>OW799234.1:83031996-83459496 GCA_941918925.1 Phyto melanocephala | reverse complement strand
ATATGTGACTTTATTTTTTTTTTTTATATAGAATTTATTTTACTTGCTGCCCTGAATAACTTTATTAACTATAAACCAATAATATATCACCATAACTTTTGATAAGAATTTGAAGTATGAGTAAGAGATTATTTTGCCAGACGAATAAAATGTATTTTTAGAGATTTTTCTTAAGTTTATTGCGCAGTTGTGTATCTATCTATTGAAGAATTTTTATAAAATTTGTTTTTGAATTTAATTAGACAATTTCTAAACATTTGCTTTACTTTATCTTGTACTTCTAACATTCATTTTGGAAACAGGTTTCTAAATTTTTAAAGATAAGATTCCTTAGATATTTCGTAAGAATTTCTATCAAGTTTTTCTGTTTGCGTTGATTATTTTCAAATCTAATATTTGTGCTTGTTAAATAAACTTTAGTATATAATTACTTTTCTAATAAGACATTTTAATAAACAGTGTTTATTGCTGTTTATATGGAAAATAGAACAAATTCTTATATTGCGCATTCAACCACTCTTGTTTCAATTCTAGGAAATGACCAATATAAAATATAAAACGTGTATTGGTTTAGAATTGCACAAACAATGGCTTTTTGTCAGTTAAGCTTTTAATGTACTTTTTATTTTTAAGTGTTTTTTTTTTCTTTGCTTCAATTTTATACTTAATACTTTTCATTTAGAATCAACAAGTAATTATTGTGATTGAATCATAGATTTGATTTAAAAATATTATAAAAAAAAGAATATGAGGGAAATGGAGATTACTTCAAATCGTGTGATATAAGCAGTTGTGAAAGTCTTTTTTAATGTTAAATTGTTGAGCACAAAAGGGTGGCCAGTACAATAACATAAAAATTTTCGACTGATCAGGGGATCCGTTTTATGTACAAGAATTATAATAAGTTTTAACATAGACTTACAAGTATGTATGTATTTCTCATTCCCCCCATCCGTTCTTAAGAGAATGGCTTTTTCGTCCCCATTCATGAAATCTAATTTACCAGTTAATTCTCAACAAATTAATAATTATAAATGACTTGATTTTTATTTTTTATTAAAAAAATAAAATAAAAAACAGGATGACAAAATGATTTAGTAATCACATCTGTACAGTTAAAGAAACAACAGCATCAAGCACAACTACTTTTGAACTGTAAGCAGATGAAATTTTAAGACAAAAACCTAAGATGTTATGAAATAAATTAGAAAAAAACGTATTAAAAAGTCAAGTAAAGTATTAAACCTTCTTCTAGCAGGATTCTTATAATAACAGCATTTTAGCCAAGGGTTTGTTTTTAAGTTTTTCTTTTGCCTCTTAATAGTTTATCTCTCAAAAGTTAAAAAGAAAACAAAGTTTAAAAGCGGGTTTTTTTCCTACTGCCAGCTCTAATAATTTTTTTCTCATTTTTATTTGTATGTTTAAGTCGTTTTTTAAACAAATTTTTCTTTCTTTCTTTCTTTCTTTCTTTCTTTCTTTCTTTCTTTCTTTATTTAAAATGTTCGCAAACACAAACATGGAAAAAGTGGCAGAAGACGTTAAAGAAGTTAAAAAGCAAAGCAAAAAAAAAAAACTTTCACCAAACTATAATATATTTATTCCACAAAAAATGTACATTAATACGATTGACACTGAACACTTGAAAAGCGGAGCGGCATTAAAAATAGAACAACAAAATGAAAGTGCTTACGATCGCATATTGAATTAAAACACACAGAAACAATGTTAACTAAACTTGGTGTTCTCGATTGAAGTGGTAAAATAAAATTGGTTATAAAAACTATATGAGCAAATATTTTTTAATATCGATCCATGGCCACATTATTCACAGTCCATAATATATGGCGCATAGTACGAATTTTCAAAACCTAAGACCGATAATCGTTGTCCCAGCCTAAAAACGACTTGAAGAGTAAATACCTCTTATTTGTATCCTCATCACCTGTTGCACCAAAGTCAACATAGCTTTGAAATTCCGTTTGTAATTTCAACTATATTTATTTCCATCTCCATAAAAAGTTTATGAATAGGGGAGTTGATTAAGAAAGGTCCACGTATCCATCCCTCCCTGTGGAAATTGATATTTACTTTTAGAAGCCCCTATAAGATTCACAGATCCGTGATAACAAGTCGATTACAAATTGGCAAAGTTGTAGTTTTTTGTTTTGTTTTAAATCTATCAAGTTCCTTAAACTTTTAAGTAAATTTTGGACACGCTAAAGTTATCGTATTACAGGCCGTAGTAGTGAAAATTTTTCGCTAGAAAAACTGACGAATTGGCTTAAAACTAATTAAGATATAAACACAAAAATAAAACTGGTTCGGTGTTTTACCTAAAATTTATAAAATAATATCGATTCTTCAGCTTTAACACAACGAATATAGTCATTGTGGGCATCAAATTAACAATCTAATAATATAATATTAATATAAGTTATGGCCACCACTACAAAATGGCGTACAAAAAATTTAAATTTGGGTTAAATCTTGTAGTTGAATATGTACTCCTTTAGCGCGTTTCATATTGACATCGACTGAAAGGTATTGACCAGTATAATACAGTTAACTATGAAAAAGTGTTAAATCCAAAATGGCGTCTTTAACGAAATGGGGAAAAAAAATTTTTTTAACCCCATCAGTATGGTTATCAGTTAGCTAAATTAAAGATGGCTTAGGTGATAATAAAACAAAATATCGTATAACATTAAAACTAAAATTTAGGCTACGCCATGATGAGAGCGTGAAGAGAGAGAGAGCACTTTTTCTCTCTCTCTTTTTTTATATATGGAGTTTGACAATTCTTGGCACTGAAATTTCTCTTTTATGTATGGAGTTTGACATACATTGGAACACAAAAAAATAATTGACTGGGCTGCCACCACAACCTGTATAAGTTTACCCAGGGCTTCGCTGCGATGTGGCTATTATTCGTATGTACTTGATGGTAAAGTGTTTTACTAAATTCGGCACGAACGAATATAGCTGAAATAGATAAAAACAAAGTTAACTTAAAGCTTAGTCAGCTTATAATGTTCGCTTTATCTCATCTGGCTCCTAGTGTGGAATAGAGTATCTAAATGGGCGCAACTCTTTCCAACAATTAGATTCAAATTCTTCGCTAGTACCAAAAAAAAACAGAAGTTAAAGATGAAAAAAAAGAGAATATTTATTTTGAAAAACTAAGAAGAAAATCAATTGAAAAGAAAAAGCTCTTACAACAAGCATTAAAATTTTTTTTACAATCAAGAATTAAAACGTTGGCATTCCACCAAGAATTCGATATTATTAGTTAAATAATAATAAACTATTTATTGATTGGGCCGACTTTCGATTATTATTGATTGATTAATTGTTTAAGAAAATAGGACGCGCAAGAAGCGATAAGCTGTAGCAGTAAAAAACTAGGAATAATGCATTATCAAAGCTTACAGCGAAAGCAAAACTATCCGGTGGGTAAAAGTTTTATTTGTTAAGTTCCAAGGCGAATTCAGTAAAGTGAACTCGTCGCTAAAACAACTACAAAGTTGAAAAATACAAACGTGTATTTTGTTAGTGTAAAATAAAACGATATGTCAAAAATACCTAAACATTTGGCAAGTGGTCCCTAGAAGTAGTCAAAAGCAGATAATCAGCTGATCTGATAAGTTCACCTTATTGAATTCGCCTTGGTTAAGTTCAATTTCATATATTATATTCTGTCTGAATATTTAAGCTACGATGTGATTCTTGTCGTCTTTTATGTTAAATGAAAATTGATATTTCAAGTAACAAACATTTTAATTATTAAAATTTTTCCTTTTGTGTCCTTTTTTTCTTAAAATAAAAGAAAATATTTGTCATAATATTGCCATATTTTATCAAGAAAATACCATCTAGCTTCCTCCATTACTCTTAATGTGTTATTAGTTCTAAGACTTGCAAAGATTCCAGAGAGTATTTTCATTATTTTCATTGAGGCATAACTTTATTTTCTTAAAACCGCTTAAAATTAATTTTAAACAAACTCTCACCACTTAATCGTTAAAACAAAAATACCCCGTTAATCCAGAATCAAGTGTAATTTATACACTATACTGGTGTGCATGCACTAGAGTTTATATGGTTGGTAACCTCATTTAAATTTTTTTTTTTTTTCTTATTTTATATTTTCATATAAAATTTCTTTTAAAATTATTTATTTTTTACTTTATTTTCTTTGATAAATAAATTTTAGTTTTGTGCTGTTGTTGGAGTTTTAGTAGTTGTTGCTTTAGTTGTTGTTGCTGTGTAAAAAAGATGAAGAGTAAAAAGACATTAAAACTTGTTTACAAATCATTTCCTTCCTTAAAGTTTTTAGTTGTTGTTTGGTTTGTTTGTTTTACTTTTGTATTTGAAAAGGCATTATCCTTTTGATCCTTTTAAGAATAAGAAAAGTGATATAAGATGCAGCAGTAACAGACACTTTTGAGCGTAAACTTTTTCTCTTTTTTTTTATTTTATATTTTATGCTTTTATTGTAAAATTTTTTTGTTTCCTTTAGCCCTTTTTTTTTTGGTTTTTTTTTGCTTGTCTAATAAAAAAATTTAAAGAATTTTTAACACTCACTTGAAACGAAATAATATCTTCACACACCTTCACACATACAGGATCTTTTTTTTCTTAAACGATTATAATATTGTTTTTATATGGTTTTGTGTAAAACAAAAACAAACAAAAAACACTTGTTTAAAGGAATTTTTAATTAAAATATTACTGGCTTTATTTTACATCCTAAATATTCTAGCTTTTTCTTAATGACATTCTTACTTTTTAGAAGGCTTAGCAGCAGGTTACTGGACACTTTTTAATCCTTTTCTGTATTTTTTTACGGTTTAAATGCAAAACTTAATGGTTGCTTTCGCTTTTAAAATTTTTGCTCACTTAAGGAATTTTAGAAAGAAACAAAGAAAAAATTATTTGTCAGTTAAAACATAAATAACTATTGAATGCGTCCGTATTGTTGTCGTCGCCACTTGACCGCAGACAGCTACTGGCCACTTTCTTAAAAACTTCCTTTTTCAGTTGTTAAAATCTATTTGTTTTATTTAATTTTTTTTTTTTTTTTGTTTTCTTTTAATACTTTTTATGTGCATATATGTATGTACTTATATATATTTAACTTTTATTACAATATTTATATGACTAAGTAAGCTTTTTTCGATTTCGATACAGGTTTGTGACACTATTTTTTGTGATTCGCTGAATAAACGTTTCACTTAGTATTTCCCGTCTTTGATTTGTGAATTGAAGAAAATTCGAAAAATGTTCTTGCAATTTTTTTTTTTACGTAAAGGAATTCCGTTTTCAAAGACCGTCCACGTTAACGCTCGGAGAGCGACTGAAGCTGTTTTTAGCTGTTTGTATTATTGAACCGTGTTTCTTTACATTTTTGTTGTTGTTGTCTTTTGTCAGTAATTGTTTGTATTGGTAAGTATATCTGTGTGTGCCTATATGATTTTCCACGTTAACTAGTTTGGTTTAAGAGTGTACAAGTATTTGTTAGTATCTGTGTTTCTTTGTATCTTTCTTTATTGTACACTCTTTTAATGTGAGTTTGATATCGGAGATGCAGTTTGTATCCAGGTTTGAAGGTTTTATTTGTATTTACAACATGTTGGATGTTGGTTACTTTTGTATTGGTTTAGTTTACTAGTTGCTTAATATTTGTTTGTTACTACCGCTACTTGTTGAAGTTAAATGAATGTCGTGTAGGAAAAAACCACGTTGCTTTGTTTTGATTTTGTTATGACAAACCAGTGTTGATAAACGTTTTATTTTCCAAAACAACCGGCGCACAGAGGAGTATTTGGCCTGAAAAGCTGGCCAAAATTATTAAACGTGTTTTTTGAATTAAAAGTTTTAGTTTTTTGCTAGTTTTAGGTGTAGTATGATATAAAAAGTCTAGTGGCAGATTTTGAAAAAATTACACTGCACAACAAAAGTACACTGCGCAACAAAAAAAGTTTTGACTACCATAGAAATAAAAGTATGTGGACTATATGAATTTTGATGCCCTTAATTCAAATCTGTTATCCATTTTTCTCTAGAGCGTAAGGATTTTCTGTAAAAGGCGTGGCATATTTCACTCTCTAAATCGTTGGGTTGCCCAATATATTTTGTCGTAACTAGAAAACAGATTCTCCGATTTTAATAGCAGGAGGATCAGAAGATGCACCGGAAAATTCTACTTAAACTAACCAAACACATTTCTTTTTTATCTATTACTATTTCGGAGTTATTAAAAATTTAATTTCGAAAAAAAATTTTTCCTGCAAAATTCGTAAACATTTTTGTTTTCAAAATGCCATAAAAAAAATTTAAGAACCAAAAATTTAAATTTTTAAGAATTTTCCAAAAGCCACATTCCTAAGGAATAAAACTCGGTATAAATAGTAAAACTCAATTAACAAATGTATATTTTAAAGGCTTAAACTCATTTTTAACAGACTGTCTGTTCTTGCATACATATTATGATTCACGGTCTAATTAAAAAAAAAATTTTTTTTTGAAATTTGTAAGGCTCTTATGAAGCAGTATTTTTTTATGAAAAAAGGCTTTATTATATTTATTTTATATTATTTACTTAATTCTTAATATACGGAAAAGTTAAACTAATAAAAATTCCTTAATAATTATTATGTCGTATGTATATCCTTATACAAAAGAAAAAGATTTTTTTATTTACCCATTCTCTTTGCGTACTGTTGCTTATAAAAGGGTCACTGCTCAGAAATAACCTCTTCAAGATATCTCGATTTGTATCGCTTCAGCTGAATTTCCTCGAATAATTCGTACGATATAATCGTAAGTGCTTATTTCTGGCCTCGGCAGCTTCTTCTGACAATTGGATGGTAGCCTTATACCTGGGTGCCCATGTATTTTTTATGTACCTGTATTTATTTTTTGTTAACTTATTTTTGTGATAAATGCTTTTCATAATTATTCTTATTAGGTACTGTATATATTTTTTTAAACATATAATGTTTTGTAGAGCAGGTATATAAAAATATCCTTTATGGGGATGCGTGGGACATTCCCTTACAACTATTATCGATAATAAAGAATTTTTCAAATTTATAATTTTAGGCAGGTATTAACATTGTGAAGTGTTAAAAGTGATGTGAATAAGAGTTAAAATCAATAGTTCAAAATACATAAAAGTTTATGACGATATAAATGTATAAGAAAAGTGCCTAATAAGCAAAAATAGAAGAAATGTGAATATTTAAAAAAATCTTCAAAAATAATGGCGCAAGCTTGCGGAAACTTTTTTTTTGTTTCTAAAATTAGAGATTCCAAATTTTATTGTTATATCAAACATAATTCGTAGAGATGCTAACCTCACTTTCAAATACCTCTTATTTTTATTTTTTTGCAAAAAAAAGTGTTTAATTTTTTATTTAGCTTTTGAACGAATTGTTTCAACATGAATATTCAACATATTTAAAATTTCTTTTCTTTTTTAAATAACTTTTGATGAAACCTTTCAGCGAAAAAAAAATCATTGTTAAACATTTATTCGTTTAGCCGTAAAAAATATCATAAAAACATCCAGAAACCGAAAAAAAAAAATCTCATATAATTTTCTTCACTTTCCTGACTTTAGCAGGGTCTCAGAGCTACAAATCGCAACTAAAAGTGTTAAAAATTTACAATATGATGTAGAATATTGTTGTCTGTCGAGCTGCGTACTTAGTTCTTAAGATTTCTGAAAATTCAGTTTTGCCTTTTTGGCCAGCTTTTCAGGTCAAATACTCCTCTGTGCGGCGTTGCCACTATTGGTCTTTTCCGACCAAAATGGGCAGACATAAATGGTCTTGGTCGGATGGTCGGCCAAACGTTATTTTGGTCTGTTTAAGAAAATGTACCAAGTTCATTTTAAGCCATTTGAAATACTGGTCGCTATCAAATTTTTTACTTTTTGGCAATACTCTTTGCTTCTCAGCAACGAAAAACAATCAAAAGCAAATATCAAACGTGTGTAAAAGACTTTAAAAAATTCGATGAGCCCATTTGTACGGCGGTGCTAGTTCTACAAAAAATGCATAACAGCCAGAACAAGTAACAGTGCTATATTCGGTGGTGCCGAATCTTTTATACCCTTCACAACGTGTAGTCATGCAATATTAATTGTTTGTATCACCATTCATCTCATATAAAATACGTACATACATACATGTAAAAAACATACCATTATAAAATTATAAATGAGTTTACGTATGTGATTCTACAAAAAAAAAAAATAATTACAAGAAAAAATATAAAAAAAATATATTAAAAACAATAACAAAAATTAAAAAAATAATAAAACAAATTTTAAAAAAATTGTTTAAAAAAATTAAAAAAAATATATATAAAAAAATAATAAAAATATAAATTATCTATAAAATAAAAAAAAAATATAAAAAAAATTTTTTTTGCTCAGCTGGGATTCAATGCGACGTTTATTCTATCCAGTGTATATGTATGTTGTTGTTGTAATTGTGAAAAAAAAACGAAATGGGCGTGGTATTTTGCTCATATCTCAGAAAGTTATGGGGCAATTGTGCTAATTTTCAATAGCGATTCATTCCCGGATATATCCAAGAGATTGATACCATACACAGATCTGAGGAATATACGGTTGCTTCTAAAAGTTGATTTCAACCAACACACAGGCAGACGGTCAGGGCTTTATGTATATGATTAGTTTTCTTACTTATGTAAAGTTAGTTTTAGATACTTTTACATCCGCGTTGTTATGTTGGCAACTGTAAAGTCTATTAATTTTTTTTTTAATTTAATTTAATAATGCTAAATCATAATTGATCAGCACTTCCCAATGATAAAACTTTATTATCAATATGAGTGTTCGTTTATGCAAACGTTTAAATATTTTAAAACTTAACAATTATACAGACAGAAAAAAAATTATACAATAAATTAATAAAACTAGCAAATAGTTATTTATTCATTTAAAGATGACTTTTATACAAATTCTCATTCATTTATATTTATTTAAGTTTGACGTTTTTTAAAATAAATTAATTATTTTTTCAAACGTAAAATGTTAATAAACAATTAATTAAAATTGTTGATATCAATGTTGGCAGTAGGGCTGCCAGATTAGTATTTTTAAAGATAAAATTAGAATTTTTATTTAATTGTTAAGGCTTCAGCAGTCTTTACTTTCTGTTTTCGTTCTGTGACGTGCCATTCTGTTGTTTAATTTTTGTAGTTACTTTTTGTGTAAAAAACTTATCTGCCTTACTTTATAAAGTAGTCTTACAAAAACAAGGTTTTTATTTTTTTGGATATTTTTTTCGCCAAAGTTCATATATAAAAAAAACAAATTTGTAGTGTCAGATTTCATCTATAAGCATATGTGACACGTTAACGTTTTTGTAGTAACTATGAAAATTTTAATTCATTTAATTTAACATTTTTTACGTACGTTTACATAAAAGTAACAAAGTCTTTAGATTATTAAAAAATTTTTAGAGTTAAAGAATAGTTGACGATTGGTATACCTGGCACAAAAAAAATAATTTCAATAATAATAATAATAATAATCATAATATTAACAGTATCAAGGAGGAGTGCTATATTCGGCCGTGCCGAATCTGAGAATACCCATCACCACATCGAAGTTTAACATACATTTCATATAATACGCCATTTTCCCTTATTATTTCCAATGCCATCCTTGATTTTGAATTTTTTTACGAAGTTAAATGTATTCTACTAGTCAAGCCCTTTCATTTGATATCCATATTGATGGGGTTAAAAAAAATTATCCGCCATTTTGTTTTAGACGCCATCTTGGATTTTACATTTTTTAATAATCTACTGTATTCTACTGGTCAAGCCGTTTCATTTGATACCAATATTAAGGGTGTTCAAGAAGTTACATTTTAAATACCAGATTTGACCCATATATAAATTTATTGTCCGCCATTTTGTAGTGGCGGCCAACATGAATTTTAAATTTTTTACAGTACTTATATTGCGCTAATCAACTCCTTTCAGATTATATCAATATTGACTTTCTCAGTTGTCTAGAAGCTGAAAAAATTGATTTTAGTTTGTAAATTTTTGGAATATGGGTCAATTTAAAAAAAAACGCAATTTCTGTGTCCCCGCACTTTACACTACTATTTTAGGTAAAAAAAACAACAACAAAAAAATAAAAAATTTGAGAGTGATTAGCGGGAATATGTAACAAAAAAACGTAATTCTCAAATTTGTATGTTTGTTTTTTTTGTTTTATCAGAATGGTGTTTTGTTTCTCCCTCGGACTCCTTCCATACAAAAGCATGTGTCCCCCGTAAGAATTTTTAGTAAACAAAATTAAATAAAATCTAGAAAAGAGTAAATATGCATTATCTAATAACAGTTTTCGAATTATTGAGTTTCTTTCTTGTGTTTTCATTTGTTATAGTCGCCAAAACTGAATTAGTGCGAATTTGGTGTTGCAAAGAAAGGTTGTCCCCACAATTTGCATTGAGCGTCACTTTTTTTATAATTCAAGTAATATTACTAGTTTTCAATTTGCATTTGAATAAAGTAAATAACGTAAGGAAAGTACAAACCTTAATTATTACAAAAGTGAAAAAGCGAAAAAAAAATCTTTGTAAAAAAGTGTGCATTTGCGTAGTTTTTTTGAACTCCATGGTAAGGGCGCGATAAAAACTCATGAGCGTCATGCTAATTTTTTTAAAAGTGAATATATTAAATGTAAAAAATTTAAGTTGACAATCATTGTTAACATGGTTTCAACTCATTTTTTTATAATTTGTGAGTTTGAGAAATAAATTGCCTACGAAAAAAAACCAGAATAGGCAAATATTTCATGAGCATCACTTTTGATATATATTGCTTCATAGCTTAAAGTGCTTAATTATAATTTTATTTGTTTTATTTTTAAGAGTAAAACAACAAAATTAATGGCGGCTGAAAGAGCACAAAGATATCGAGAGAAAATTAAGCTCGATAAAGCGCGTAATGACGAATATACAAAAAAGAAGAAAGAAAGGTATAATCGTGGTATATTTGAGTTTAATCGCGCTTTTGCAACATAAACCTCTGGGGGACCGGAAATTTATGCAACTGCCACAAACTTAATTCGAAGGTGGTAAAAATTAATAAGAATAAAAAAAAACAAAGCCGCTTGTCATTTCATGAAGTTTATACAGATTCAGAATAAGAATTCGAATGAAAATAAAAAAATTAATTAAGTTAAGTTATTGTTTTGCGTCAAATATTTACATATGTGTCTAAGTTTCTTCAAGAATTACTTCCTTTTTTCCATTTTTGTTAAAGACATCAAAGAATATGTATATGTTTAGTTTTGTACGAAATTTTTTTTTTTTAAGATTTTTTGTTTTTTTTTACTTACTTTTTGTAAAAGAATAAACTTTTTTTCGTTAAACTTTAAACTTGGCATTATTTCTTGTTTACGTGCATCAAAATCTCTTGATCGTCATAAAATATCTTGAGCGTCACACTTAGTTTTTTTTCCCTTAAAACGCTTATAATTAATTTTTTTTTAAATAAATTGTTACAAGCCTATTACTTTGCAAGTAACCTCTAAGTTCAAGTCTTTTTTTTACAAAAAATTTACATATTTTCATCTTAAAATTTTAAAATGACTAGTCATTTAAAAAAATATTAAAAATCAAGGTGAATCGTGATTTTGTGTTTATAATCGAAAAGGTGATTTTCGCAAAAGTCAATCTTGAGAAACAAAAAAAACATCGTAGTAAGCTTGAATTTCAAATATTTTTGCATTTTTAGCGATTTTTTATACATATTTGGTGTGTGACGCTCAAGATAGAAATCATAGAAAACCTTAAAAAAATTCAAAAAATATTGAATTTTTTGAGAGCCTAAAAGTACCACCGGAATCTTCATCAATTTCTATATAAATTGGCCACTCTTACCGGCGAATTGGAAAAACTTTAAAAATAAGAACAAAAAAAAATGGTTTGTGTACGTTTTTTTTGAAATTGACCCATATATATTTTTCAAAAAAAAATTGTTGCCTATAACTTTACCGATTAGAGGACGCTTTATCCAAAAATTTTCACGAATATCTCTAGAGGCATATTATATCTATAGTTAAAACTTTTAATTTTGGTGGTAAAAATATGGGAAAAAACAGAGGCAGTCGTGTTTATTTGCTCATATCTCAGAAAGTTATGGGGCGATTGTCCTGAATTAAAATAGCAATTAATTCCCGGATATTTCCAAAAGATTGATACTATATACAAATCCGAGGAACATATGGTTGCTTCTTAGAATTGATTTCAACCAACACACGGAAAGACGGTCAGACGAACATGGCTCCTATATTCATAAGCTTGCAGAAAATATATACTTAATGGGGTCGTAAACGAAAATTGTAGGAATTACGAACGGAATGACAAAGCTATATACATATACCCTTGTGCACCACACGTGAAGAGTACAATAAAACTCAGCTGATTGGATACAACCACCCTTTAAATCCGTATTGCCAGCGGTACCAGGTTCGTACCAGTCAACGTAAATAGTTTGTTTTGCATTTTTTTTTTTGCTTGACAATTTTATTATTCTTAACAATAAATCAGTTTAAAGAATAATAAACAGCTTATTTTTTGCGCTTTAAATTAGTTGGGAAAAAACGTGAGATCTTCCCCTGACTACAATGAATATGCTTAAACGTTAGAATTTCTATACACCTTAAAAGCAAAAACAATAATAGGACAATAAAAACAACAGAATCTGTAGAACTTAGAATTAAGTAAGTAGAGAAAACAGAGAAGTTATCGCTTCGATTATACTCTACATTAGAGCTCATAAACACATAAACAAGTTAAAAAATAAATTGTTGTTTTTCTTTTTTAATCTCTATTATATTAAAATGTATAACAGTTTTTTTTTAATTCATAAAGTTGGCTTTTAAAAGAGAAGAGTTTATCGTAAGAAAGATAAGGTTTATAATTTCATCTAAAACTTGTTTATAAGCAACGTTACTTAGAAACTGGCAAACTAATAATTCTCTACGTTATAATAGTTTTTATGTCTTCCAAGATAATGAAGATAAAAGTATCAGAAAAACTTGTTAATATTATTATTTGATTTGTTGGTATTCCACTTACCTAAAAATTAAAATTTATTTAGCTAAGCAGGTTTTTTAGAAGAGGTGTGATCATGTGCAAATTTTTATTTATTTCTTTTTTTTTTTGAGAAGACAAAATCTTGCATACACAGAAAAAAATAAAAAATGGTTTTAATTTTTTTATACCATAATAATTCAACGAAGCAAAAACATGATCAAATTTTCACCCATCACCAAAATGATTATATCAACTACTTAAAATGTTAAGAAGTAAAAGTTAGATATTAATTATAAAATAAAATAAAAAAACTCTCTGAATTTATCACACAACTGAGCAAAGGAGCGAGGAGTCAATGTTGATCCACACAAAACGGAAATTTGTTTGTTGACAAGAAAGATGAAAATACCAGTGTACAACTGTCCAGTCTTTCGAGACAAGACAATTCAGATCAATAGGAAAGTCAAATATCTAGGAATAGTACCTGATTGCAGTTTATCCTGGAAAGACCACATTGAAAGTAGAGTGGAAAAGGCTTAAAGAATATGGGCCCTTTGTAGAAGTACAATAGGTTCAAAATGGAACATAAGCCCAAACATGACACACTGGCTATATACGAGCGTGTTGCGACCTATCCTAACATACGCTTTGATAGCGTGGTGGACATCCTTGAAGAGGAGGGTGAATATAAACCCTCTTCAAAATATTAAAATATAGTGTTGCATTAGTATATGCGGTGCTATGAGGACCACATTGACAATGGATATTGAGAATATATTATCAATTCGGCCAATAGAGATACAGGTGAAATATGAAGCGGCCTTAGCCTCTACTAGGTTAAAGGCAATGCATGAATGGTTGGTAAGAGACGATGAAACCAGACAGCAAAAACATAACCGATATCTTAACGATGAGAAATATCACAGAGGTAACGTGTTACAAGATCCCAACAAGATATGAGAGCATTAACTGCATCACCATAATACCGAAAGGGGAAGTTTTTGATGCAGTAATTAGGATAAGAAATACCCAAAGTATTGATCATTATACGGATGGATCAAAGATTGGTAACCGAATTGAAATAGGTTTATATGACGTGAGCCGAAACAGAAGTAAATATTTCCGTGTACCAGATCACAATTCTGTTTTCCAGGCTGTGATTGTTGCAATTATGGAAGTTATTAAATGTACGAAGGAAACTGATGACATGGCTCCGATTCGTATCTTTATGGATAGCCAGTCAGTTATAAGAACACTAGTGAATGTTAGTTAATCTTGAAATGTCCTGCAATGCAAAAATGAGATAAACTCGCATACGAATTATGAATGTCTAGAAATAATATAAGTTCTAGGTCATCACGGCATAAGCAGAAATGAAGAAGCCGATAAATAATCTAAAATGGGATCATTTTTAAATGATATAACCTTGGAAAATACTAAACCATTTCAGCAGTTAAAAAATGAACTTAAAGTTTGGGCAATGGAGGAACATGTCAAGAAATGGCAGAATAAAAATGTCGGTGAAGTGACGAACATACTATGGGGTGACCCAAATCTTGGGAAGTCTAAGGAAATTCTGAGACTGAATAGGCCGAAACTTAGGAGATTAACTGGTGTTATAACGAGTCACACGGAAATGAGAACTCTTTTAGCTCTCATGGGACTGTCGAATAAAATGAAATGTAGGGCATGCGAGGAGGAGGAAGCAACTTTGAAGCATAGCCTTTGTCAATACCCTGCGCATGGGCGTATTAGGTGCGAACACTTTACAGCAGATACCATGCCGAACTTGGAATACCTGAGAGATTCGAGTTTGAGATCGATAATCGATTACATTGAGGAAACGGGGTTTTTAATCTAGTCGATAATTTACGTTGACGAAATTAGGATTATGGTTTGATTAGGGAAATTTTGCGATCTTTTAGAGCTCACAACATGCCAATAAGGCAGACGTGTATATCTGTTAAGGGTTTGGGCTTTTAGTGCCCCTTTTTTTTCAACCTAACCTAACCTAATATAAAAAAACTAACTTTAAAGTTATTGATTGAATTAATCAAAAAGTTAGTTGAAAAGATATCAACGTTTGAACCAAATCAATCACTTACGTAACTGATTGCAGAACTGAAAATCAATTATATGGATAATTAAATCTATCAAACGAATAATTGTATTTCTGTGTTTAATTTATGTTATGAAATTAATTAATATTATTGTTGTTGAAACCAACTAAATCAAATCAACTATTAAAAAAATTAATCAAATTAATCATAACTTTAAATGAAAAACAGCAGAACTTCGGAAAAAAACTAAGTTTTACTTATCAAATATTATTTTCTTTTAATTTTTGTTTATTAATTTAATAAAATATAATTCTCATAACGTAAATACATTTGTTTATTTTATAAAAGAAATACTTTTTTAACTGTTCATACTTAAGTATATAAAGTACATAAAATTTTCTAATACTTTCAATTGCTCTATGTATGGCAAACAACTTTGTATGACACAAATGAAAGGCATCAACGAATTTTTATGTATTTAATATGAATTGTTGCGTTTATAAGGTTATTTAAATTTTTTTTTTTTACAGATTATTGTTTTGCAATTTTAATTTAAAAATCATAATGAAAAGAATTCCATCGCAAAACATCTTGAAATAATTCAGCAGTATTACGATAATAAGCATTCAGTGAACAATTTTTTTTCATTCTGTTAGAAAGCAAACATCAAGACATCTCCGATATTGCCTTTCAGTGTACTTTTCTGGAAATTGGGCTGTCAAACATATACAGGTCGTAGTGAGGTGACTATTGAGGTTGAAGCGGAGAGTAACCGCAAAGATCGCGAATAACTCATTTGGCTTTGTGCGTAACATCTTGACCAGAATGGTGAATAAACTTTGCTAATTTTACGAAAGGATTTTTTTCAAAAGGCTACATGTGAATTTATAATTTAAGCGGAATTCACTCTTGGTAGCATTTTTGCAATAAGTGCAAATATGCACTAATTTTTTGCTACCAAGCGTGAGTGCATTTTTCATGTGTGTTGCAAAATTATGGCAACGAGCTGATTTTTTAGGTATTTAAGAAACAACAAATCTTTTTCTCTGTTTTAATATTTTCCGAAAAGAAAATTAATTAATTTTAAATAAATTACAATGCCTAAATCAGCGGAAAAATATATTATCACATTTTTTTTTGTAAAAAATGCCATGTATGAAATTGAATTTGTGGAGATTTTAGATCCTGAGAGTAAAAAAATTGTGTATCTGCACAGAAAAAAATAAATATGAATTTCAATTACAAAATTAATACTATTAATTAAAATATTATTTGATTTTGCTCCAATCATCAAAATGATACTATTAATTAAATGAAAATTAATATTGTTAATTGAAAATATGTTGTGAAAAATATCAATTAAAACAGTATTAAAAAATTAATTAATATGCAATTTAATATTTAAAAATAATTTTAATTAATTTAATCACTCCTGTAATTGGAATTTGGGATTAATTTAAATAATGTATTAACTGTATCAATAATATAAATTATTGAACCTGTTTAAAAAAAGAATCCGGAGAAAATAGACATATTTTTTTTAGATACATATTTATTTTCAACATACAACAATATATATTTACATACATTTTTAATTACACTGCATATATTTAAAGTATACGAAAAATACAAAGCATAATACAATATAACACATTTAGGAACTGGTGGCATAACCAAACATCATATTATCAAAAATAAAGGAGGTGCATCCTAGACCTAAGCGCAAAGAAATTTTGCTCATTAAAAATTTTATCAAACGAAGGGAAGAAACTCAAATAATTACTTACATTTAAGGTTAGAATCCAACAGAGCTGCAATAACTATTGAGTTTAGTCCCATCTGCAATTAAGTTCTGTTCCGTTTTCTTTGAAACCACCATTTATTTTAATATTACCCACCTTATTAACCAAAATTATATTAAGACTTTCCTTCAAATTATGTTAAGACTTTTATTCAAAAAGAATTCTTGACAAAAAAAATAAATTTTTCCTATTTCATTTTTCAATATACTTTTTTCAACTGACAGAAATCTCTAAGTTTTTTGAAAAAATTGTATATCAATTAAAAAAATTGTTTAAAGTAATTAAAAATATAATCCAAATTTAAGAATAAATCAATTAGTCAATTAATTAAAAAAATTTAAGCAGTAATTTTTTCTGTGTGTTGTGCAAATTTGTGTGACTTTACTTTGCACTGATTTTTAGTTGTGCATATTTGCTCAAGTGATGCAAATTGCAATTTAATAGAATTTGTTTTTGTAGTCGTGCACAAGTTAAATTGTTTGTTAGACTTGCACAGTCTGCACGACTTGCAAGGGTAGTTTGCATCAAAGAGTGAGTTCCGCTTTAATTTTATTAAGTGGGATTCTGCAACAGCTTAGTCAGTATTCGATAGTTTCGCTTTAAATTTTATTCAAAGGCGATGAACATTTTTTAGATAACTGGAACCGTAGCTAAACTAAATTGCCACATTTTTGCTTACTACAAACTCGAATAGTATATAAAACTACCGTTAGATTAACAAAATCTAGTTGTGGACTGGTGGTATCAAAAAAGAAAATAACCGTTAGTGCCCGAAGCATCATGATATGGAAGAGATTCTTTAAAGACTAAAATTAAAACCCATGATGCCGTTGAAATTTGGTTTCCGCAAAACGTTGCTACAGAATACATAGCATACGAAGCAATGGCTTTGTATAAACATAATTTTGGCGAGTAATTTTATATTTCTGACCTGTCAACTAGCAGTCTAGATTGTGTAATATAACCCAGCAAAAATTACTGCATACCCGGAAGCAGGTTTGTAAGGGAGAGACAAATGTACTCTCCTTTCCCAACCTGCTTCAGGAAGGCATGATTTATATATGAGATGTCCCACTTGGTAGGGCTCTTTGATGCTCTAATTATTATACTATTTTCACACATGGTTAATGCAGTAATATCATGTCTCTTTTATGTGTTTTTAATAAGTTTTTTAAGAACTACAATAAACAGAGGTAATCATTCGCTTACATTCCTGCATCCTCGTACGCGAGAGAAGTTGCAGTAAGTTATTTTATAAAAAAGGAAATATATTTAATAGAAATTTCTGACTTCCATTTATAGCACCCTCGAATGCGCTCTACTATTGCGCTATAAGAAGGCATGATTTTTTTTTACTGCTTACCGGTACAAAATAAATTTTTGCTGGGAAGGCCCATAGGTTTTTCTTGGCGGTTATGTGAAGTCAATACGTTACAATTCAAGATATGAATTGAACGTTACTCTTGTGCCGGGATTGTGGAATGAATAAAGAGTAGTCGCGACATACATACATACATACATACATACATACATACATACATACATACATACATACATACATACATACATACATACTTATTGGGTGCCTCAGTGGACTAGGCAGTAGTGTGCTGGTCTTCTAGTATGGGGGTTTGTGTTCGGTTCCCGCCAGACACCCTGGACTGGTCTGATTCTCTTTATCTTCTTTTCTATTCCATTCTTACTATTCTATTCAGGTATCACAAAGGGATCAATAGAATGAACTCAAGTGAGCCTGTTCTACCTACCTACATTCATACATATACAAAGAGATACATATATAATAGGTAGATTTAAAATGCTATGAAACAATATTATATCGTCATATTGGTAAAATAGTTTAAGATTTTAAGTGGTTGCAAAATATTGTTGTCATTTAACAGAAAAAAATTTTTGGTATTTTTCCAAATAATTTTTGACTTGCTAGAAATTTTTGTATGTCTCCTAAATTTTTTTATTTATTTTTATCTTTAATAAAATTGTAAAAAATAAATTTTTTTTTTCTTAATTTTGTTGTTTTAATTTGTAAAATTGGTGAAGCCTATTAAACCTTGTTTGGTTTTCTCAATTTATTTATTATATCAAACAAAATATTTTTTCTCTAAGTGTAAAACTTTGAATTATTTAAAAGTGAATTTTAAAAAATAATGACAATGAGAAGATACATCATGATAGTACCAAATCAAAAATAATTTTTTATTTTAATTATAAAAAATATATACACACTAAACGAAAATATTAAAGTGTTAGTAATTGAAACGCAGTATAAGAGAAAATTTATAAATTAAAACAAAAGCAGCTGGCACTGTTGCCATTTCAGCTATTTTCTCGTCAAATCTAGCGATTTTTAAACATTTTTTGCGGGAAAAAATATGATTTAGCTATTAGCGGGAAATCTAGCGATTTTTGCGATGTTAGTTTTTAACGTGTTTTAAATACATTTGTTGTATACATTCTTAAAGAGTAGCTACCAATTCATTTGTAAGGCGAATGCTATTTTCAATACACTTTTTAATACAGATTATGGCATCTGAAAGGCAAAAACCACGTACATTAAAATTCAAAAACAAATTTTATCTTGCAAAATTTATAGCTCGAACAATTTAAGTTCTGAGTTTGTGAATTACACAAAAAAAACTATTTAAAAATTGCTTGAAAGAAATTAGAAATATTGCAAAAAAAACTAATAAAATCAAAAACTTGTGCATGGTTAAGCCATTAAAATTTAAGTCCTGGGTAATGCAAGATTAAAAAGACAATACAAAAGGATATTGATGCAGGTGCTCCTTGTCTGCAAAATTGTACAAACACAAGTCATCTGCATCGGTGAAAGGTTTATATTGGAAAAAAATTAAATTAAAAGAATGCTTCATTTATATCTCAACATACGTCAATTAATTTAATTGATCACCTGAGTGATTTATGTAAAAAAGATTTCGATGGAACGATTGAAAACCGTATTCATAGAACCAAATGCTTAGCGATAAATAAAAATGTTTTAGTGACCCATCTCTTAATGGAAGTTAGAAACGATGTATCAGGTTCTAGATATAGTGTATTAGGAAATAAATCAATAGACGTTGGTGTCATCAAGTACATAAACTTAAAATAAACATTCTTTTTGATATTGGTATTTTAATAATTATTTTCAGTACTGAAAAACAACAAATTGTGTTAACATTTCTAAGCTTGGCTGAAGTGGCCGATGCGACAGCTTCAATTACGATATATTTAAATCAACACTAAAGAAACTAGATTATAATTTTACATGTGGAAGCGAGAATATAGAGTATTGGCTCAAGACTTTTAGTGAATTACTATACTTTTTTTTTTCCTTCTGTCATTAAATAAGAAAAACTTAGCGATAAAACGCTAAATTTTCCGCGTAATAAAAAAAATGGACAAACATTTGGCTATTTTTTTGTAATTTATGCCAGAATTTGCAAAAAAAAATAAATAATTAGCGATTTATCGCTAAAATTTTGATAATTTTTTATTTTTAGCTATTTTCTAGCTATTTTTCTACTTATTTTAGCGATATTCTATCGGAAAAAGTTGGCAACAGTGGCAGCTGGTAAAATTATGTTCGCATCGAACTTAAAGCTTATTTGTTCAGCGTTGTCAACTCGGTGATTTTATCACCGTTTTTGGTGATTTTTAACATTTTGGAAGCGAAAAAATTGCGAGTTAGTGCTTGGTGATTTTTTTTTAAGTTTTTAGTGCTTTTATTTTTATTTCGGTGACACCAAATACTAAATTTGAAAATAATTTTTTTAATTGAAAACAATTTTTGTAAGGGTAAATATCTTTAATTACCCTTACGTATTTTGTATCTTAACAAAGCTAAAAAATATTTACTCATTGTAAAATGATATTATGTTGATAATACTTTCAGCTTATGATACTAAAACTAATAATTAAGAAGATTATAAGGATTGATAGTATACAATGTTTCTGTTATTTGAGTGTTTTGCTTGTTTATTATTAATTGTAACTTATTTCCGATACTGGTTTGTTGATATCCTGTATGGTTTATGAGACATAAACCACCTACTTTTTATAAAATGAAATTGTTACGAGAATTTATTTTGTAAGTAAAGTTTCAAGTTGATCAAACCTTGGTGAAAATAAAAAAAGAGAAATTAATTTGCAAACACTTTTCATTTTAAAATTTTTTAGAGCACAAATTGACACCCTGATGAGGTAAATATTTGCATTGATAGTACATTTGGATGTTTTGGCCTAATAATATAAAGAACAGAATATCTTTAGACTTGTGTTTCGATTATCGATATCAATCAAAACTCCAGTCTTATTGCCATTTGTAAAATAATTTATTTTAGGGGGCAACTGGCATCTAAAAGCTTTAATTTTTTTTAAGTTATGATTATATTAGCAAATGTAAAGTTAAATTTGTACACATTTTAAACTCAGTGATTTTTTATGAAAATTACGCGCTTTTTTAGGGGTTTAGGTGCTTTTTGAAATTTTAAAGTTGACAACGCTGTATTTGTTTCTTTCTTCCGACTTACACTCAAACAAGTTGTTAGAGAAAAAGTGTATCTTAAAGATATACAGTTTATATAATGAGAAAACTTCTGATAATTTTAATTAAAATATTTGTGTTGTGACAGAGAATATTTAGATAAATTGTTTACTCTTACATACTTCTGTATTCAAAGAAAAATGCCGGTAACAATTTTAATTTTTTTTATTATTGCTGTACATAATTATTAAGCATTCTGACATATACATACATATGTATATAGGTATTTTTTTGTGAAATTTTGTGAACATTAGAGTGGTTAAAGATTGGATGTCATATACTTAATTCGATTTGAGACCTGTGTTACTTCAGTTCATTTTATTAATAATCTAGTACATTAAATTTAAAAATTCCATTTAAATTACATTGTAGTTTGTGGTAAAAATTAATAAGTTTATTGACAAAAATTATGTTAAGTAATCGATACATTATTAAAAAATATTAATATTTGCAATATCTTTAACCAAGTAAAAAGGACATTTGTGCGTTTGTTTTTTTTGTTTTCTGTGTTACTATTTAAGTATGAGTTTTATTCAGATATCACATATATATAGAGATCCATATAGCACTGCCTTATAGTTGTTATAATAAGTTGAGCTTAAATAATTAGTATCCCCTTCTTTACTTACATTACGCTGTATAAAAATTTTAAACTTTTTTGTTTATTACTGAGTTTCTGTGATTCTAGTAGGGGAGATAACAAAAAAATATATGTGTGTGGGCGAATTAAAAAATTAAATCAAAATTTTGTTTTCGAGTTGGTAAAAATTGGTCATACTTGGCCTATTGTTGTAATATATTTGTATCCCAGTAAAATCTAGGTAATGGCTTGCTCCTACTAAACAACATACTTTTAATGACTGTAACATATCGTCTGTCTTACTAAGAAGTATTTTAGTAATGACTTAAACTTTTTTTAGACATTTGCTTAGATACACACGCAATACAATTTCTTGTTGCAAAATTTGCTAGAAGCCATATACACAGTCATTTAAATTTTCCAAATTATCAATGTTATATATTATAAGTAAGATAGTTTGGTCGCAAAACATCAAATGAGTAAATAATTTTTCAGACATTGCTAAAACGAGCGGTTAAAAAACGAACATTATATTTTCTTACATTTTTTATGCTCGCTCGCTGGTGTAGTTTAACTACCCTGCAGATAACGCGACTACTCCATACTCGCATGTAAAGTATACTCTGTAATGGATTATGAATAATCCAAAGATCACTCAAATGTATGGAGATATATGTCCGTGTGTATGTTGAAATCAACTTTTTGATATCGTATGGACCCGGGTGAGGTATTAAAATGTCAGAAATATTCGGGAGTAGATCGGTATTGAAAATCAGAAACATTGGCACATAAACAACTGAGATATGAGCAAAAACCCACGACCACCTCGATTTTTTTTCACAAAAACAACATTACAACAACAACATACATATGTAGATACAAACGTGTATACTGGTTAGAGAAAACGTGGCATCGAATCCCAGCTGAGCCAAAAAAATTTTTTTTTATTTTTATACCCTTCACACAGTGAAAAAGAGTATATATAGGTTTGTCATTCCGTGTGAAATTTCTACAATTTTCATTTCCGACCCCATAAAGTATATATTTTCTGAAAGCTTATGAATAGGGAAGTCGATTAAGCTCTGTCAGTCTGTCCGTCTGTCCGTCTGTCCGTCTGACCGTCTGTCCGTGTGTATGTTGAAATCAACTTTTTGAAGCCCCCCGACATCACTTGGACCCGGGTGAGGTATTAAAATATCAGAAATATTCGGGAGTATATCGCTATTGAAAATCAGAAACATCGGTACATAAACAACTGAGATATGAGCAAAAACCCACGACCACCTCGATTTTTTTTTCACAAAAACAACATTACAACAACAACATACATACATACAAACTTGTATATTGGCTAAAGTAAACGTGGGATCGAATCCCAGCTGAGCCAAAAAAAGAAATTTTTTTATATTTTAAAAATTTTTTTTAAAATTTTTTTTTTTAATTTTTTTTTTATTTTTTTTTTTATTTTTTATTTAATATATTATTTATATTTTTTTATTAATTTTTTTATTAATTTTTTTTTTAATTTTTTTTTTTGTTTTATATTAATTAAATATATTTTAATTATTTTTTTAAAATTTTTTTTTTTAAATTTTTTTTTAATTTTTTTTTAAATTTTTTTTTTAAATTTTTTTTTTAAATTTTTTTTTTATTTTTTTTTTAACATACATACGTAAATTTATAATTTTACATAATTTTGTTTTTTATATATGTATATTTTTTATATGTATGTACGTATTTCATATGAGATGAATGGTGATACAAACTACTGTTATTGCATGACTACACGTTGTGAAGGGTATATAAGATTCGGCACGGCCGAATATAGCGCTCTTACTTGTTTTTAAATTTTTTTTTAATTTTTTTTTAATTTTTTTTTTATTTAATATATTATTTATCTTTTTATTATTTTTTTTATTTTTTATTATACCCTTCACACAGTGAAAAAGGGTATATATAGGTTTGTCATTCCGTGTGAAATTTCTACAATTTTCATTTCCGACCCCATAAAGTATATATTTTCTGAAAGCTTATGAAAAGGGGAGTCGATTAAGCCCTGTCCGTCTGTCCGTCTGACCGTCTGTCCGTGTGTATGTTGAAATCAACTTTTTGAAGCCCCCCGACATAGGTTGGACCCGGGTAAGGTATTAAAATATCAGAAATATTCGGGAGTAGATCGGTATTGAAAATCAGAAACATCGGTACATAAACAACTGAGATATGAACAAAAACCCACGACCACCTCGATTTTCTTTTCACAAAAACAACATTACAACAAGTAACAGTGCTATATTCGGCCGTGCCGAATCTTATATACCCTTCACAACGTGTAGTCATGCAATAACAATTGTTTGTATCACCATTCATCCCATATAAAGTACGTGCATACGTACACGTTAGAATAAATGTGGCATCGAATCCCAGCTGAGCCAGAAAAATTTTATTTTATTTTATTTAATATATTATTTATATTTTATTATTTTTTTTTTATATTTTTTTTAAATTTTTTTAAAAATTTTTTTTTTCGAAAAATTTTTAAAAAATTTTTTTACATTTTTTTAAAATTTTTTTTTTGTAGTTTTTTTTTATTATTTTTTTCTTATTTTTAATATTTTTTTTTTGTAATTTTTTTTGTTTGGTATGTTTTTTACATGTATCTATGTATGTATGTTGTTGTTGTAATTGTGAAAAAAAACGAGGTGGTCGTGGTTTTTTGCTCATATCTCAGAAAGTTATGGGGCGATTCATTCCTGGATATTTCCAAGAGATTGATACCATATACAGATCTGAGGAACATATAGTTGCTTCTAAAAGTTGATTTCAACCAACACACGGACAGACGGGCAGACGGACAGACGGATAGACGGACAGACGGACAGACGGTCAGGGCTTAATCGACTCCTCTATTCATAAGCTTTCAGAAAATATATACTTTATGGGGTCGGAAATGAAAATTGTAGAAATTACAAACGGAATGACAAAGCTATATATACCCTTGTGCACCATAGGTGAAGGGTATAACAACAACATACATACATACAAACGTGTATACTGGTTAGGGAAAACGTGGCATCGAATCCCAGCTGACCAAAAAAAATTTTTTTTTTAATTTTTTTAAATTTTTTTTTAAATTTTTTTTTTATTTTTCTTTTTATTTTTTATTTAATATATTATATATATTTTTATTATTATTTTTTTTTATTTTTTTTTTTTAATTTTTTTTTATTTTTTTTTTTGTTTTATATATATTATATATGTATATAATAATTTTTTTTTTAATTTTTTTTTTTAATTTTTTTTTAAATTTTTTTTTAAATTTTTTTTTTAAATTTTTTTTTTAAATTTTTTTATTATTTATTAATTTTTTTTTTAACATACATACGTGAATTTATAATTTTTCAATGGGATGTTTTTATATATGTATGTACGTATTTCATATGGGATGAATGGTGACATAAACTACTGTTATTGCATGACTACACGTTGTGAAGGGTATATAAGATTCGGCACGGCCGAATAAAGCGCTCTTACTTGTTTTTTTCTTTAAATTTTTTTTTTATTATTTTTTGTTTGTTTTATATTTATTATATATATTTTAATTATTTTTTTAAACATTTTTTTTTTTAAATTTTTTTTTTATTTTTTTTTATTTTTTTTTTTAACATACATACGTAAATTTAAAATTTTACAATGGGATGTTTTTATATATGTATGTTTTTTATATGTATGTATGTACGTATTTCATATGGGGAATGGTGATACAAACTACTGTTATTGCATGACTACACGTTGTGAAGGGTATATAAGATTCGGCATGGCCGAATATAGCGCTCTTACTTGTTTAAAAATAATATGGTCCATGACTGCATAACATAGGACCATGTTGTAAGTAGTCCATTTAGCTAAAATGTACCACGTAGTCCAATATTATATGTAGAGTAAGAACAAGCAAGAGTGCTATATTCGGCCGTGCCAAATCTTAAATACCCTTTACAAAGTGTAGACATGGAATAACAATAGTTTGTACCACCATTCATTTCATATGAAATTCGTACATACATATTAAAAACATACATACATATATAACAACATCCCATTGTAAAATTATAAATATAGTTTATGTATGTTTAAAAAAATACAAAAATTTTAGTTCTAACCAGTTTATCCGTTTGTATGTATGACACCGATATGCTCCTTAATATTTCTGATATTTTAATACTTCACACGGTTCCAGGGGCTTCAAAAAGTTGATTTCAACATACACACGGACATGCAAACAGATGGTCAGGCGGATAATGCTTAATCAACTGCCCTTTTAGCTTTCAGAAAATATATACTTTATGGGGTCGGAAATGAAAATTGTAGAAATTTCACACGGAATGACAAACCCATATACCATTTTTCACTTTTGAGTGAAGGGTATAAAAAGAAATACAATTCTATTATTTTGTTATTGTATTTTGTAGAAAAAATACCATAATATTTAAATACTCACTCAACTTCTAAAACCAAAATAACAACAACAACAAGAAGAAACTTTTGATTAAGCTGCGGCTCTGTGAGTGAATGAATGCTTATTTCCAGTAGCAAAATATTTATGTTTATTTATTAAACTTCTTTCTGTCTTATTTTTATGGTGGGTAGACCAGAAAAAAAGAAAGATGCTAATTGTAGCAAAGTAAACAGAGGGTCTTTAATTAAGTAAAATTATTGTCAACAGTGCAGAAGATAATAATGATGATGATGATGTATACGATCTTATTCCCTCAATTATGATGGGGTTTTGTGAACTTTATGCAAATATTGAATTTATTTTAACTTATTTATATTTTGTTTTTGAGCTTTTGTACTTGATTTTATTTTTGTGGTTTATTTTTAATTTTAGTTTAAGTATTCTGAGATAGGTACAGTGAGAATTTAAAATATTGTAAATCGTTTTCTTCAAATATTTTTGAAATACATACAATTCTTTTTCTATGAAATCTTCAATGGCGTTCTTTTGCTTATAATGCATTATTCTGTATAATGTTACTTTGTATAATATACTCTATTGTTATGTTTAAGACTTCTGACTAACTTTTACAATGAATAACAAAAATTTAAATATGACATATACATAGATATGAGATAATTATGAAAAATTTTGGAATACTCAATCACTAATTAGAAAAGTTATAAAATATTATTAAAAAAAATTTATTGTTAAATTGTATAAAATTTTTTAAGCTAATAATTTTATTTAAATTTAATTTTATGATCTCAAAAATTATTTATACGAAAAATTAACAAATCAGTTTGAAGCTAAGATATGAGCACCAGCAACGTTTAAATATGACATATATGGATACCGCATTCTCCATAGTGTCAGGACTCATTATATTCATTACAATATGTTTAGCATAGGCATATCGATAATTTCTTTATAAGGCATTTTTGCAAGGTACTTTCGAAAAAAATATTTTTTTTTTTGGCAAACGTGACAGTCAACTTATTCATTATTTCTTAGGTATTTTCTAAAGAACCGCACAAGCAAAAGAAAATTGGTTTACAAGCAATCTCGTTAAATTAAAAGAGTATGTATGTGTGTATTATTCTCTTATTACAAAATATTTACATACTTGCCAAAATATATGTTTTGCTTCACCGTTAAAATATTGAAGAATTTTACAAAAATAAAATAGAACAACGTTGGAATAAAATGAATGAAGAATCAGAAAACGATGAAATATAACATTAAAACTCAAATAGAACATTCAAAACATCTTTCACAAAAACTTTCACTTTTAAAGTTCCGTGATATGAAAATATTTCCTATACACATCCAGGTCAGTTGGATGTAATTATTTAGAAGCACTGCAGTTCAATATTTTGTACTTATTTTATGTGTTTTTTTGTAATTTTCCATTTGTTTATTTTATTGTAGCTTCTTGTTTTGATATTCAAATTTGTTTGAAAATACAAACAATAACAAAGCTGCAAAGAGCAACTTCTCAAGTCAAGTCTAATTAGTTTAGTGAGAGCTATGTTTTGATATGTATATTTACACTGAAACATCTGTGGTTTTCATTGGCAACCACGTACGTATTAAAATAAAATTTTTTAGGAGAGCCACAAAACCGTTTTATATGAAACAACTTTTCAACTTTTTTTAAACCATTCATGTCAGTAAAGATCTTAAAATTTTTTAATAAAAGTTTCAGACAAATATCATTTAAAAATTAGATTATAGCGAATACCAAAATAAACAAAGTGGTACGAAGACTTAAAGTGTGTGCAAATAAAGCAACAAAGGTTGTACACAAGTAATTATTCTACTTCTGTTAAACTGACGAATTATCAGGAAATAACTTTCAAATGTAACGTATGGGGTTATGTGTTTTTCCAAAAAAAAGAAAGAAATAATTTGGCATTAAGCATACGAAATTCAACATACTGCGTTAGTGCTGAACGCTTTTAGAATATGTATATAGAAGTTACGTTGTTATGCCATTAAAAATATCGGAATGGGTCCGTCTTATATCAGAACTTTTTACAACCAAGTAAAGGGCGTTTAAAATCAAACATATGGCACTAATAACTCAAAATCGTAAAAAATAAATATACACAGTTGCCCACGAAAACCACTGATAGTTGATTGAAAGTACTGTGAATGAAACACCTAATTTTTAAACATTTTACGCAGCTCTTTAGCATTTACATTTGGATGTTTAAGCGTGATATATCGTTTTTTTTTTAAGTAAGTATTCGGCTGTAATGACTTTTGTGTTCAAAAATAATTTAAAACGTTGACCTCTATATTTAGCAGCAAAGAAGTAAAAAAAATTTCTTAATCAAATTATATATTACGAGCTATTATTAATAAGATTAGGTGTAGAAACAGCGATATCGTAGGTAAACCTAGAACGAATTAAAAAAAATATTTAAAGTTCACCATGAGTCTTACCGAGGAGACATCTACATATCATATATAGAAAAATCCCATAGTTAATGCCAAGGATATTACGAAAAATGTAAAAAGGCAATCCTTGTGTTCGGCAAAAAAAAAATCTTTTTCACAAATATTTTGCTAAAGCAAAGGTGATGGATGACACACTTGTTTCTTTGTTTTAAAGGTGGTATGTTCTTACATTTATATTTATTATATTAAACAGTACCATGTCGGATTTATTGTTGATTTTAAGGTATTCATGTCACGTTCTTCAATGTTAAATTTTAGACTATTGATTTTATATACAGAATCATAAAGGGAAATAGACTGGAACTTTTTAATCTTTATTGTAATTTTTCAGTTTCTGAATATAGATATAGAATATAGAACTTTTCATACTTTCAAGACTATCAAGGTATATTAACTCCAGGTAGGTGCACCGTGTATTTTGTTGCTACAGAAAACTTTATTAATGTCAATACAAACGCTTAAACATCTGATAACAAAAAAGTAGGAAAATACTAGTAAATAAAATATATTTATGATAAAAACACGTCTAGTATAAAACAAGGTATGTAAATAAACAAAAAAAGGTAAACAAATTTTGACATTTGGGAAGAGAAATTTATAAACAAAACAATGATCAGCTGTGGACTTAAGTCTATCTGGAGTTAATATATCTTGGAGACTATTGAGCATGTATGTATCAGGGAATGACAACGATTACAACTTCGGATATACATTGAGTATTATTAGCAAAACATGTATAAGTGCGTACGGTTACAGCTAAAAAAATTACTCTATCCGTACATACTCGTTTGATGTTCGGCATAAGTATATACAAGTAACCGAAATCTAAGTATTTTTCGCATTAATACTCTATATTGTACACAGTACAACAAATTGGACTTAAGTACTTAAGTGTTATCGATTATCCGTAAAAAAAAGCGAGTAAAATGAGTAACCGTTTTTACAATTCAAGCGAGAGCATCAAGTAGAAATTATGCATGCGTTTTGATTTAGTAAAAATGCACTTGCTTGGGTTATGAAAACAGCACAACCATTATGGTACAAACGCACATATACATAAACATTATTGTTATACATTTATTTGTTGTTTTTTTATGATCGTTTGTGTGTATACGGCTTAGCAGCCGTAGTTGCTAGCAGGGATGCCACAAAAAATATTATTCCTAACAAATTTGTCAAAAAATGCACTAAAATCTACCAAAAACTTCAATATTTGCACATAATTTTTCTAAATACTAACATTTATATTTAAAAAATAAAAACAATAATCAAATGGTAGTAAGTGAATATAATTTACCAATTAATATATTAATAATTTATATATATTATTTAATTAGTATTTGAAAATATCCGAAATACAGTTTTGCTTACATCAATATTTAAAGAAAAGTGTTACTAAGCAAAAGTATATGCCACTACTTTGGTAATTTATTCGAATCATAATTAATTTCCTATATAAGTATTGATATAATTGGAATATATGTCCTGACTTAAGTTTTATTTAGAATATATGGCTTAAGATATCAAAATTGAAGGCATTTCTACATATTTCCTTACAGCGTTTGCTTTCTTTATTTTGTAAAATATTTTCATTGACATTAAAAGTTATCTACTATAAATTCATGTTTCAAGTTTATATGATAAACTATTTAACATGTAACTTTTATAAAAAAATAAGACGCTTAAATGGAAATATGATTTTTAATTAAAATGTTTATTGGCGAATTATTTGAACTTTGTGTTTTACCACTAAAAATATTGTTCTACAAAAACTTAAACATAACAAAGCAAACAAATTCACAAAATTAAAAAAATGTATACCATAAAAATATCCAGTTTAATTAAACTGGCATCCCTGGTTGCTAGATGAATTATGGACAGAGACATTTTTTTATGATTCTTAATTTAGGGGTTGATGAAACAACGACATTCGTTATTTTTTTAGCAATGCCCAGCGAGCATGTGGGATTTATTTTAAATTTATAAAAATGAAAAAAAAACAAATTTACCTATTAAGATATATTTATTAGTTTTAACAGATATATTTGTTGTTTATTGTTTTTCTTATTAACTTTTTTTAGATATTTTAAGTCCGTCAAGAAAAAATGATATGGTTTTTGTTTGTTGTTCTTTATTAATTTTCCAAAAAACAAAAACAGAATATCGTTTTTTTCTACGGGAAAATAATAATCAGATAATAGCATTATGTTTATTTACTTATAAATAACTATTTAGTGGTTGATTTAAACCTTTTAAAATTGATTTGTCTCGTTATACAGCTTAAAATATTAGCTTAGAATGTATTACACGGCATAATACTTTAATATTTGTGTTCTTGTTTGCTGGGTATCAGGTATTTTACAGAAATAATTACACTCTCTTTGTTGTGTTCCTATCCAGCGTTGTCAACTTTGGCTTTATGCAATATTATTTGTGCTTTTTAAAATTTTTGTCGCGCAAAAAATTTGAGTCAGTGCTCGATGTGATTTCTCAAATTCTTTAGTGCATTCTTTTTCTTATCGAAGTAAAAATACTAAATTCAAATAAAGAACAATTTTTGCAAGGTAAATTTCTTACGAAACAACGCAACAAAAATGATAAGAATTAGTAATAGACAATGCTTTTGTTATAAAGATCCTTAGCTTATATTTAAAAAACTGTATAAATAGATTATATATTTTATATTATTATTAGTTATAATTTAAATATATATGTTTCTGATATCTTCTATGGTTAAACAAACATAACTTTTTATAAAAGTAAAGAAAAGAATAATGATATGCATAAAACCAAAAGCTGTAATTATTTTTAAAGTAGCGATTATATGACCAACTGTGAAGTTAAAGTTACAACTTTAACTTAAAATTTATTATTATTATTATTAATGATATTATATGGAAACTTATTTTAGGCCTAAAGGTTCTAATAACAAAATTTATAATTTTATAAAATAAATAAAATCGAAAATTCAAAATTTTAAACTTTACGCATATTCTTAAAAATCAAACGTTTTTTCCTGTTTTGATGTTTTTTGAATCTTAAAGTTGACAACACTTGTGATGTAATAGAACCTCTCACTTCACGATGAGAAGTAGATTTTTTTAGATAAAAAACAGGGATGGAAAGGTTAATATCTGACTTTGAATACAATTTATGGTAATAATTATTCATACTCTCAAATCTCACTGTGTGAACACAAATTCGATTTCAAAATAAAGTTTTAAAAATGTTTCAATGAATGTTCCATTATGTGGTCCAGAACATAAGAACATTTACAGGTTTTTTCTGGCATTAATTTATTTGGGTCAGATAGGCTGTCATCACTACCTGTATAAGAGCACCCTTCTTAATGATGGATTTTCCTTGGAAATTTGTGTTTTTTTTTCAATAATTAATTTTAAAATTCTTACAGATTTTTTCCTAACAAAAAGCAATGTAAATACATACGTAATTATATAAATAGTAAATCAAAATAAAAAATACATTGTTAAATACATATCTATTGCCAGTATCAATTCAACTAAATTTTCACTTTTATTTTCTTTAATTTTTACTTATCTTTTTCTGCTTTTATATCAAAATAATTTTTTTTAAGTTGATAAGCCATACAAATTTCAGGTATAACAGTTGCGTTTCTTAATACTAAAAATAAATAATAAATATAAGTAGATTTATTTTTATTTAAAGAAAACATTTTATTATTATGTGTTAGCTCGTTGCGTATTTAAATTAATAACCAATATAAATTATGTTATATATATTTACTATACAAATAGTTCCAGCCCTGACTAATTTTCTTTTTGTTTGATAAAAAATGAAAGAGCAGAATGAAGCACTTTTACTTGTTTTTTACTTGTTTTTTTGTTCAAAAGTACTTATAAGTATGTCGCAATACTTATAAGTATTTTGCCAATACTTATAAGTATTTTGCCAATACTTATAAGTAATTTGTTTTCGCACATGTATATCCGAATAATACGTATGTATAGAGAGTATTTTTGAAAATAAGTAATAAATATACTCGTAACCGTAGCAATTCATGCATGTACGAGTAGCTATTTTCTGTGATAAATGCATGGTTATACTTATAACCGAAAACGATAAGTAAATATTCGAGTTATTTTTTTTTCGGATAACCGAAGTCAGACTCTGGTATGTATATAAAATGATAAAAGAACTTTCCATGTTATTTTTGCGTTTTAGAAGTTTGTTCAACTAGGACTTATAAGTTTGTTAATAATGAATTAATATAAAAATTTCATTTGTGTGGAACCTTAATTAAGGAATGAAAACGATATTTAGTAACCAGTACTTTTACTTAATTTGATGGTATTTTTTGCCTACTCTACGATTCTAATTCCATGAATTTTTAATTAGAGATTACGGATGCAATTGAAGATATAAATTTTTATCAAAACAAAAACTCAAAAGTATTTTTTTCTGCTTAGCAGTATATTTGTCATCGTGTTTTCGAAGTACCTGAAGTTACTTTTTAAATTGGCTTTATATCTTTATTTATTGAAGTTACGCTAAAAAGTCTTTAATATGGGAAACTGCAGTTTTTGTTTAATACCAAACGATATATGATTTTTCTCATTTGTTGGCTAAACAGCAAATGATTACGATTTTACTCAGTACTTTTACATTGCTGTATTAGTCCGATACATGTATGGTAATAAATTAAAATTTTTTCAAAAGGATGGATGGTGATATCGTGTTAATTTCTTATTGTAGTATAAATATCATTAAATTTATTAAAAAATATGTTTATGGTTGAAATAAATAATTTTTATCTCTACTCTGTAATTCTATAGTAACCTTTGTCTTTTTCGGATCTAGTTAAAAATTTTGTTATTGGTCAGTAATGTATTTAAACAGAACAAAAACAACAACTTAACGAATCAGACTCAAGCAAAAAAAAAAAAGCAACAACATACAAATTATTTAAAAAACATATCAAACCCATTACATGCTCCTGAATGCAACACTCTGTAAACGTGTCTGAAAAATCTTCTACGTATTTTTAGACAAACTAAAAACGCAAGGAAATAATACACACAAACGAATAAACGGAGTGTAACTGAAACTTAACTGAATGAAAATGTAATGTTAAACTTCAAATCGTAAAATATAGAAAAGCACAATGGCAAACAATGTTGTATTTAGATGTTTCTTATTGCAGAATTTTTTCTTAAGCTCTAAAATAAATACAAATTTTGGATGAATGATTTTCATGAACCGAAAAACGGAAAAAATAAATACAAACAACAATTATCCCTCTGTCGACATTCTCAACGTACATACAACTTTTAAAGTGTAAATAAAAATGTAACTTTTATTTAAGGCACGAACACGAAACTGTCATTTAAGATTTAAAGTCTAGATATAATACTACAGATATTAGAAAAAAAAAACAATAACAACGGCTGTGCCGAATTTTTGATACCCACCAGCAATTTTGTGTTCTCTTATAGCACTTGCTTTGTATAACTTCGATTGGCTATTAAAAAATTTTCTTAAATTTAGTCTTGCAATGAAGCCTTAAGTGATTCTACATAAGAAATGATACTACTGACTGTTGCATTTTTATGGAAGCTGAAGATAATAATTTGGTACCCATAGGTAGTTAAAAAACAAGTAAGAGCACTATATTCGGCTGTGCCGAATCTTTAATACCCACCACCAATTTTGTGTACATTTAAAGCACAATATTAATTATTTGGTTAATCGCTATAGAATAATCTCTTTATAATAAAATATGTATCACTTTCTTTGTAGAGGGTGGTTAAATTTTAAGGGCCCATGTTTAAGGTGAACTACATCTAAACTTCAACTTTTTTCTTGTATTTCATTTGACATTTCTCAATCTCAGACTAACTCAACTTGAACCGTGGAAAGATACGCAATCGAGCAACGCTTTTAAATATTAAAGATTTTTATAAAAATGGGTGTTCAAATCAAAATGCTTTTCGTGCACTTCGTGATTCTTTTGGTCAACATAATCGTTCGAATTCGTCCACAATCGTGAGAATTGTAAAAAATATTTAATGTGTGCAAAGCAGGTCTGTATGAAATGTGAAAACATCTGTGAATGCCATCTTAGTTCGTTGAATGGGAAACATTGCTGTTTTTCACGATAACGTGGCAAAAGAGCAAGCAATCTCGACTCATCAACGTGCCCAACAATTGAGCATCAACAGTGTCCTTGAAAATATGGACTATCGGATCGTGGTGTGCCGCCTAGGTTGGGGGCCATTTGGCCGATATTTTGTTTCATACATAATTGACGCATACAAATATTATCATTATAAAAATAAATGATAATAATTTCATAATAATTTTATTCAAAATCAACATAGTCCCTTAAAATTAAACCACCCATTATAACTTCGGTATGCTAGTAAAATGTTTTCGTAAATTTAGTCTTTCAATGAAAGTGGCCGTTAAAATACGCGTGTCAATAAAGTTTCTGCTAATAAACATAACTTAGATATTTCAATATATATTTAGTATTCCAAAATCTTTATTCATAGAGAATTTACATGAATTTAAGAGGAAGAAAGTGAATTTAAGGTTAAATTTTAAGGGCCACATACATTCTCTGCATTTTTCTAAAACGGAAAATTTATTAGTAAGATTTTGATTTTTAAACTTCTATAACATTTTGCTTTTAAAAGATTTTCAAACGAAATAAGTTTTGTATAATTTTCAAATTTGTTAGCCATTAGTACATGAAAATAAATTGTTTTTAATGTTTAGAGATAATTTTTTTCGACTTAGGTCAAAATTTTCCTAAATTCCCATTTTTAATAGAGCATAACTTCAGGAGAACATAAGCATAAGTTGTTAGCATGCCATCTAGTAGTTGCTAGTAGAGTCATCTATCTTATCATCTATATCTTATATTTAGCTACAGTACAATAAATGGCGCATTGTAAGATGAATAAATGCTAATATATATGACTTATACATTTTTATAAAAATTTAAGGAAAAAAGTGTGCGTGGCACATCTATTTTCCGTTATAAAGAAGACTTTGACCAAAAAACCATGTTTGCAAAATTCTAGAATCGTACATATAGTTTTGTCAGTTTTATTACGTTTTAAATTTGAAATATACACTGTGCGGTATAAATTTTCGTAAATTATATGAATTTTAGTTAAAACGTTATATGGGAGGTGGGCGTAAAAGTGGGCGTGGCATATTGCTTTACCGTTACAAGAAAGCGTGTCATCAAAAAGCAAAGTGTGCGAAATTTCAGAGTCGTACATCCAATTTTGTTGCTTTTATGACGTTTTTGTTTTTAAATATACCGAAAAATACACTGTGCGGTATAAATTTTCGTACATTTTGATCGATAACTCCTCTTATATAAATTTAAGATAAAGCGTTATATGGGAGGTGGGCGTGCCACATTATTTTCCGTTATTACAAGTCTTTTGATCAACTCTTGCATTACGAGCTATGGTTCTCTTCCTAATTTACCGATTAAGCCCATTTTCAATAACAAGCAAACTTTGTGTATAAGAAATATTCTAGCAAAACTTAAATCTCCTAGCTTTTTCTGTTCGAGCTCTATCGTGCTTTTAACAGACGAACAGACGGGCGGACATAGCGAGATCGTCCAAAAATGAAAGCACTACATACATATACTTAATGGGTTCCAAAATAGATATTTCCATGTGTTGCAAATGGAATGACAAAATCAATATACCCACATACCTTTTTTTTTGGTGGTGGGTATAAAAACAAACTTAGTATATACATACATATTTTGAATCAATACAATGACGCTAAAGAAACCCCAACACACCAGCGGGAGTAATTGAAATTTGGATGCAATAAATTCGTTATTTGTTGATACAATTTTATTTTATATTTGTGCCTTGTGTACGTGTGTTTACATGGGGCAAATGTTTTTAATTGCAAATAGAGGGAAAGGAAATATAAACTCAAGTTATATACATATATATGTATGTTTTAACTCAATATACTTCTTTAGTTAGTTCTCTTTTTATAATAATTGAATAAGGCGACGGAAAATAAGGAGCTTTAACAATATTAACAATGTGAAAAGTTTCAGGAAGCTAAAAGAGTTAAAACTAAACCACCCAGCAAAAAATTCTCATTATAAAATAATGAATTAAGAATTAAAAAAAACAGTTCTGCAAAACTTACAACTTACCACGCTCGCTTACAAATAATTAAATAAAGGGATCTAAATGAATATTCTGCTTTATCAAAATAAATAAGCACTTGATGGAAACAACCTAAATAACCCATTAATATTAGTTGGTCTGTCATCACCTAGGCTTTTCTAGGTAGTTGAAAAAATGTAACATCCTGAATTTTGTGAAAAATAAGTAGCATTATGTACAAACTTACAAATTACAATCAAACATATAAAACTTAAATTTTTTTTGTTTATTTAAAGCTCTGAACAGACGGTTATTATAAATGACATAATTGCTTTACCTAAATATATGCTAACAATTGAATGACAATTATTGCTTCCATATAATAAATTGTTGTAAGTTGTAAGTGTCAGAAAAGATAACAATATAATATTTAGATACTGGCCTGACAATACCTATATCTGACGGTGGTCTCCGACAAACAATTTTAAGTTTGTAAGATGACGATACAACAAATATGTTCAGACCAGTTGTCAGAAATTGCTTTGGTGTTTTTTTTTACAATTTTAGATGCCAATGGCGTCTTGAAATCTTTAATAGCTCCCATAGATTTAAAAATGAAATACTCTGTACCGCCCTCTATATATTCACAATAAATTTTATTAATTTGCATTTTACTCCTACTTATTGACATAAAACTAAGTTGACACAAGAAAGATACAAGAAAATTTATGCTATGTAAAACAAAACAGATGTTGCATTGAAAAAAGAGTGATGCCATAGAACATACATACATAAGATTCCTACACAGAAAAAAATATTGCTAAAGTTTGATTAATTAATTGAATTTTTAATTTGTTTTTGAATTCTAATAATAGTTTTTATTAATTTAATTACATTTTTTAATTGATATTAAATATTTTCAAAAAACAAAGAGATTTCTGTCAGTTGAAACAAATTTTAAAAATTAAAATATATTATTTTAAATGACATTTACTTGAAAATTTAATTTTAAGAATAAATTTAATATAATTGTTACTCAAGGAGCGAAATAATGAAAAATTATCGCCAATATGCAAGAGAAAGTTCTGGTAAGTGCACATACATACGTACAAATATATGTTCTGCTTTAAATATAATAAAGGGTTTCGGTTTCATTGTAGGTATGGAAAAATTCATTACATATTTATTGTGTGCCTTTATATTCCTCAGAATTCTCATTTAAATAGGTAAGTTAGTTGAATTTCTTCACTCTGCCTGATCAAGCCTTTTTACCGGTTAATGTTCCTTTATATCTAGGTCGTTGATGCTAAAAATTATTTTTGGAAATCCGGCTTTTGATATAGTATAGTATGGGTATGTGTGTGGAACACTATTTCTTATCATTAATTTTATTATACATATAAGTAACGAAATATAATTAAAAATATAGATTCCTTTGTAATATAAATGTAGTATATTACGAATAAACAAATATAAAAAAAAGAATATTTTTTTTTTGTATTTTTTTATACAGGTTTAATAAATTATATTATTGATATAATAAATGCTTTAATATTATAAAACCCAAATCTCAAATAAAGACATGATTAAATTAATTAAAATCATTTTTGATAATTATTAAAAATTTTAATTAATTTTTTAATACTGTTTTAATTGATATTTTTCTCCATATTTTTTCAATTAAAACTATTAATTTTCATTTAATTAATAGTATCATTTTGATGATTGGAGCAAAATTAAATAATTTTTTAATTAATAATATTAATTTCGTAATTAAAATCCATATTTATTTTTTTCTGTGTACGTTTCAAAAAAATTACCCAAATATTTCTTTGTATACAGTTTATGTAAAAACAAGTAAGAGCGCTATACGCGACCGTGCTGAATCTGATAAAACCCTCCACCGTCATGTACATATGTATAATGACCACACCTTGGCCTAGATTTCAGATTTTACACTATATTCTTTATTTTTTAAGACGCCATCTTTGATTTTGAATTTGTATATAGTTACTGTATTATACCAGTCAAGACCTTTCATTGGATACCTATATTTAGGGGTTGAAAAAACTCGCTTCGCCATTTTGTTTCAGACGCCATCTTTGAATTTATACTTGTACTGGTCGAGCGTTTATTTTTTTATACTAATATTTTGAGCGTTAAGGGGACAAAGTCGTAACAACTATATTTGACTCATATTTAATCTACGACGCCATCTTGGATTTTTTTTGCTTTTCATATCTTACTATATTCGAATACTCAAGCCCTTTCATTTGATCGCCATATTGGCTCTCTGGCTTGTATATAACCCAAAAAATATTTATTTTCGTTTGTAATTTCATTAAAAGCAGCGAAGCAGTTGTACTTTGGTGGTTATATCTCAGTTGGTTTTAAACCCCTTTGTTAGAGTTTCTTAGAAATAATTTCTGAGATTATGGTTTATAATTCGGTATCTTAGGCGTGTTTGAATTTTGATATATTTAAAAAATGTTGTCCAAAATTTTTCATGAGTATCTACAAAGGCATACCAAATTTATAAATAGTTAGTAACAACCATGACTACAAATTATTCTAGGGCTAGAAAGTTTTAATTTTTGTGGTAAAAATAAGGTAAAAAAACAGAGGCAGTCGTGTTTATTTGCTCATATCTTAGACAGTTATAAAGCGATTATGCTGTTTTTTAATACCAATCTGCTCCCAAATATATGTGATATTCTTATACCTTACACGGGTCTCGGCATTGTTGAAGGTCTTCAAAAAGTTGATTTCAACATACACACGGACAAACAAACAGATGGTCAGGCGGATAATGCTTAATCAACTGCCCTTTCAGCTTTCAGAAAATATATACTTAATGGGGTCGGAAATTAATATTGTAGAAAGTTCACATGGAATGTCAAACCCTTTTATACAGTCGTGAGAAGAGTGTAAAAAGTAATCGAGAAAGGATTATATAGTTAAATTTAAACATTATTTAAAAGTTGCCATACATACACGAAGCCACTATTTCTGTAAAAATACAAAATTGTGTCATTCCTAATGTAGAAATACTTAACGTTTGATTGTAGGACTAAATTTAAGAAAATAAATATTTAGCAAGTCGATGATACGCAAAGGAAGTGATACATATTGTAGTATAAGAAACTATTCTAAAGCGATTACTGTACATAAAAAGAACACAAAATTGGTGGTGGGTATCAGAAATCTTTGGTGTTTTGTGATATCTCGGGCTTATGCGAATAAGACTAAAACAGTTCTTAAGCTCAAAATCGAGATCTAAAGCATCATCAGTGAGATACATCTCTGTAAAAAAGTAATGAAAAATTTCATGAAATTATTAATATCTTGACATCAGAGCCGTGCAGGCTATTTGGTATTTTATTCATACTTACTCTTTGTAATCCACCACAAACATCTTCAGAAATATGTGTCTTTATTTTTAAACGAAGAAGTGCTTTAATTATGAGACATATGTATTTTTAAACTCAACTATAGAAAAGATATGTAATAAGTTTCAGATGTGGGCACATATGCCACACTAGACAATTTTACCCTTACCTGCTTTTAGATACATATTCATATTTTCAGGTACATGCATACATACATTTAAACAAAACTATTTTATTTTAACGATAAAAAAAAAACAAAAGAAATGTAATGAAAATTTATCATTATCATTTATCATTAAATAAATAAATAAATAAATAAATAAATAAATTATTTTTGGATTTTATGATGTTAAATTTTTATACCCGCCACCAAAAAAATGGTGGGGGTGTATTCATTTTGTCATTTCGTTTGTAACACATCAAAATAACCATTTTAGACCCCATAAAGTATATATATTCTGAATCAGGGTTTGATTTGATGACGATCTAGCTATGTCCGTCCGTCTGTCCGTCTGTTGAAAGCACGATAGAGGTCGCACCGAAAAAGCTAGGGGGCTCAAATTTTGCCAGAATCTTTCTTATAGACAAGGTTTGTTTGGTATTGAAAATGGGCTAAATCGGAATATTAGGAAGTGAGTTATAGCTCGAAAAGCAAGAGTAGGTCGAAAAAACCGTGTCCTTCGAACATCGAATAAAATAGAATTGTGTCCAAACGCATTAACGTAGACTCATGAAACTCCGAATATATATTTCCTGAGTAAAAACAATATTTTTCCCAGAAAATTATCTAAATCTATGCATTAGGAGAGGAGTTATCGATCAAAATGTACGAAAATTTATACCGCACAGTGTATTTTTCGGTATATATAAAAACAAAAACGTCCTAAAAGCAACAAAATTGGATGTACGACTCTGAAATTTTGCACACTTTACTTTTTGGTGAGAAACTTTTCTGTAACGGAAAATCAATGTGCCACGCCCACTTTTACGCCCACCTCCCATATAACGTTTTACCCAAAATTCATATAATTTCTCTATTAATATAGATTTTGGAATAATAAAGGGCTACATTGAAACATCTTAGTTGTACTCATTAGCAAAAAACAACTTTGACACACCTACTATAACTCCAACTTTACACGTTATCTACCTTTAATGAAATTTAAAAGCTCATAAGACCGACAAAATTAGAGGTATGATGATGAAATTTGCTACGTATAGCCTTCTAATCAATGAAACTGTTGTGCCAAAAAGTTTAGGTGACACGCCCACTTTAACGCCTACCTCTCATATAACGGTTTATCTTAAATTCATGTAATTTCTCTATTGACAAAGTTTTTGGGAAAATAATGGACTATGTTGAAATATCTAACTTTTATTTGTTAGCAGAAACTTTATTGAAACGCCTACTTTAACGCCCACTTTCATTGAAAGACTACATTTACAAAAGCATTTTACTATCATATCGAAGTTATTAATGGTGGTTAAATTTTAAGGACCGATGTTGAATATTAATAAAACACAAATTATTTAGGAAATTATTATTATTTATTTTTGTAATTATAATATTTGTATGGTTCAATTATGTATTTAACAAAATATCGGCCAAATGGCCCCCCTATCCTTGGCGCCACTCCTCTATCTGATGGTCCAAATTTTCAATGACAATGTTGATGGTCAATTGTTCGGCATGATGATGAGTCGATGTTGACTGCTCTTTTTCCACACTATCGCAAAAAACAGCAATGGTTCACATTCAACGAACTCAGAAGGCATTCACAGATTTTCTAACATTCTATACAGACCTGTTTTGCAGAAATTTAAATATTTTTTACAATTTTCCCTATTGTGGACGAATTTGAACACTTATGTTGATAAAAAGAATTACGAAGTGCACAAAATGCATTTTGATTTGAACGCCCATTTTTATAAAAAACCTGAATAACTGTAAAGCGTTGCTCATTTGCGTATCTTTCCATGGATCAAATTGAGTAAGTTTGAGATTGAGAAATGTCAAATGAAATGCAGAAAACAAATTTAAAGACTAGGTGTAGTTCACCTTCAACATGGGCCCTTAAAATTTAACCACCCTCTACAAAGAAAGTGATACATATTTAATTATAAAGAGATTATTCCATAATGATTAACAAAATAATAAATATTGTGCTTTAAATGTACACAAAATTGGTGGTGGGTATAAAAGATTCGGCACAGCCGAATATAGTGCTCTTACTTGTTGGATTTTATGATGTTAAATTTTTTTTATTCACATCATCTCTTCTGCTAAAGTTTGCTGAATCTTGTTTGTATGTTTGTATTTATTATTGAATGGAAATTATTATAATAATTATTAATGTTATTGCCTTAATTACAGAAAGTGTTGATGTGTGTTTTATTCAAAAATACTTGATGTATTAAGCAAACAAAAAAATAATAATAATTAAGTAATCAATATATTACACTATGCAACAAACAAAAACTCCCAGATTAACCACTATATGTTTTTGATACGCTATAGTCATCTAAGATTTTTATTAATTTTTTTTTATAAAATTTGTGATTTATGAACCGCTGCTTCCTAAAACATGCCGTAACTTTGGAACGACGCACAGTGGTATTTCTTCATACATCTAACTGCAAAAAAATAGAAGGAGTGATCTTACAACGATGAAATTTTGCACACTTGTTCAATTTGAAGTAGAAAAGAAAAATTCAAAAAAATTTTAAAATCCGTCGACTTCTAGGGCTACCACCCTGGGACCGCCAGTTTTTGCAAGAATTTTTTCCTCAATGTAAAGGTCAAAATTCTTCATAAAGTTTTACGAAATTTGGCACATTATTACTATTAGTTGATCCAAGAAAGAGCTCGACTAATGTTGGTATGAATCCGTACCTCCCTCGGATTGCCTATTTTTGCACTTATTTTTTTTTAATGTACAGGCCGTAATTATCAATATAAACTGATGAAATTTGGCATGCATCTACAAATTCATACAAAAAACAGTTTTGCTTATTTTAGTTGAAATCCGTTTTATAAATTTGATAAAATTTAGCAGATACCCATAAGTTGATCTAATAAAGAGCACTACAAATTTTGGTTGAAATCCGTCGATTCCTAGGGTACCTTCCTTTGACCCCATTTTTCAACGTATTTTTCTTTTCAATGTATAGGGTGCAATTCTCAGTAGAATTTTGGTTGAAATGCGTCGTCTTGTATGTAACCTGAATGAAAAAATTTCGTATAAATATAATTCTCATTGAAAATACTAGTAATATTTAATTAAAGAAATACTAATAATTGGTTGGAATAAAAAATATTCATATACATAGGTAAATAACATTTGAGCATTTTATTCATTAACTATCATTTCCTTAACTTCATCATCAAATTCTAAAATATTCTTATGAGGTTGAAGTCTTACGCTACATCAGTAATCGTTGCAGTTCTACTGCACTTTCTATTAAACATTAATATATAGTTTCTGTAATCTTTATTACGCGCTTCTTCTGCTTCCTCCGAGAGCATACCAATTGGGAGTACTGCTGCATCTATTATGCCCTTTTCATGAATACGAACTTTGTAGACAGTAACAGGCTTGAAGTACCATTCATAAGTTTTAACAAATTGTTTAGCTTTTTACCACGCAAATTTCATAAATAGTAAGTACCGAATTTTCCTGTTCCTGGCACAACATCTACATTTTCTGGTATTGTTATAACCACAAATTGACCACAAATTCATTTTTGCAAAATTTTAGCATCATAAACCTAATTATGTTGCTTTTATAAGCTTTTAGGACAATAGTACAAAAGTGGTAGATTATGTGAGAAGTGAGCGCTAAAGTAGGCGTGTCAATGTAATTTGCTAAATAATTATTTATAAATATTGTATTATAATGTTCTTTATTCAACTGAAATCTCAACCCGTAGAGAAATTATATGCAAGATAGGCATTTAAGTGGGCGTGTTGCCTTCATTTCCAGTTACTACTTACTTACCTTAAAACACGTTAGTTCAAATAAAATTTTATGCTATAATTTGCTTTTAAAAATAAGTTTTTTTTAAATAAATTTGGAAGATCTTTAAAATGACATGTATCTGTTTGATTAATTAAAATAAATTTGGTAAAGATAAATTGCGTTATTGAATTTCGTGATAATTTTTAATTTTGTTTGCCATTAATAGAAATATATTATGAACTTAATAAAAACATATATTTTCAAAGAGAAATCATTTTTCGTTTACTGCTAGTTCCATCCAACGTTTAGCACAATCCATAACCGTTAGCTGGTCTGCTTTCTATGCCTCTAAATAGCATACGACAATTATGCTCTTCTATGCGCGGGGAAGCTTCATCTATATTGCTATGATATATTTGTGACCACAAACGTTCGGCCACAGCACTTACTCTGGGAAATGTTGTTGGTATAACATTATTTTCATTTATGAATTCCGACCATAGACAAGCCTCTCCTCCCAAAACACGTCTTCTTTGCTCGTCATTACCGTCGAAATGGAAAGGATCGACCAGATAGAATTTTTCCCAATCACTGCCGGTATCTATAACATGCAAATTCAAATCTTGACTACGTATTATATCATAATTAAAAGTAGTTAAATATTGCGCATTTATATTATAATCGTTCATAATTTGAGCAATCGTGCCGGCTGGCCATTTCATCCAAATGTTTTCGGTCATAGCCTAAAATTTAAGGTTTATTAATATCTCTTGGCTCATTTCTTAAAATTGCTGGAAAGTGAACAACCTCTTGCCACACCATTTGTTTCCAACCTAAAGATGATATATTAGCACTGAATCTTTCCAGAAACAAATAGGGTAAATCGATATTAGTAAGATTTTTTGAGGCCAAATATCTTTGAATTTGAGGATTTGACTCCCAACAAGCCTTATTCATCTCATCCACACCAATGTGAAGATATTCATCAGGGAATAGAGTACGTAATTCACTGTAATTAAAATTGTTTAGAATTTGTTTATATATGTGTACGTTGTACACTTTTTACCGAAATAGGTTAAATAGAAAAATAAACGTGAAATCACTTGTGGGATTTAACGGCCCTAGATGTTTTTCAAAATTTCCAAAACACTCTGTCATAATTTCTGGATGTGAAGCACCCCATGAGGCTGTGCGAGCTATATAAATAACGATATTAATTGGTAAAAAATGATATCTTGTTAGAAAATATATAATGGAGGTAAATATTATGAAACTATTATAAATGTACATTACAAATTCAAAAAGTTTCGGCGGTCTTTTACATGAGCTAGAGTCACATTAGAAGGGGCAAAAAAAATAAATATTAAGGAAGTAGATTTAGTAATGCAGGTTTCCTAACCCAATAACAAAATTTTAAAAACAACACTCACCAGGCGTATTAAATTCCGGCACAACGCGAATACCTCTTTGCATAGCAAATAACACGATTTCTCTTACATCTTCAGTAGAATAAGTTGAATGAGCGCTATACGCTCCCTTAGCTGACAACTCTGGAAAAGTAGTGGAGTTGAAAGGAAACGCTGAATCATCTGTAATATGCCAATGAAAAACATTCAGCTTGTTGTAAGACATGCCCTCCAACAATTGTAAAATCTTAGATTTGCTTATAAAATGGCGAGCAGAATCCAACATCAGACCACGATATTTAAAGCGTGGAGCATCATATATTTCCGTTTCTGGTATGCGCAACTGCAAATAACATATTTTAAAAGGCCTACGAATATTAATGTGAAAACAATGCACTTACAATACCATCTGGCATGGGCACCAACAGTTGCGATAGCGTTTCTAAGCCTCGTAAAATGCCCCAAATAGAGTGTGATAAAATATGTCCATTACCCCGAAGATAATCTGCATTTAGAATGCGAAAAATAAAAATAAAAAAGTTAAAATCTAGTTTATACATAAAAAAAATAGAAATATGTATGATTTTTCTAATGCCTACATGACTCAGCCATATTTAAATGAGGCAGTGATTCACATGGCTTCGTTAAATTTACTCGTATCTGATGTATGTAGCTTTTAACTGTCGTTTCAGGAGCTCTTATAAGACCACGAGCAGAATTTTTTATAATTATTGTATAACGTTCTAGAGCCTTCTCCATTAGGGAACAATTCTCGTTGACAGCCTGTGAATATTAATTTGTATATAAATAAATTGATTTGACATTTTACCACTAAATAATCAGCATTATTGGCAGTGGCGTTGTCATGTCGGTCGTTTAACTATCGAAAACGACAGAAACACAACAAGGTCTCATTTACTTCATACTGCAGTAAATATAACAGAAAACTTCGACAACGTCACTGACAATATGGTTGAATAACTTACCACAAGTTCAAAGTTATTCGGATCAACACCATAATAGTGTCCTGTATTAAGTTGCGACAAAGGTTTGGGCCACACCTCACCTACTGCTGCCCTAACGTTTGGCCCATAGCTTGGATAGCTATTACCATATGTGAAATGAAAAAATAATATAAAAAGAGCACTACAGTTTAAAATAGTTCTTTTTATAAACATTTTTTTTTTTTGCACAAATTTTTTCTGTAACTTTTATTAACGCCAAGCGAACTTATTATGAATTTTAATAACTAATATTTCGTTTTTTATACGAAATATGTCATATAATGCCAACTAATAATTCCCAGTATTTGTTCTTATTTTATTCTTATTTTTTCTTAGTTTGTGTCAATGATCTAAACTTTATTTGCTCTTCATACACGAGCTGCTATTAAAGTTATTTTTGCAAACACATTTCTAGTTTTTGTTTTTATGTAGTTTATTTGTTATTTAAAGAATATTAAAGTTTTCTTTTATATTAATTGTTTTAAAATATCTGGAATAATAAATATAAATAATAAAGTTTAGTTTTTTTTGTGAGCTACTTTAACAAAAAAAAAAAAAAACAAACTGAAACCTTGAAAAAACAATTGAAATTAAAATGCTTTTTAAAAATTGTTTTCTTTTGTTGTGATACAAATTATTTATTTGACTCTTTAAGTCCCTTATTTAGAGTGGAAATTTTGTACATCAAAAAATATATGTATTTGTATACACTTTATTACAGTTACAGTGGAAACATATATAAAAGTCAAAACGATCAGGAAAACGAAAACAGGATCGATGTTAATTGAGCTTGAAAGAGGAGAACGAGTAAACTCAGAACTTTTTAACAAAATGAGAGAAGTTATGAAAGACTCAGCTGAAGTACGAAGCGGTACCGCAAATATAACTTTGAATATTCGGGATCTAGATTCAATGACTACAACCGAAGAGATAGCCCAGGCCATTGGAGATGCAATTAAAATAGGGGAAAATAATATGAGAATTAAGATATCAAAACCGAACAGTAGAGAATTGGTTCAAGCCTATGTAACAATGCCATCCAGGGAGGCAAATGAACTCTTAAGAGTCGAGACTATCAAAATCGGATGGTGTAGCCTCAAAGTGAGACGGCACATAACACAAAGGAAATGTTTTAAATGCTTTGGCACAGGACACGAGCAATGGAAATGCACTGGACCAGACAGAAGAGGCCAAGGATTATGTATACGATGTGGTAACACGGGCCATATCATGAGAAACTGTACCCAAGCACCTAAGTGCTGCCTGTGTATAGAGGCAGGTTACGAACTCATTGATCACTTACCGGCTTCTGGGAAGTGTAGGGCAGCAGGAATGAAACTCTGATGCGGATACTTCAGGCAAATATGCATAGGAGCAAGACAGCACATGCATTAATAGAACAAATTGTTGTGGAGAAGGAGATAGACATTGCTATAATAAGCGAACAGTATAGACCTAAGAACACAGGCATTTGGCTGAGTGACTGTACGGGAACAGCGGCGATATGGAAACCATGTAGCAGCGCCGTAAGTATAACACGGACGGGAAACAACGACTGCCTAGCATATGTAAAGACAACGGTATGTAATCTGATGAGTTGTTATCTTACACCTAGTGATACTATAGATGAGTTTGAGAGAAAGCTGAATATCATCGAGGACACAGCCAGGGAGATCGGTGGACCTTGGATAATCGCTGGAGACTTTAATTCCAAGGCAATAGAATGGGGCGCACCAAACACAAACTCTAGGGGTCGTTTAATACTTGATATGGCGGGGAGATTGGATCTCGTAGTGGCAAACACAGGGGGAGCAACCACATTTAGAAGACCCGGATGTCAGGAAACTACCCCAGATATAACACTAGTTTCCGAGATAATAGCTTCAAGAGTAGAAAACTGGAAAGTGATGGAGGAATTTACTGGTAGTGATCATCAATATATCACCTATACCATGAATAAGGAAAGTGCCCACAACCGACCAAACCTAGGAAAATATCTTGGGACGAGGAAGTGGAATGTGTCAAAACTGAATACAGAGATACTAATCGCGAATATTGATAGACGTATGGAGAATTTTAATCAGACTGGCAGCATTTCGCAAGTAATAAGGAAAACGATGCAAAGCATAGTTAAAAGCTGTGATGCATCTATGCCAAAAAACAGAGGAAGAGGAAAACGAAAAGCAATGCACTGGTGGACATCAAAAATAGCCGAACTAAGGAAAGTATGCCTAAAAACAAGAAGAAAACTTACCAGAGCAAGGAAAACAGGACCAGCTATAACAGAGCAATCACGCCACAAGAAAGCCAAGATGGAGCTGAAATTAGCAATAGAGAGAAGCAAAAGAAATAAGCTAGAAGAACTGAGAAACGATATAAATAACAACCCATGGGGACTTGGGTATAGGCTAGTTACTCAGAAACTTATTGCAAAATCTGGAACGGAGCCGATGGATAGCGAAAACGCGAAGCGTATTGTGGACGCCCTATTTCCGAATCATGAAGAACTTGAGGAACTTTTTGAAATAAGTGAGACTCCACCGCCTTTTACAGAGGACGAGCTTTTGCTAGCAGCCAAAAGCTTCAAACGGAATAAAGCTCCAGGACCCGACGGAATCCCAGCCGAGGTTTTAAAATGCGTAGCTGAGAATCGCCCAAACATACTTTTGGGAATGTTTAATCTGTGCTGGGCACATGGAATATTTCCAAAGATATGGAAGAAACAGAAGTTGGTTTTGATTAGTAAAGGGAAGGGAGATCCAACACATCCCTCAGCATATAGACCACTATGCATGCTTGATGTGACCGGAAAGCTTTTTGAAAAGCTTATAAAAGGCAGACTCACAATAGAAGTTGAGAGGTTAGGAGGTCTATCAGTAAGACAACATGGCTTCAGAAAGGGAAAATCAACACTTGGAGCACTAGAAGACGTGGTCTTGAGTGTCGAACGAGCTCAGCAAGGAAGTAATTATTCCAGAAATATCGTTTTGTTAGCTACATTAGACGTCCGAAATGCATTTAACAGTCTACAATGGAAGGACATTATAGGAGCTTTGAAAGTTAATTTCAGAATCCCTGTGTATTTACTAAATATAATCAAAAGTTACCTTAGCGATCGTACTCTTCTCTACGATACAACAAGCGGACTAAAGGCAAGGAAAATAACGTCAGGAGCTGCACAGGGTTCCATACTTGGACCAGATCTGTGGAATATTACGTACGATCAAATCCTCAGACTGGAAATGCCCGATGACTGCCACCTGGTAGGTTATGCGGACGATATAGCAGCTGTTATTACTGGTAGAAATGTAGACGACGTTAAACGGAAATTAAATATGGTAATGCTCCGGAGTAAAACATGGCTGGAGCAACATGGGTTAAGTCTCGCTACGGAGAAAACGGAGCTTATACTACTGACAAAAAAACATATACACCTAGAGATGGTTTTCGACATTCTGGACACAAGGATAACGACGGCTAATATTCTAAAATACTTGGGAGTCAGATTTGATAGCAGACTTAAATTCACCCATCATATAAATCATGTTGCCGACAAAGCAGGCAAAGTAATAGGAATGCTCAGTAAACTTATGGCAAATGTAGGAGGACCAACACAGCTCAAGCGGAAATTGTTAATGGATACTACAAATTCAGTGCTTTTATATGGCAGCGAAGTGTGGGGAACATATCTTAGAACACAAAACAGGCGAAACATACTATTAACTACACAGAGAACATCGGCGCTAAGAGTTGCATCAGCATATCGGACAGTTTCACAGGAAGCCGTTTTTATAATCAGCAGTACAATCCCCATAGACCTTTTAATTGAGGAGAGAGTAAGAATATACGCTGAACGAAAGCAGGGAAACGAAGTAGATAAAAGAGAGTTGCGAATGGAAACACTAAGGAAGTTGCAAGAGAAATGGAACAGTTCTGTAAAGGGCAAATGGACCGCAAAACTAATTCCAAGGATTGCTGAATGGTTCAATAGAAAAGAGGGAGAGGTAAATTACTACTTAACCCAAATGCTTTCGGGACACGGCTATTACCGAAAATACCTTTTTAGAATAGGAAAAGCGGACGATCCAAGCTGTGTATATGGCGACGGAGCAATTGACGATGCGGAGCATACTTTCTTTAATTGCGAGCGATGGAAAAACGAGAGAAAGGAATTGGAGAAGGCGATTGGTCGCATATCTGTTGAGAATATTGTCAGCAAAATGTTACGCGGAAATGAAAATTGGCAAAAGGTGGCAAAGTATGCGGAGAACGTCCTTAAAATGAAGAAGATTGACTTGGATAGGGGTTTACCATCAACCGCCTGGACGCAGGCAATAGAGTAACGTTGCTCAACCACTCTGATTCTCTATCCGAAGTAATGCGAACGCGGTTCCGGATAGAGAAATTCTCAGAAGGAGGTAGGTTTTTAGTGGTGTCACCACATACCGGATGTGACGACATCTAATGATCCGAAGGGATTTTCCTACCTCACCAAAAAAAAAAAAAAAAAAAAATTACAGTTAGCTATACATATAAGGTACATATAAGGTGATGGTTCCATTAGGTTAGTTTTTAATAGACAAATCCACTCATGGCCATGTGAAGGAAGTCCTAGTCGACATGCCCGCATTCGTTCCCAGTGACCTGTTAAAAATTTCAGGAATTTTTAATATTTCTACGATTTAACGATTCAACGTTTCGCCATGTCAATTTAGCATCCCAAAATATATACTTAATGCATACAACTTATATTCGTCCTTTTAAAAGAAATTAAACTCTTATTATGACTCTTAAAATAATTTAATAAGCTCTTAATACCTGCACATCACGGATGGAAATCATGGTACAATTGTACTTTTTATGGTACATTTTTGACCTTGTTGGTACCGTGGTACTACCGCGAGCTACTTGGTACAACTTAAAAATTTGTCCATGTTTTCTTTAATTTTGTTTGTGTGTGTTTTATTTTCTTCTGTCAGCTTCTCTGTTTTTGTTGCAATGCTGTTCTCAAAGCGATTTCATGTACCAGGTGGTGTCAAATCTGCAACAACAAAATCTGTCTAGTACTTTATTGCAAACTTCTAACAAAAATCACCTCTTAATTTGGCACCACTTGGTACATGAATTCGTCTTGGCTGTTGTTATATGTATTTTATTTTACTTATGATTCGTAAGTATGTAAGGTGGACCTTAATAATGAAGTACTAAAATGTTTCGATAAGTTTGCTCCAGAAAAAGTTATTATGGGAGAAACAAATTCAATAGTACCTCTTCTATTGAAAATGTTTCCACACGAACAAACAAACTTTGAAGCAAATAAATAATCAGTTTAGATTACTAGCCGATGTGATTGAACTTAGATCACACAAAGATTCAAATATTTTCTATTTTTGGTCTAAGGTATCACAGATGAATTTGAATTAAATAAGTTCATGTTTTCAGATATTTCAAGAATTTTAAGAGGAATTCTGTCTATTCCACATTCCTCGGCCAACGTCGAACGAGTTTTTTCTTTTCAAAACCTAATTAAAACAAGGGAAAGAAAAAGAATACACGTACTTATACGACATAATTGTGGCTGACACCGCTTTAGATACATTCTAAGAAAATCCTGATCCAAAGAAGATAAACGTACGTTAAAAAAAATTTTGTGAATCGAACTACAGGTGTTGCTGTCACTTATGTTAGATTTAACTTATATATTGACGGAGAAAACAGATTTGTTGTGACAATCGAATTTCTTTTACTATCTTTTAATTATCTGACTTTTAGTCAGCTTAAGGTGGTGCTAGTATATTTTTTAATAGTTGGTATAGTGGATATATAAAAATTCAACTCAATTAACTTTCAAAGAATACAAAATAATCGGTATTTTCAAAAAAAAATTATTGTTTATACTTATTGAAAATTAAATTTCTTATTTATTATGATATTTATTTATTTCAATTTCGTAATATAAAGCCACAAAGGCCTAAGCATAGCTTTAGAATAAAAATGTTATATACTGTACATTATATATATTACTTTGCAATTTCAATAGCAAAACAATCTCATTTATTTGCTCCACTATCATAAAGATGTTTAATAATTATAAAACACTATTTTATACATTAATTTAAGTAATTTTTATAGATCAATATAAAAATGTACCTAGTATTTTATAAACTCATTCTTCAATAAGTAAAATTTTAATTTAATGGATATATAAAAAAATCCTTAGGATATTCTCTCAATATTAAAAAAAATTTATTTGGAGAATATCCAAAGTCAAAAGTAAATTTTTAGGTTTATAAAAGAATTTTTATTTTTCGGTTGCACTTAATGTCTATTTAATGTTAACCAAATATGGACATTTCCATGAATAAGTCAACCACGACTGTAAAAATAAAAACTCTTAAAAAATTTTGAATATAAGTTTATTGATAAAAAAAAACACTCAAATTTTACTATGCGCAGCAGGGAAGGAAAATGGCTTTTAAGATTTTGTACCAAGTATGAAAACAAAATGTACTTTTTGGGCCATGACGATACCATTTTTTTAATAAATAAAAAATATTAAATATTACATGTTTAAATACTTTTAGATAATAAATTTTCTGTTATTTTAAAATTAAAGCAACAAGAATTTATTGACTTCAATAAATCTTTTGTCTGTATCAAATTTGAAAAAGTAGAAACGTGTATTATTTTCCTTTCCTTTGTTTAATTAGGTTTTGAAAATAAAAAACTCGTTCGACGTTGGCCGATGAATGTGGAATAGACGGAATTTCTCTTACAATTCTTGAAATATTTGGGAACATAAACTCATTTAATTCAAATTCATCTGTGATACTTAAGACCAAAAATAGAAAATATTTTAATCTTTGTGTGATCTAAGTTCAATCATATCGGCTAGTGATCTAAACTGATTATTTATTTGCTTCAAAGTTTGTTTGTTCGTGTGGAAACATTTTCATTAGAAGAGGTACTATTGAATTTGTTTCTCCCATGATAACTTTTTCTGGAGCAAACTTATCGAAACATTTTAGTACTTCATTATTAAGGTCCACCTTACATACTTACGAATCATAAGAAAATAAAATACATATAACAACAGGCAAGACGAATTCATGCACCAAGTGGTGCCAAATTAAGAGGTGATTTTTGTTAGAAGTTTGCAATGAAGTACTAGACAGATTTTGTTGTTGCAGACTTGACACCACCTGGTACATAAATTCGCTTTGACATCAGCATTGCAACAAAAACAGAGAAGCTGACAGAAGAAAATAAAACACACACAAACAAAATTAAAGAAAACATGGACACATTTTCAAGTTGTACCAAGTAGCTCGCGGTAGTACCACGGTACAAATAAGGTCAAAAATGTGCCATAAAAAGTACAATTGTACCATGATTTCCATCTGTGATGTGCAGGTATTAAGAGCTTATTAAATTATTTTAAGAGCAATAATAAAAGTTTAATCTGTTTATCTCTTTGACTTATTATAAAGAATTGCAATCAACTATTTTTTTTAAGCGACTAAATTGTAAAAATAAATTGTAATTGTCAATATGCTTTAATATTAAGCTAACAACAATTAAAAAGGTCTATAAGAAAAAAGAAAATATAGAGTCCAATTCGCAGTATTTTTTTTTTATTTCCCTTGGATGTAATTTTAATGTCACGTACGTAGTGCAAAAACATTATTTGTCTCCGTCATTCGAATTTAAACCGTCGTAAGAGCACCTTATTTAGAATTTAAATGTTTTTTTAACATAATATAAATTTTATTGCCTGAGAATACTATTGAGAAAAATCTGTCACGTACGATATAGAATTAAATTTATTATAAAATAATTTAAAGATTGTTTTAAATTAAGAATGATGGATTTTAAGTAAAAATATTTGGTTAAGTGTAAGAAATTAAAAAGAGCAAAATACCTCCCAAAATTCGCAAATTTTTTTTATATTCCCATATATACCTCAAAATCACTTCTGTTTTGTGTCACGTACGATTTATTCTTATTTTTCTGAATATCTGAGACAACAATGATTCAAATATAATTATTTTTTTTTAACAAAGTACCTTTTGAGTGGAACATAAAGATCTAATATTGTTTCAGATACTCTTACTTTTGCAAAAAAGTTTTTTATAGGGCTTATAAATAAGTATTTTTATATTACTCACCACAAAAAAATGATGGGATATATTCATTTTGTCACTCTATTTATAACACATCGAAATATCCATTTAAATCCCCATAAAGTGTTTATTTTCTGAGTCCTGGTTTCAGTTTAGAAGGATCTAGCTAAGTTCGTTCGTCCATAAGTATGTTGAAGGCATAGTAGAGCTCGAACCGAGAAAGTTAGGTTCGTATCATTTATATTAGGGTATATTAAGAAGAGAACTATAGCGCGTAGTGTAATAGTAGGTAAAAAAAACAATGCCTCTCCTACATGGAATAAAATGCGATTGTGTCTAAACGCATTGAGGTAGAGCCACAAAACTTTGCACGTATATTTCCTGTGTAAAAAAAGGATCTTTACTTGAAAATTTTTCAAATCTACACACTACGAAAGAAGACATAGATAACAACTTACAAAAATGTATACCGCACAGTGTCTTTTTCGGCGTATTAAAAATTTGAAACGTCATAAAATTTACAAAATTTAATGCACGATGCTGAAATTTAGCAAACAGTGGTTTTTGATCAAAAAACTTGTAATAATGGAAAATTAAGGTGACACGCCCCCTTTAGCGCCCACCTCCCATATAGCACTTTACGTCAAATTAATATAATTTTCCTATGAACAAAGATTTTGAGAGAATAAGGGACTTTATACTGAAATATCTAAGTTTAATTTATTAGCAGAAACTACTTTGACACGCCTACCTCAACACCCACTTCCCACATAATTTACTGTTAATGAAATTTAAATGCTCATTAAACCAACAGAATTAGATAAATGATGATAAAATTATGCATATACAAATTTCTCTTCAATATAAGTATAATTTCTCAATATTAAGGTGACACGCCTACTTTAACGCCCACCTCCCATATAACGCTTTATCTAAAATTCATATTATTTTCATATGAACAACAATTTTCAAAAAAAAAAAAGAGTTGAATTGAGCTAAGTTAAATTCAAACATTAATAATATAATTCTAAAAGTAGGAGGTGACATACCCACACAAAGCTAATAATTTTTTTTAACTACCTCTAGGAACCATATTAGAAATACAACATTGTTGAAAAAAAGAGTCAGTAGTATCATTTCTAATGTAAAAATTCTTAATGTTTCATTTTAAGATTAAATTTAAGGAAATAAATTAATAGGAAATCGAAGTTATATTTACAAAGGAAGTAAAACATATTTTTATATAAAGAGATCATTCCATAGCGATTACTGCTAATAACAAAATAGAAAGTTTTATGGTGAAAAAGTACATAAAATTGGTGGTGAGTATCAAGAATTCGGCACAACAATGCAGTGCTCTTACTTGTTTTAGCTTATATCGCTTGTTGAATTAAGTTGAACTAAGTTGTCCTAGGATAATGAAACAGAAATATGTGTTATAGTCATAGGCTGGTAAAGCTTGAAAATAAAAGAAATCGGATCAAGGGGAAAATTTTCACAAGAAGAACTTATCCTACCTCTGAAAAATTCTACCTTTTAAAGGTTTCCTATTCTTTTGTTTAGCAAATGCATTTTTTATCGTCACCATAAGTTTATAAATAAAGGGAGTTTTCCCCCCGAAAAAAATCTTCTGCTGGTTTAACCTTCGTTGCTGTTACCAGATTTCGGTACATGCACTTTTAGTCCAAATTCACTTCTAAATTTTTCTTGTATAGTTTCTTTCCTGTCATTAATAATGGTCTGTTCGCGTCAGATTTTTACTGCCACTTTTTCACTATGAGTTTATACGACAGGTGTAATATGCTTTCTGGAATGTAACATAATCAATTCATTCCTAATAAAAATTTTTTCCAATTACAAGGGTATACATATATAGCTTTGTCGTTCCGTTTGTAATTTCTACAATTTTCATTTCCGACCCCATAAAGTATATATTTTCTGAAAGCTCATAAATAGAGGAGTAGATTAAGCCCTATCCGTCTGTCCGTGTGTTGGTTGAAATCAACTTTTAGAAGCAATCTTATGTTTCTTAGATCTGTGTATGGTATCAATCTTTTCGAAATATCTGGAAATTAATGGCTATTGAAATTCAGCACGATCGCTCCATAACATTCTGAGATTTGAGCACATAAACATGACTGCCTCTGTTTTTCCCATATTTTTACCGCCAAAATTAAAATTTTTCAGCCATACCTTTGCTACCATTTGCAAATATAATATGCCTCTAGAGATATTCATGAAAAATTTTCGATAAAGCGGGCTCTAATCGGTAAAGTTATAGGCAACAATTTTTTTTAAAGTTATATATTCCAAAAATGTATAAACTAACATCAATTTTTTTCAGCTTTTAGGCAACTCAGAAAGTCAGTATTGATGTCATCTAAAAGTACTTGACTAACGCAATACAAGCACTATAAAAAAATTAAAACTCATGTTGGCCGCCACTACAAAATGGCGGACAATAAATTTGTATATGGGTCAAATCTGATATTTTAAGATGTAACTTCTTGGACCCCCTCAATATTGGTTTCAAATGAAAGGACGTGACTAGTAACATACAGGAAATTATAAAAAAATTTAAAATCCAAGATGGCGTCTAAAATAAAAGGTGGATAAAATTTTTTTAGCCCACCCCATCAATATGGGTATCAAATTAAACGGCATGACCAGTAGAATACAGTTAATTACATATAAATTCAAAATTAAGGATGGCGTCGAAAATAATAAGGAAAAATGGCGTATAACATATAATACAGGTTAATCTACGATGTGGGATTATACCTATGTACATGATGGTGAAGGGTATTATCAGATTCGGCACGGTCGAATATAATACTTTTACTTGTTTTTTTGTTTTTGATACTTCTAAGATTTAATTAGAACGGAAACACTTATTTTGCTCCATCAAATAACGTCATTTGATGGAGCACGAGTTGCACAAAAAACCGTTAAAGGGGTGGGCGAAAATTACACATTCCTTTTTTTATGCAAGTAGATAGGAGTAATAAATAATTGTAATAATTTTAATAAAAAAACATTTTTGTACAATTATAAAAAACCAAAATATTTTATGACTGATGAAAAGATTTATTACTCACTTGTACCTATGCAAAATTAGAAAAAAGGTGATATTTTCAAAAAAAATTATTAAAAAATGGGGCAAAAACGTGCAACGTTCTTTTTTAGTCTAATAGTAGAGATATAATTGAGTACATACATACATACATACATACAAACATACATACATACATACATACATACATACATACATACATACATACATACATACATACATACATACATACATACATACATACATATGTAAAAAAATTCGTTTATTTAGATGCTATGTACGTATTTACGTCCTATTAATTGTGTTCAAATTCTTTAACTCAACGCTATCTGTTAGTTTTTTATTTCACTTACATAATTGTATTAAACTTCGTATAAATAAATAATATTTTAAAACGCATCTGTTATTATGTTGTAAAATTAATTTTTCTTTTTTTTTTAATTTTCTTTCCCGCTAAAAGCTATTTATACAACAGTCCATTCTCACAATTATAATTAATGTATATTTTCCCATTCATGTATAATTACAGTCCACACCTCTAATGGTTGCGCAACCTGGAAAAACACCACATTCCGTAAGAACGTTATGAACTACAGTGGAGTGGATGGTAAAAAAAAAACAACTGAAACAATTCAGCTTCAAAGAAAATTCAAATAATATTTATGAAGTTTTGTTGTGGTCTTTCTAAGTGGCTGTGACTGTCAATGTTCAGCATCTTCAACACAGTATTTACCTAAAATATTAAACATCTAATAATAAGGGGTCGATGTTGATTTTGAATAAAACACAAATTATTGTCATTTCATTTTATTATGATAATATTGGTATGGTTCAATTATGTTTGGAACAAAATATCGGCACAAATGGCCGTTGCGACTTCGGCGGCACACCTCCATCCGATGGTCTAAATTTTCAATGTCAATTTTGATGTTCAATTATTGGGCACGATGATGATTCGAGGTTGACTGCTCTTTTGCCACACTATCAGCAAAACCAGAAATGTTTTCTGTTCAACGAACTAACAAGGCATTCACAGATGTTTTCACATTTCATACAGACCTGTTTTGCTGATATTTAAATATTTTTCACAATTCTCACAATTGTAGACGAATGTGAACGATTATGTTGACCAATAGAATGACGTAGTACACGAAATTCATTATTCTATAATTAGCCTGAATAGCTTTAACGCGTTGCTTGATTTTGTATCATATATATTTTGCTAATTTTTCTAATATATATAATCATCTTATTATTTTAATTTTGCTTTGTCGTTCGCATGTATTTTTGAGTCTAATTTTGGAATAAGTGACCTCCATTTTGCAAATGTTTGCATTGAGCGGTAATATATCTTGAGAGGTGCAAAATCTTTATCCCGTTAACACTGAGCACGGGCGATATTAGGTAGCACTACACCTTAAAGGATCTTACTTCTACGGTTAGGGTTCATTACAATTTGCGAACACTTAACGATAAGTAATTATTTACCATAAACAGTCGTCAGGCGTGATTAGGGCAATATTAGCGAAATGTAAATGCATTTCCGATCCCGGACTGCTTCGCTGGAAACAATAAAGTTTTTGAATTGTGTTTTTTAGAAGATTGATTTTAGTATTATCCGACATCATTTGTTGTGTATACAATAATTGTCACACACTAATTTCAAAACAAATATAGATTACGGTGTTCAGAAAGGATTTCAAAATTTTGTTTGGTATGTTGCGCGGGGTTTTGAATTAATTATAACCTCTGCTCTGATCCTAACTATTTTTACCGGAAAAACTTGATTTGAATCTATCTAGTATTGGAATGAATTGTACATAAGTATTAAACTAAAATGTTCAATATTAGGATTGAAAACTCTAAAAATAATTGTTACTGAAATAAATCATATAACGAGTTTTTGGAATGGGGGTATCACTTCCTCTGCTCCTATCGTATCAATTTTGATCGGAATGAGACAAATAAGATATAAGTAAAACACAAAATGTTTAAAGACTATTAAAGTAATAGTTTTCTAGATATGGGAACTTCCACAGAAATTTCACGTAACGCCAGATTATTTAAACACCGTTAACTTAAGGCCGTACAATTTAATTTGTTTGAATTTTTAACTAAATATAGATTTACTTACATCCTATATATATATATCTATATATAGAAAAGTAAAAAGAAAAACCTTTTTTGCTAAGCTATAGATGCTGGCGTTACGCGACAAGAGTAGACTTATTTTAGTCGAAGTACCCACATCTACTTATTTTTTTTTTAACGCTTATTTTAAGCTCTACTATGCATATGTTGTTCTTATAATACACGCAAAGGAAAACCATGGTTACGACATGATCACGACGGTCATATTTTTTTTTCTAAAACAATATTTGGTTGTCGAAAACAAGTAATAGTTATTTTTGTTTCATTTTATCATATATTTTGTCACGATAATCAAGCATTTGTTTGAACTGTATCATTTAATGATAATTTTTCGTAAAAATTTCAAAATGGTTATCATTTAAAAATAGTATGATTTAAAAAAATTATGACGACAAAAATAACATTATATTTAAAACATTATAAATTAAAAATAATCATTAAATAATAAGTGAGACAACAGTATGATTACAAATTAAACAAGCTATGATTTTTTTTAATAATAATTTGATTTCAACTGTTCTTCTTCTTGCTGAATAAATCTTTATTATTTTAAATGTTTGAGATGTCAAAAAAATGAACAAAAATTTTGAAAAATTAAAGAAGATTTACAAAGGAGAAAATCTAAAAAAATATTAGTGAAAAAATTGCTATTAAATTGGTGAGTACAATCAATATGTGTATGTTACAGCAAAGGACAATAATTTGCCATAAAAAAGCAAATATTGTCGATTTCAATTGTAGTCATATATATGATTGTTTTGAATGATACTTTAATTAAAAAAAATAATGATAACTGGTAACCATAATTATTTTTAACCATAATCATACAATTCAATCATAGTATGATGCCCTTCGTTTATGGTTACCACAACCATATTTTTTCTTTGCGTGTACCCGTGACATATTACAGTTCTCTGTATATGTGGAAAAAAATTTGATTTTGTATGGGAGGTGAGCCCCACATCCACTTGAAAATTAAAAATTCCTTATGAACAATTATAGATCATAAGAAAACGATTATGGATATTAAAAAAATTTTATTAAGGTAAATCTCAGAAAAATGTATCCTTATAGTACACCACTGTGGCTGCGACGTTCGTGGATGCAGCAAAGTAAAATTACTGTATTTATTATTTAAATAAAACGTTTTAAAGTTTAATTAAAAAATATTATAAGTTATGCAAGAGCTTACGATTCTTTGCACATTATTTTCTTGTATACCCAGCACCAAAATACACATTAAAAATTCATGTTACACTTAAACAGACAAGTAATTTCTAATTCAGAACATAAGTTTCACATGCAAAATAGTGGTGATCATTTTGGTTAAATGAAATGGGGAAATGTAAAGTTTGTTAAAATTAATTTCAATATACAAATACAAAAGTAGATGGCTCACCGCACATTGCTTAATTAATTAGCCTTATGTTAATAGAGATTTAAATTATGTGTATATCTCTTACTGTGCGTGGCCTGTGCATGTGCAAACTTAAATGCCTTTAAATAAATTACTGAACTAATGTTAATAGGATTAACATTGTCCACATCTCCAAAAAATTCCTTTTAAGTCATATATGGATATTTTGTTACTTTCAAACACTAACAATATCAATGTCATAACTGACAATTATATGGAGTAACTGTGTTAGTTAGGAAATCGATAAGCTGAATTTTTAATTGACATTATTGTTTAAAAGTTTTATCGGTCCAGATTTTCTGTAAGTGTTGCCAAATGTTCATAATTTATTTAAGCTTAAAAAATGTTTCAACAAGTTCCATTCTATTTGTTTGGGTAAAAAAGACTATTATGTTCTTTTGCTAGTACCTCAGCACGTAACATGCCAGCAGAACTGATTTTCATGGCAAAATTTTTTTAAAGTATCTCTAATAAATGGGTATTATAAACGGGCCTGAATTTTACGAGTGGTTTAAAAAAGTTGTTTTCAAAATACATACAATTCCCCAATTCCCCTGTCTATAAGGATTTAGAATATAAAGGGTCCGCCAAATAACTTTTTTTTTTGAAAATGCTATAAAAAAATGTGTAGCTCCGGCAGTGTGGCACGTAGCGCCACACCAAATGTTGCCAATGTCCTCCTCTTTAATTTTTGTGAAAAAAAATTCAGCATGGCCCGATAACGATCAGCATTGACTAGGGCCACTCCTTGCTCATTTTCGAAGAAAAATGGCCCAAATATGCCTCTGGACCAAAATCCATGTATCGGCTTTTCATTGTATGCGTGCGGGTTTTCTGTGCCCCAAATGCGACAATTTTGCTTGTTTACATACCCGCCAAGATCAAAATGAGTTTCATCTGAAAAGATGATTATTTTGCCAACATCGGCCAAAGTAATGACGTAATATTTCCCAGCGTTGTTCAAGCGTTACACCATGTTCGTTCAGCGGAAGGATAAAACTAATTATTTGTCAAATCAGACATGAGCTAAGTGTTACCATTCACGAAATAACCAAACGAAAACGTTAGATAGCCGACCCTTTATATAAGGTGGGCTATCTATCGACTTAAATTTTAGCCAGTGGTTACTTCGAATCTGTCAATACTTATGTCATTCTATTCTATCACAAAATTCAGTGTAATATCTCCGCTGAACGAAATGAGTCGATTGAAGCTTGAACAACATTGGGATTTACTGAACATTTATTTCCAAAACAAAGGCAGTTGATCCAAAATTGAATGAAAATGTCTTAAAAAATAATATTTTCGGATAAAGCTGGTGGTTACGTTAATAAGCAAAACTGCCGTAGTTTGCGCTCAGAAAACCCAAATGTGGTCTTGCGAGTGATTGTTTGTTGCGGCTTGTGGAGCGAAGGTATCCTTCGCCCATATTTCTTTGAAAATCAAACCATTATGCTAAATGGAGACACCTATCGCACCTTGATAACCGATTTCTTTGTTGTATGCCAGAAAGATAAAAACCATTTTGTATTAATGCAGGTACGCAATATAATACTGATATGTTACCATCGATTCTTGCAATTGCATTCTTTATTTTGTGTATCCAAATTATAACCGTAAGTTTTGAAATTTAAAAAGAGGGGCATAGAAATTACTTGCACCGCGCAGAACGGTGTCACTATATTAACTTAAAGCAGAGAAACGTATTAAAATATTCGACAAAAAACAAAATACTCAAAAACATTTCTAACATAAGAAAGGCAAAAATGAGAGTTGTAATAGTGAATTATAAGCTGTCGCAAATGTTACCTTTATTTTAGGGAATAGCTTTATAAAGTCTTGAAATAAAGTTCTACCTACAGTCTGACTTGGATGTAAGTGATGCATAGCAAATGTCTTTCTTTTGCAAACACTGGTCCTTCTGCCAGCAACATCTGGAGAAATATATTAATACAGTTCTAGTTGATGATCTTTTAAATAATTGTAGACATCGAAGTATGGAGGAATTAGAAAACCTTCGCACTGGCATTCAGATTTTTCTTGCGACCGATGGCGTAGTTAGCAATTACGGAGCCAGACTCAAGTTAAGCGAAAGCAGGACGAAGGTGCTAGTATCTCGAAAAAGTGTCCTTATTTCGAAACCACCAATGAATTTTTTAACAATTTTTTTAAATAACATTTCAAGTCAAAAAAAATCATAAAAGAAATTTTTAAAGCCTCTTTTAAGTGAATATATTCGCAGATCCTCTATGGGTCTCGTTGCGTTAACTTGAAATTACCGCTATGAGATTCCTAAGATGGATTTATGACAAATGGGTTATTTTTCTCATCTTCCATACACCTGTTTGATAGCTTATTATACTGAATTTGTTGTGGGGCTGTTTTTATAAACATGAACTCGGCCTGTATTATGCTACACTAATCCGCTAGCCTTTGGGGTATTTCAATATTCAAATGAACCGAAACGATACTACATACTACCTTATCGAGTGCCCCCGAACTGTGAGTGAATATCTGGATGATATTCTGCAAAGTATTAATCAGATCTGCTGGGTATGTAAGTTATAAAGCCTGGATCGCATACTGGTTCAGTTATCTTAAAGTCAACAGGAGCAATAATATTAACTGCACTTAAAAATTTGGTTTGACTGTAATAATGCCATGCATTTGTGGCATTTAACCGCAGTGCAGTGTTCACAGCGATGTGCCTTACCAAAATGTCTAGAGGTCACCTGGTCAAAAAAGTGAAAATTGAATAGGGAACTTCTGAGAGAATCTGTTAAAATTATTGCTGTTCTCACAATAACTGACTTTAATATTAATTTTTCTGCTTCCTGCTTTATTTGTATTAATTAATCATACTTAAGCAACCGCGGCTCTGCATCCTGGCAACTAAATATACACATTCAAAATGTTTTGACGTACGAACGCTACTTGTATTCATGTTGTCTAAGAAAGGAAATAAAGCATGAAAATTTTTGTTTGATTATTTTTTACAACTTTCGACGTAGATTAAATCAACAACTGTGCAACGATGAACTCATTTTGAAGATGATTAACGATAAAACACCATCAAGAATCAGTGTTCGATGGTTTATCGACGAGTTTCGTCAGGATCGTCCGAAATCGATTGTTGTTCCGAAAAACACGCGAAATTATACTCTAAGTTTATCACGTTACTTATAGTGAGATTGAAGCAACCATAGATATAAGTGGACACCAGCTCTCAATCAATATTGCATGAACATTTGGCTTTAAAAAAGATTTGTTAGCGTTAGATACCATAAAATTTAACACTCGAGAAAAAGCCAAGAAATGTAGAGAAAGATCGCGGTGCTTTATAATGCTCGGCGCACAATTGGGACGAACGACGAATTTCGCCCATCACGACGAACTCTTCGGTAAAAATTCGCTGTGCAAATTCGTCGTGTGAAGCACAACAACGACGAAAAAGTAACTTCTTTTATAGTTGATAAGATTGTTTACTGTTTGTGCAAAGAAAAAACAAAAATAATCGAAGAATTTAATTTTTTGTGAAACTCAACAAAATAATAAATATAATATCTGTCATAGTAAAAACTTTTTTACGTATAAGTAAACGTTTGCAAAGAATGTTGTGGGTACGTGCATAAAACAATAATAAAAATTTTGTTTGTGTATAACAGCTAATATTGTGACCATATGAAAAAAAGGAGTAAAACTTAAACATTTGCAAAAACACAAATAAAAACAAATTTATGTACTTAACTTTTTTATACTTACTTAAAATGTTTTAAAATAAAACAATTATTAAAGTAAAAAATAGCTTTATTTTCTTAAAAAGTTGAGAAGTAAGCCCAAATTTAGTAAAAAATGGTCACCTTGTACCAATTTGTTCGTCGTTCGCCGGCGTAAGAAATATAAATAAATTTAATGCAGTGTTCGCCGCGTATAGCGAACTTCGACTGACGCCACAATTGTATGCATTCTCATATACACAAATGTGTTTTATTTTTGATGACGAATATTCGCGACGAAAAATTTGTCGTTCGTCCCAATTGTGCGCCTAGCATAACATGTGCATGACATCGTGGCATCGTGGATATATGCGTATTTGCCCCAAAGTAAATAGCAGTTGAATGTGTGGAAATGTGTAGATAAACGCATGTTTTTTAGGTGCCTCATTTGGAATTAGCCATTTTCTTTTATTTGTTGTCACTTATTCCGAAATAAAAAGACAACCTTCGTATGTACAGTAATTCTTTTTTATACCCTTCACCTGTGGTGCACAAGGGTATATATAGCTTTGTCGTTCCGTTTGTAATTTCTACAATTTTCATTTCCGTATATATTTTCTGAAAGCTTATGAATAGAGGAGTCGATTAAGCCCTGACCGTCTGTCCGTCTATCCGTCTGCCCGTCTGTCCGTGTGTTGGTTGAAATCAACTTTTAGAAGCAACTATATGTTCCTAAAATCTGTATATGGTATCAATCTCTTGGAAATATCCAGGAATGAATCGCTATTGAAATTCAGCACAATCGCCCCATAACTTTCTGAGATATGAGCAAAAAACCACGACCACCTCGTTTTTTTTCACAATTACAACAACAACATACATACATAGATACATGTAAAAAAGAGGTTCGATCGAGACCGTGATGAGCAACAGACGCATTGCGGAGATCAGAATAATTACTGAGTGTTACAAACTTAGCTTTTACTTTCGTGTTACAGGCATAGACTTGTTAATATTTATTTTCTTTATAAATCTGAAAATAAATAAAACTAAGTGCATAAGCAGTGTAAAACAATGAGTTTGAGCTTATTGCTCAAAAACCAAAAATCAAAAAACATTGAAATTAAAAAATGTATTAATAATGTTAATAATGTTGAAAATAAAAGAAAAAGAACAGTAGACAATATGGAATTGCCGTATTCTAAACAAAAAAAACAAAATTATTACTCTTTGCTAGATATTGACTCTCAGTGTGATGAAGAGCAACTAAACAAATTTGAAAAACATGTGAGAGAAAGTAATGAAAAAGCTAAAAAATTGAATTCAGCAATTGAAACTATGAGTAAAGTGCACAATGCAAATATAAACACAGCAACGATGCATGTAAATTCCAACACAGTGGTTGATACTGAAAAAAACATTAACAAAAAGATACCCCCAATCAATATAATTGATATTGAAACTAATGACTTAATCGAATTTATAAAAAATGGTTTAAAAATAAAAGAATTTCAAATTAAACAATTTAGAAATAAAAAACAATTATTTATGACCACCTTAAATGACTTTCTCAAAGTGAAATCTTATTTAGAAAAGACTAAAGCTAAATTTTTTACCTTTACGCCTAAAGGTATAAAAACAAAAACATATTTATTAAAAGGTCTTGAAGCCAACCAATCTGCAGAAGAGATACTAAAGGAACTGGAACAGTTTCAATGTGAAGATTTGAAATTTATCAAAGTCACTCAATTTTCAACTAAAACATCTGTCGAAAAGGGTTATACACTGCCAATATTTATGGTGCAAGTTTCACCAGAAAGTAGTGTTTACAAGTTAAAAAATATTAAAATATTGTTTTATCGTTGTATAAAATGGGAACCGTTAAAACGACCAGAAATTACGCAATGTCGTAACTGCCAAGGGTTCTTTCATAGCTCCGCAAATTGTTTTCTTCCATCTAAATGCGTGAAATGCGGATCGGATCATGAAAAGGGAAAGTGTCCCCTTAACGATGTTGATTCTAGCGAAAAAGAAAAATTATACTGTGTACTATGTAAAAAATTTGGCCACCCAGCTTCGTATAAAGGGTGTGAAAAGTACAAAGAACTCCAGAAAAAACTTAGAGCTAAGAAAAAACATTTTGTAGAAAACAATACACACAATTATTCTGAAAATAGTTATGCAAATATTCTAAAAGAAAATAACAATATAAATAATGAAACTCACAATTTAGGAAATACAAGTAATACATTTCTAATGGAATTAAAAAATATGATGTTTAGTCTAACTAACCAAATAGATAACTTGCAAAAACAGCTTAACTTACAAACGTCTCGTATAGACGCAATTTTTTCCATGGTTGGTGTATAAAAATGGCAAATGAACAAATAAATATTATAACTAAAAAACTAAAAATAATTCAAATTAATGTAAATTCCTTAATAAAGATAGATAGAAGATATAATCTTCAACAATTTTTAAATAATCATAATCCAGATATCATGCTACTAAATGAAACCAAATTAAATTCTAGGCATAAGCTAAACTTTTATAATTATAGTACTATTCGAAAGGATAGGAAAAATGCTTTAATGGGAGGTGGGACCGCTATTTTAATAAGAAATGATCTCAAATATAAAAACTATACATGTGGTAGCTTAAACACATTAAACTATTTGGAAGCATGTATAATTAAAATACCTATGCCTGACAATAGTTCTCTATTTATAATATCAGCTTATTATCCAGCTGGAAATAATGATTATAATTTAAAAATAGAACTAAGCAAGCTCTTTGAAGCGCTAGACCTCCAAAATATAAATAATTATTATATTCTAGCTGGTGATTTAAATTGTAAGCATAATGATTGGGGAAATTCAATTAATAACCCAAAGGGAAACAAACTTAGAGAATGGTTGTTAGATAATGAACTTAACTTTAGATGTAAACTTTATGCTTCATGTTTACCATCATTTCCCCGTTCACAGTCATATCTTGATATCTGTATTGCTGATTGCAGATTACATATACATGGTGAAAATAATACTAGCAACAGCCTTAGCACCCTAGATTACGATAGTGATCATAATGCTGTACAAATATGCGCTTCAATGAATCAAGAGCAACCTTTTTCATTTCTAACTGAACCGATAGTATACAAATACAATTACAATTCAACAAACTGGAAGAAATTTGAAAAAATCATCTTAAATAAACTTGAGGACGTACTTGAAATACCAAATACACGAAATCTTTCAAACAATGAAGTAGATTATTACCTAGACCAAATAAATGATATTATATTGAGTGCTATAGAAAATGCTACACCAAAGATTAAACCACAAGATTACTTTTCAAAAATAGAAAATTCAGTTTTAAGGAAACTCCATAAAGAAAAGAGTAAAATTCTTACTTTTATAAAAAGGCACAACAGATTGGAAATTTCATTGTCTGAACCCACGATAAAATTAATAAAAACTAAACTAAAATTAGTTAAGAAATTAATTAATGACAATATCTTAATAGCTCTTAACGAACATATAAAACAAAAGTTTTCAAGTATTGATACAAAAGAACCAGGAAATATGTTTAGAGAAATTAAAAAAAATTTTAAGAAAGGTAAATCCCTAGATCTTACAAGCATTAAGATTCACGAAAACTCTGCGCATTTAATTCGTAATGCAGGAATAAATCCAAATAGCTTGGGAAAAGATAGTCTTGATCAATTTATAGTGCGAGATCAAGAACAAATACTTAACACTATTGGCAGCTTCCTAGAGGAAATACATTCATCTAAACAAATAAACATGAAAAATTCGCTACATGTTAGAATAGATAATTCAATCAAAAACTTCTTAGAAATAAAGAACAATGTTGAATCTACTCAAAGGACAATTACCAGCTTTAACTTTGAGAAGAAATCTGACAGTCTAAGTGAATTACAGGCGGAAAATTATTTTATTACCAGAGATAGCATAGTCTATATTTTTTCCAGCTTAAAAAGCAAAACATCATTTGGTATTGACAAAATACCAAATATAATATTAAAAAAAATTCCAAAGCAATTAATTTTTTACTACTGTAATCTATTCAACAATATGCTAAATAACTCATATTTTCCAAATAAGTGGAAAATGGCCAAGGTAGTTTTATTACCTAAAGGTGATAAAGACGTATGTCATCCAAAAAATTTAAGGCCAATAAGCTTACTTCCAAATATTAGTAAAGTATTTGAAATGTGCGTAAACAACAATATCAATAATTTTTGTAATGAAAAACATTTAGTTAGCGAAAAACAATTTGGGTTTAAATATAAGCATTCTACTGTAAATGCAATACATTTTCTAACGTCAAACATTAATTGGAACTGGAACAGAGGCTTATACACTGGTGCATGTCTTATTGACATGGAGAAAGCTTTTGATAGCATTTGGATATCTGGATTAATATTTAAATTACTTGAATATAAATTCCCAATGCATTTAATTATATTAATTCATAATATGATAACAGACAAAACATTTGTTGTAACACACAAAAATCATACTAGCCCTAAAACCTTTAAAATTAGAAATGGTCTTCAACAGGGGACTGTAAACTCTCCCATTCTATTTAATCTATTTATTTTAGATCTTCTTTATGAAGTTGAAAACATAATTTCTTTTGCTGATGACATTATTATATATCATGCTGATAAAACTATTGATCAAATCAATTGCAATTTACAAAATTTATTTGATATATTGGAAGAGTTTACAGTTAACTGGATGATGAAAATTAACATACAAAAATGTGAAACTATCTTATTTAGACCTCCAGTAGGCAAATGTAATAATAATGTAAAAAAAAATTGGAAGTTATTCGGAATTAAATCCAAAATAAGTAACACTAATATACCGAACAAACAAATTGTAAAATATTTAGGTACTTATTTGGACAAATTTCTATACTTTAACACACATGTAAATGAAACGCTTAAAAAGGCAACTAAAGCATTTTTTATGTACAAACGAATGTTTTATTCCAAATATATTAACACTAAAGTAAAACTAACTATGTATCAAACATTAATTAGACCAATTATTACTTATGGATGCCAGATTTGGTTCAACATATCACCTTCTTATATGGAAAAAATTAGAGTCTTCGAGCGAAAATGTTTAAGATCTTGTACATTATTATTTAGATCAAAAACAAGTAATTATAAAAAATATGTCTCAAATAAAATTTTGTACAATACATCAGACATAATACGAATTGACAATTTTATCATAAATTTAATAAGAAATCACATACTAAGATGTATGTCATGTATACAAAATAACATCATTATGGCATCATACTACGCAAATGAAGAATATATAATAAATACTCTGAAAATTGGGTTTGTACCACCAGAGGCATTTTTGTACCTCGATAAAATTAAATTCATCCAAAATGAAAGTGCAGTCCCAATATTCTATCATAATTTTAGAAGGGCAAATATTAAGGCTGTAGATTGCAGTAGTGAACAAAATAATTTAAGATATGCAAAAAGTATTTCTAGTACTGATAAACATATTTGTCAAAGACAAAATACCAACAAATTTTGGTGGTTAAACGAATAAACAATATTCTATTGCTTTCACTTCCTTGTTTTTACTTCTATTGACCCTTTTTTTTAATAAAATATTAAAGTAATGTTTTTAAGAAAATTTTTCATTACAGAATATTAAATATATTCTTCATTTGAAGAAAAAAAAAATCTATTTAAAACTTGAAATTATTGTACATATACTATACTTGAGAGCTCTGAAAAGGGACTGTGTATTTGTAAATATTTATAATTATTAACTATTGTTTATTTTAGTTTAGTTAAATTTTCTTTTTGGCAAATTAATAAACAAATTAAAAAAAAAAAAAAAAAAAATACATGTAAAAAACATACCAAACAAAAAAAATTACAAAAAAAAAATATTAAAAATAAGAAAAAAATAATAAAAAAAAACTACAAAAAAAAATTTTAAAAAAATTTAAAAAAAAAATTTAAGAAAATTGTTTAAAAATTTTTCTAAAAAAATTTTTTAAAAAAATTTAAAAAAAATATAAAAAAAATAATAAAATATAAATAATATATTAAATAAAATAAAATAAAATTTTTTTGGCTCATCTGGGATTCGATGCCACATTTATTCTAACGTGTACGTATGCACGTATTTTATATGGGATGAATGGTGATACAAACAATTGTTATTGCATGACTACACGTTGTGAAGGGTATATAAGATTCGGCACGGCCGAATATAGCACTGTTACTTGTTTATTAATTACTTTTTGTATATTCTTACAAAATATTCACTTTAGGACAATTCAAGACTGATAAAATTTTGGTTCAATATTATCATTACGATATATGAACATCAGTTTCAGTTCAGAATGGTCGGTATTTTAATGGCGTAAAGTTAAAAGCTTTAAATATATGTATTTCATCTAACTTTAAAGAAGAATTTTTAACTTCCCATCAGTAAAAATACTATTGCTAAAGCTTAAATTTTATATGTAAAATTAATTTTATTACTGTGTTTCAATTTCTCTGCTATACTTCGCATACCCGATACTTTTTAATACAAAATTGCATTACAGTTAACGAAAAACTATCCAAACGTCCAACACACAAACCGAAAAGCTGGTCAAACGAACAAACTGGGTTACGGTGGAGTAGAGTAAAGAAGAATTCATAATATTGACTTTAAAGTGTTAAGGAAATGATTTGGAAAATACCGTGGAACACCAGATAACTATTTTCAATTTATTTCGCAGTTTTTGTCAACTTACATTTCGTGTATTCAAAATACAAAGTTTCAAATGCCTACTTATATATCGATGTTTAAAAGCGAAAAACTCGTATATAGTTGCTGCAAGTAAAAGCGAACAGTTCAGCAAAAAAATGTAAATGTCTACGTCTAGCTGTAGCAAAATAAATGAAAAGTATGTAAAAACAAGTAAGAGTGCTACATTCAGCCGTGCCGAATCTTATATACCCATCACAACGACTGAAATACGTACATACATATAAAAAACATAAATATATATAAAACATCCCATTGTAAAATTATAAATTTACGTATGAATGTTAAAAAAAAATAAAAAAAATTTAAAAAAAATAATAATAATAAAGATATATAAAAAATATAAATAAAACAATAAATAAAAAAATTAAAAAAAAATTAAAAATAAAAAAAAAAATAAAAGAAAAATAAAAAAAAATAAAAAAAAAATATTAAAAACAATTAAAAAAAAATAATAAAAATTTAAATAATATATAAAATGAAAAATTAAAAAAAAATATATAAAATAATATATTAAAAAAAATTTTTTGGCTCAGCTGCGATTCGATGCCACGTTTACTCTAACCAGTATACCACGTTTGTATGTATGTGTGTTGTATGTTGTGTTAAAAAAAACGAGGTGGCCGTGGTTTTTTGCTCATATCTCAGTTGTTTTTTTACCGATGTTTCAATACCGATCTACTTCTAAATATTTCTGATATTTTAATACCGGATCCAGGCGATGTCGGGGTGCTTCAAAAAGTTGATTTCAACATACACACAGACAGACGGACAGACTGACCGCGCTTAATTGACTCCCCTTTTCATAAGCTATGGGGTCGGAAATGAAAATTGTAGAAATTTCACACGGAATGACAAACCTTTTTTACTGTGTGAAGGGTATAAAAATGTCACAGTATGTGTTCAAGTTCGTGTCTGTTTGTTTGAATATCCATGCATATCTACAAAGTAAAAACATACTGTACGAAATAATGTTTTAAAATATTTTTTCATGTAGTATAGTTTTTATTTAACAAACAAACAATGTTACAAAGAAACAAACATGGAATTGACCAACTGTTCAAATAAAATCACTGAATTTAAAGGGTATCAGTTGAGCCAAACGTTACGGCTGCAAAATAAAATTGAATATAGAAAATCTTCTTACTACTTCTTAGTGTTGCCATCAGGTATTAATGCAATGTAATTTAATTCTAACAAAGTTTTTTTTTAATTGTTAATTGTCTGGCATTAACAAAAATCAATGTTTTTGAATTTTTTAGTAGGATTTGTAATGCAGGTAAGAGCATAATTATTATAATTTCCACCAAAAAAATGATGGGGGTATATTCATTTTGTGATCCATTTGTAACACATTGAAATATCCATTTAAGACCCCATAAAGTATACAGTATATACAGGTCGTACAATACTACGTCTTATTTAATTGGCCAATGTAGAAAGGAACTGTTTAGGCTTGGTCTACGGGCTGACGTTACTCTAGTTTAGGTCCCTGCGCATAAGGGCCACTATGGTTAACGAGCAGGCAGATGAGCTAGCCAGGAGAGGATCTGCTTTGGATATCTCTAACGCAAGTGCAGTTGCAATCCCGTTTGTGACTATTAAAAGAATAATCTTCAGATACTTTCTCTAGGGGGCCGATGACTGGTAGCGTTGGCTGAGTACATGTAAGGTGGAACGGTTTGAGTGGCTCTCTTTTGATATAAGGCGTACATTGCAACTAGTCGAAGTCGGAAGGAAATATCGAGATTGCTGGTCGTATTGACGGGTCACTGGATGTTAGGCAAACATGCAAGTCAACTCGGACTTCCATCGCACGACCATTACCGCAGGGAGAAGGAGGAATCGGTTTTCCACCTTCTCTGCGAATATCCTGCACTAGCGGCTAAGAGACACAGACTTCTGGGCGAACATGTACTGGATGGCGTCTCCGCGATATCTGAAGTTGGACTTAATTATCTACTGAGATACCTCACGGCCACGGGGTGGATCCAGTACCCTTACTCTTGGATTTATTCTGGGACACATTAATACTAACGAGTGATGTAGTCCTGTCAAAACGGTGTCATATAAACTCCACTTGCGTGCAGTAAACTACCAAGTTAAACAACCAACCATACAGTATTATGCTGGTGTCATTTTAGGACGATCTAGCTATGACCGTCCATCTGTCTGTCTGTCCGTCTGTTAAAAGCGCAATAGAGCTGGAACCGATAAAGTTAGCCCCCTAATTTTTCCAAGAATATAATGGTAATGAAAATGGGCTATATCGATTTATTAGAAATCGGTGTATGTAGAAGAGAGCTCGTAATGCAAGAGTAGATAAAAAAAAATTCATGTTCTTCCAACAACGAATAAAATGCAATTCTTTCTAAACGTATTAACGTGGAGCGATAAAATTTCGATTGTTTATTTCCTGAGTAAAAATATATTTTCTTTAAAATTGCTCAAATGTATTCAGAGAAAGAAAATTTAAGACACAAAGTAAATGGTGTCTCAGTTAGAATGCACTTTTTTATTTCAAAATAAATGCGCGTACTTTGCAGGTGCAGTTTTTTTTACAGAATTTTAAAGAAGATAATATTTTATTTTTAATTATGGAATTAAATACCCGTTAAATGATTTTTAAGAGAGATGAGGTTGAATATCATCAGTGACTCGTTGATTTTGTATTTGAGCTTAACAATTGTTTCTGGTTTAGTCACGTAAAGCGGGAAAACGAAAAAAGACACAATGGCGTTAAACGGCATGATGTTGGTGGCTTGGTGACATCAGAATTTCTTGAGATAATTTGTTTTTGAAATCATTGCTGCAATAAATTTATTGTTTAATGTGTAGTTTAGCAGGAGGCGATGTCTAGATCCATGTCGCTTAGTTTAGGCCATGAGATCATCTTCAATAAAGTAAGGCCTAAACACGCTCCCTTACCAAAGTCCGCAAAAGTTGCTATTTGTGAGTTAATTTGTTTCTCAGGAATTTTATGAAGATTTTTGGAGACCCAAATTTTGTGTTTTAACGAAGTCAATGGAAAAGCGTCATCGAACGACTTTGTTCCATTATCCATTGGTAAGTTTATTTGCTCATTACCTAAAATCAAAAGAACTATTAGTTTTTGTTCAACACAACGAGGTTGACGATGTCAACACTTGAGCCGAATTAACATCATAAGCCATGCCAGCTTTAAAAGCATAGATGCCCAAAAATGTTATGCAGCCATATTGGTGAGAAAAGTTTAATGTACAGTGCTATGAAAAAGTAAGCTCACAGATTTTTATTAAAAGTTTTGTCACAAAAAATTGTTTTGGTTTCTTATAATGTATAATAATGCAGTTCACACTGAATTTGGTTTTTTTTTAGTTAAAAGAAAAAATAAGCGTAAAATAGAAAATTTTGAATAAATTTTGCAGTTTTAAATTTGATTTTTTAAAAATAAAATATTGTTCTAATTTCATCACTGTGTTTGAATAAATGTCCACACAGTTGCTGTGCACTCGTCGCTGTTTCATGGATGACTAAATTAAAGAGCATAAAAAAAGAGGTGGGGTTACAAGCATTTGTTTGATGAAATGGGCACCCATGTTTTAAAGCCACTTTGCTATCGCAAAGTACGTTAATAAAAATGCCCACACCAGTATCGCCATTAACTGTTTGAAACCAGACCTGAGTCCTCTCTCCGGGCCTACAATATAAATGATTCCACATACTCTAGTCAAAAATTGTGACATTGAAGTATGGGACAAAAAAATGTATCTATGAAATTTCAGGACTAATGTTGTAAATGTATTTAATTTAAGAAAAAAATGTTTGAAAAAAAATGTTTGAAGAAAATCCTTTAGATTGAATCTCTTTGACTGTGTCAACTACTCCCCTGTGATTAATTTTGTTAGACACTGTCTTAAGCATGCACAACATGTAAAGTTACGAAAGCATTATTACCTTTGCCAATATATTTTCCTCGGTTTATTTTCTTTTACTCTTTAGCTATTTTGCTTTTTTCGAGTTTTTGCCAAATATCGATTTTCGAACGTTAAATATTTGCAGAAAATTTGATTATAACATGTGGTTTAAAGAAACATAGCAAACACACTTGCAAAGAGAAGAAACTTTTATACAAGAGTTTGAAGTTTCTTTTCTATTTTGTACTTATTTGAGTGTTTGTATTTAATTGTACGACATGAGCAAATTTTTCGTAAAACTCTTGGTATGTGTGTGTGTGGGTTAAATCTTCGTGGAGCAAATTATAAAACAAAAGATACTTTTACAGATGATATTGACGTAAGTGAAATTCCTTAGAGACTGTATAATACCTGCCTTGAAAAATCCTTTTATTCATTGGCTGGTGTAAGTAAGTGATTAGTAAGTATTACCATCTTCTCTTCTTCCGGCTTTGTTCAGAAGAAGTTGAATGAACTTTAGTATTGGTTGTCAATTTTGTGTTCAAGAAACCAAACACACAAATCATTGAACTTAGATGCAATTAGAAAAGTTTAGTTGAAAATTAAATACTGTTGCAAAGAAAAGTACTTGTAAGTTTTGCGGATTTAATACAAAATAATGCAAATGAATTGGTTAATTAAATACAAGTTGTTTGGAAACTGAAGCAGAAAACCCACCTGTCAAAGGGATTAGAAAGATTTGATACTAATAAATGATATTTGTCTTCTAAGTATTTATTTTCTGATATTAAAATACAGTTAAATTCAAGTACAAACAATTTTAAATAAAGTTTAAACTTTTATAATAGAAAAATAATTATACAAGACGTCGTTAGACAAAAATTCGTTTGTTTGTAAACCTAATTGCTGTTAAGAACATACGGCTTTATTTTGATTCAATTTCACACATATTGTTTTTACGGGATAGAGGGCGATAACAATATTATGAATTCTTAGCGGGAAAAGGTAAATAAATAGACACCTTTTATTAAACGTTATAAGTGATATATGTTTATTGTCTTTAAAATATTATTATACCCTTCACACAGTGAAAAGGGGTATACATATATAGGCTTGTCATTTCGTGTGAAATTTTTACAATTTTCATTTCCGACCCCATAAAGTATATATTTTCTAAAAGCTTATGAATAGGGGAGTCGATTAAGCTCTGTCAGTCTGTCCGTGTGTGTGTTGAAATCAACTTTCTGAAGACCCTCGCCATCGCCTGGACCCGGGTGAGGTATTAAAATATCAGAAATATTTGGGAGTGGATCGGTAGTGAAAATCAGAAATACTGGTATATAAACAACTGAGATATGAGCAAAAAACCACGACCACCTCGTTTTTTTTCACAACAATAACATACATCCATACATACAAACGTGGTATACTGGTTAGAGTAAACGTGGCACCGAATCCCAGCTGAGCCAAAAAAAAAAAAAATATTTTATTTTATTTTATTTTATATATTATTTATATTTATATTTTTATTATTTTTTTTTAATTTTTAAAAAAAAATTTTAAAAAACGTGTCATCGAATCCCAGCTGAGCAAAAAAAAAATATTTTATTTTATATATTATTTTTATTTATGTTTTTATTTTTTTTTTATATTTTTTTTTTAATTTTTAAAAAAATTTTTTATTTAATTTTTAAAAAAAAAATTTTTAAATTTTTTTTGTTTATTATTTTTTTTCGGAAAGACTCAATTTAATTTTGCAATGGGTTGTTTTGTATATGTATATGTACGTATTTCATATGAGATGAATGGTAATACATACAAACAAATTTTATTGCATGACTACACGTTGTGAAGGGTATATAAGATTCGAAACGGCCGATTTTTTGATTTTATTGTTTTTTAATTTTTTTTTTAATTTAATTTTTATTTTATTGTTGAACTTTTTAACTGTTTTAAAGACTTTTATTATTTTTAATATTAAATTTCTAATCATTAAATGAAGAAATCAATTTTTTTTTTATTTGTGATAATGAAAGAATATGTATGATTGAAATGTTGTGAGTATCACAACCAACAAAAAAGCTTTCATTACCATCAGACTGATAGTTTAAAGCAAGAATAAAAATGTGATAATTGAAAAGAACAACTAAAAGGGGAAAAGCTTAAGTTTGGTAAATTTCGTTCTCACTCACTACAGCAAAAATATGAATTTGTATGTGAAAGTTTAATTTACAAAATCAATTTTCGTACAAACTTGTGAGTTAAATAGATGATATTTACATCCAACACTAAGACATTCCGATCAAAGAGTGCTGATGATGAAACCGTATCTGGTTTCGAAAACGCATTTCACTCGGCTGGTGTCGGGATTAAAACTTACTTTTCCAACATATTCTTTCATTATCACAAATAAAAACAAGTAAGAGCACTATATTCGGCTATGCCGAATCTTTTATACCCACCACCAATTTTGTGTACATTTTAAGCACAATATTTATTATTTTGTTAATCACTATGGAATAATCTTTTTTCACTAAAATATGTATCACTTACTTTATAGAGGATGGTTAAATCTTAGGGTCCATGTTGAAGGTGAACTACACCCAGTCTTTAAATTTGTTTTCTGCATTTCAATTGATATTTCTCAATCTCAAACTTACTCAATATGATCCGTGGAAAAATACGCAAATGAGCAACGCTTTAAAGTTATTCAGGTTTTTTATAAAAATGGGCGTTTAAATCAAAATGCATTTTGTGCAGTTCGTAATTCTTTTGATCAACATAATCTTTCAAACTCGTCCACAATCGGGAGAATTGTAAAAAATATTTAAATTTCTGCAAAACAGGTCTGTATAAAATGTTAGAAAATCTGTGAATGCCTTCTTAGTTCGTTGAATTGGAACCACTGCTGGTTTTTGCGATAGTGTGGCAAAAGAGCAGTCAACCTCGCCTCATCATCATGCCAAACAATTGAAAATCAACATTGTCATTGAAAATTTGGGCCATCTGATAGAGGAGTGGCGCCAAGGATGGGGGGTGTATTTGACCGATATTTTGTTAAATACATAATTGAACCATACAAATATTATAATTACAAAAAGAAATAACAATAATACCCTAAATAATAATTTGTGTTTTATTTAAATTCAACATAAAATTTAACCACCCTTTATAACTTCGATATGCTACTGAAATGCTTTTGTAAGTGTAGTCTTTCAATGAAAGTGGGCGTTAAAGAAGGCATGTCAATAAAGTTTCTGCTAATAAATACAACTTAGATATTTCAATATAGTCCTTTATTTTCCCAAAAACTTTATTAATAGAGAAAAAACATGAATTTAAGATAAACCGTTATATGGGAGGTAGGCGTTAAAGTGGACGTGTCACCCAAACTTTTCGGCACAACAATGACATTGATCAGAAGGATATACGTAGCAAATTTGATCATCATACCTCTAATTTTGGCGGTTTTATGAGCTTTTAAATTTAATTAACGGTAGATAACGTGAAAAGTGGGCGTTATAGTAGGCGTGTCAAAGTTGCTTTTGCGAATGAGTACAACTTAGGTGTTTCAATATAGCCCTTTATTATTCCAAAATCTTTATTAATAGAGAAATTATATGAATTTTAGGTAAAACGTTATATGGGAGGTGGGCGTAAAAGTGGGAGTGACACCTTAATTTTCTGCACAGTAATGACATTGCCTAAGGGGATATACGTAGCAAATTTTATCATCATACCTCTAATTTTAGCGGTTTTATAAGCTTTTAAATTTCATTAACGGTAGATAACGTGAAAAGTGGGCGTTATAGTAGGCGTGTCAAAGTTTTTTTTACGAATGAGTACAACTTAGGTGTTTCAATATAGTCCTTTATTATTCCAAAATCTTTATTAATAGAGAAATTATATGAATTTTAGTTAAAACGTTATATGGGAGGTGGGCGTAAAAGTGGGCGTGGCTCCTTAATTTTTTGCACATTAATGACATTGCCTAGTGGGATATACGAGCAAATTTTGTCATCATACCTCTAATTTTGGCGGTCTTATGAGCTTTTAAATTTCATTAACGGTAGATAACGTGAAAAGTGGGCGTTATAGTAGGCGTGTCAAAGTTGTTTTTACGAATGAGTACAACTTAGGTGTTTCAATATAGTCCTTTATTATTCCAAAATCTTTATTAATAGAGAAATTATATGAATTTTAGGTTAAACGTTATATGGGAGGTGGGCGTAAAAGTGGGCGTGGCACATTGATTTTCCTTTACAAAAAAGCATCTCACCAAAAAGCAAAGTGTGCAAAATTTCAGAGTCGTACATCCAATTTTGTTGCTTTTATGACGTTTTTGTTTTTAAATATACCGAAAAATACACTGTGCGGTGTAAATTTTCGTACATTTTGATCGATAACTCCTCTCCTAATGCATAGATAGGGGAGAAATATTCCTTTGATTTGAGAAATGTATATTCGAAGTTTCATGACGATACGTTAATGCGTTTGGACACAATTCCATTTTATTCGATGTTCGAAGGACACGATTTTTTCGACCTACTCTTGCTTTACGAGCTATAACTCCCTTCCTAATATTCCGATTTATCCCATTTTCAATACCAAACAAACCTTGTCTATAAGAAAGATTCTGGCAAAAATTGAGCCCTCTAGCTTTTTCGGTGCGACCTCTATCGTGCTTTCAACAGACGGACAGACGGACGGACATAGCTAGATCGTCATCAAATCAAACCCTGATTCAGAATATATATACTTTATGGGGTCTAAAATGGATATTTCGATGTGTTACAAACGGAATGACAAAATGAATATACCCCCACCATTTTTTTGGTGGCGGGTATTTTATTTTATTTATTTTTTTTACATACATACGTAAATTTATAATTTTACAATGGGATGTTTTTATATATGTATGTACGTATTTCATATGGGATGAATGGTGATACAAACTACTGTTATTGCATGACTACACGTTGTGAAGGGCATATAAGATTTGGCACGGCCGGATATAGCACTCTTACTTGTTTTATTCATAAATATATAAGTGTACATAAATAAATAAAACTTAGGTTATATTCAAATTCACTTAGATATAATTACCCTACAAGAAATGAATGACTGAAATTAACACATACATAAGCTTTGTACTAACACTTAATGCGTTTGCAAGAGTGAGACAACTAATGTATGTTGAATTCTTGATGTTTAAAAGAAAAATTTTTTTAAAAATTATTGTGTACAAGTTTTAATTCCGTATAATAAAATGTAATTTTGTAGTTTTTTCGACGAGGTTTTATATAAAATTCTTAAGAAATAAAGGTAAGTAAGAAAGGTCGCAGCCAAACATGCATATGTATACGCCTTTGCATATTTTCATAAGTTTTACTTTTTAGCAATTCCAACCGTTATGTGAATGACGTTAATACCAAGAATAATGATGAAAATAACTCCCTCCACGAAGTGGGGAAACGTTATAAATACTGATAAAATAAAAGTGAATGTAATAAAAAACATAACAATAAAAAATATAAAAGATAATAAATATTGTTTTATTGTACGAGTAATATATATGTATACACTTAGTTAGCTTAAACCGATATATACGTTAAGTGTGACTATTATTTATATTATATTTGATTAGAAACAGCTGTAGTGTAAGTAGTCCAGATATATGTTTTACAGTCGACAGAACTAATAAGTAAGAGAAAGAAAAATCACATGAACACAAAAGTTTTAGTAATTTATTTCATATTGCCCTTAAGAAACTAATAGAAACTTTGTTCTACGTTATAACCGATATACCAGCCACTAATACCAGGCATATAACCGGTCAAATGACAGTCACTGTTCTTGTAGGGTAAATTTCTTTTTCATATGTATATTAGAATAAACATTCACAATTCACTTGGGGTTACTAATATTTATGTTTATTCAGTATATAAGTTTTATTTTAGGTTTAAGAATATTATAATTTCTGTAGATATATAAACTTATGTTTAAGATAATTATTATTTTTATTTTTTTAAATAGATTTCTTAGAATCTTTTAATTACACTTTGAATTTAAAAGAAAAACTGCATTTTTTATATTTTACTTTTTGTTCGGGTGATGATTTTCGTAAAACAATCATAATAAATATCGGTTTGCTGACAGATTAACCACTTGGAGGACAACATTCGATGCGTTATTGATGATATACGACCACAAATGTTGGAAAAAGTCATCAAACAATGGACTTCTGACTAGACATCGTTCGTAAATTAATGTGTTATATATATGCGATATATAATAACTACATATAAAGGGTCCGCCAAATAACTTTTTTTTTTTTTTGAAAATGCTATAAAAAAAACTACTGAATATTTTCTCAAATTTATTTTTTTTATTAGAAAGTACAATTCTTCCGGTTAATAATGGAAAATAATTTCATTCAAATGGCTGCCGCGGCTAGCCATGCAGTAGTCTACATCATCGGTCCAATTTTTAAGCACATTATCGATTGTGTCCAGCTGTATTTCACCGATGGCTTCACGAATATTATCCTTTAAAGCGTCAATTGTCTCTGGTTTGTTGGCGTAACACTTATCTTTGACGGCACCTTACAAATAATAGCTCAACGGTGTCAAATCGCAGCTCCGAGGTGGCCAAACGACATCAGCTCTGCGGCTGATAATGCGATCTTCAAAAACAGGCCGCAAAACATCGAGTGTAGCTTGGGCTGTGTGGTACGTAGCGCTGTCCTGTTGAATCCAAATGTTTCCAATATCCTCCTCTTAAATTTTTGTGAACAAAAATTTGTTCAACATGGCCCGATAACGATCGCCATTGACTGTAACGGCCACTACTTTCTCATTTTCGAAGAAAAGTGGCCCAATTATACCTGGGCCAAAATCCGCACCAAACGTGCGGGTTTTCTGTGCCCCAAATGCGATAATTTTGCTTGTTTACACACCCGCCAAGATCGAAATGAGCTTCATCTGAAAAGATAATTTTTCTAGCAAAATCGGCATCTTCTGTAAGTCGATCGCAGGCCCACTTAGCGAAGCGAAATCGCATTTGATGGTCAGTTGGCTTCAACACCTGAACCAGTTGGACTTTGTATGGCGTCATACTAAGGTCTTTATGCAAAATTCGTCTCAATGATGTCTCCAAAATCTCCAATTGTTGATAACGACGGTGAATTGATGTTGATGGCGTTTCACGCACACTTTCTGCCACAGCAGCAATAATCTCAGACGCACAGTTTTTGGCTTTTCACGCTTTGGTTTATCGATGAGGATGCCAGTTTCTTTCACTTTTTTGACAAGAAAACGAACATACGGAGCTGACGGTGGTTCTTTTCTTCCAAAATCCGTGCGCAATTTTCGCACACATTCTACAACATTACCATGATTTTTAAAGTAATGTCGCAATATTGCCCAGCGTTGTTCAAGCGTTTACACAATCATATTCGTTCAGCGGAAAGACAAAACTAATTATCTGTCAAATCAGACATGAGCTAAGTGTTACCGTTCACGAAATAAGCACTAGTTGAAAAAAAACGTTAGATGGCGGACGCTTTAGAACATAATAACTTACAAACGACGATATATCAAAATTGATTTTATATTTAAGTCTTATCAACGTCTCTGGAATCAACACAAATCTTTAAAACGATATTTATTTAAATTCATGTAATTGTCAACTTTTTTTTCTTAATAAAAACATATCAAAAATGCCAGATTGGCAACATTTGAAATCAAATATTAAACAGCAATCATGGTAAATTGGCGTTAAATAAAACAAAAATCTGCAACTTTAAGTAAAAGTTGAGAATAAAAGTCAATTTATTACCTACTTACATGTCAAATACTAACGCATTTTAAACTTATCAAAAATTTTACATTGTCTTCTGAAATAAGATCTTTCCCTGATACGAGTAGAGCAATTTATAACCTTCTTTGCTATAACACTACCTACACTACCTACACACACCTCCAACATATTTATTTATTTTTTGTTACTTGTCAAAAATTCGTTAAGGTAATATGTAAAAAGTGAGAAGAAGTGTTTCACAAAAAGAAGGTGGTTAATGTATGTTTAATTTGTTATATGAGTAAGACTTTTGTAAATTTCTCATCATAGTGAAGTTTTTTCTTTTAAGTGCAAAATGTTTAGATATTCTTGTCTTTAAATGTTCAGAAATTATTAAGTAAAAGTTATAAGACATTTGAAAGTATTATTTTATTTTATTTAAATGATGATGGTTCAGAAACCATTTAACGTTATCTAAAGTAGACAAATTGTAGCACTAACACTTGTGTTTAAAGAAAAAATAATTTCTTCTTAATTTTTGTATATAGTTATGTTAAATTCAGTTTGTGAAATGTATTAGACTACCTGATGAATAAATATACATTAACAGCAGAAGTAAACAAATGAACCTGAAAGCCACATTTAAAGTAATGAAATAAAAATGGAATGGCAGCTAAAATTGATTTAAGATTTATTACGTTGATTAATTACATGTGCGACAAAAAGAAAACTGCTTAAGTCTGCATAAGCTAAAATTATAATAATCATACCATTACAATTCTACTATTTAAAATAACCCTCCAGCAAATTTTCAACAATTGTGTACATCTTCATAAAAAATTATGGTGTAAAAGCTTATGGCCTACGATTTTTTTAACGAATAATATCGTTTGGAATAGGAACTACTTTTTACTTATAATTTTACAAAATATACAAAAACCAGTTATATCATTAAAAACAAGCAGCGCAGATTTCATATAATAGTTTTTAATAATAGTCTTTATTTAAAAGGGAAATAGTTTATCAAAATCAACTTTAAAATTTTAAAGTGCTTTCCGTAAAACTGACAAAAGCAGTTTATTCTTATTGCAACCGATATATTGATGTCGAAATAATAGAAAATTAATTTCTTTTACAAAAACTAAACATAAATACTTAAATATATTCAGATTTCAAATGCTTATTGAATTATCCTAATTGAATAAATATGTGTAAACACTAAAGTCGGCAACGCAATTTTAATTATTTTTTCCATTAACTTAAATGTACCAGGTATTTTTTTATAGGGTTTAGAACTTTAGAAAGTTGATAAAACTTTAAAAACTTACGGCGATTTTGTCAGCTTTTAAATGATTTAGATTAAGTTTGGTTTATCATTTTATCATTTATCAAAATTGTAGAAATTTCACACGGAATGACAAACCTACATGTTCCCTTTTACACTGTGTGAAGGGTATAAAAACCATATTGTTTTTTAATGTTGTATTTGTTGTAGAACTACCACCTGCTGGTAATTAAATTCGCCTTGGAATCACCAACACAGTATATCGCAAGTATAATGAATTCAATCGCGTTAAGATAGTCCAAAATCAGTTTTAGTGCCACAAAACAACGATGCACTGCGTGTACTGATGACACAAGATCGTCATGTGACATATTATGAGACAGAAGCATCCTTGCATATTATTTTTAGTTCAATATATTCGATTTTGCATGAACACTTTGTTGTGAAACAAATTTTCTTTTTGTTGGATACCCATAATTTATGAATAGCTCAAAAAAAGGCTCCGTCAAGTGGTGTAAGGAAATTATGACAAATGGTTTGAATGAATCCAAAAGGTTATTGATCATGAAGGGAAATATTTCGAAAACAATTACGCCATTTTCATATACAATATGATACAAATGTTTGGTATTATTTGCTATTCCCGAAATATAAATAGCATCCCTCTTATATTTCAAGTTGTTTAAATATCGATTTGATTTCCAAACCTTGAGTTATTTTTAACATAACTTTTTTCTACTTAACCAGTTCGAAAAATTTTTATTACAGATTTTTGAAAATATTCCGGTCGAATCTTTTTTGCTTTAATAGTTGAGAAAATTAAAATGTATTTAATATCTAAAATAAATCTTAGTGTATATTGTATAACACAATTTCACCACCTATTAAAGCTAAAGAGCTAAAGAAATATAATAGTTTTCACTAAATTTAGCCTTGTTACATATCTGATCTTTTTTATATATCTCTCCCAAATCGTAACTTGTTTAAAATTTAGCTAAAGGGCTTACAAATAATCTCATTAATTTTAAAAGAGTGAGTGTGTATATTACTCTGTCATTATGAAATACATTATTGATGAACATGAATAAAATTGGAATAAATTCACGCTGAATCAGAACAAAGAAGAAACAAAACACCTAAACTAAAACAAAACATTTAAAACCTGTTTGATTGAAAGTAGAACTATTTAGATATAAAAAAAATCAAAAAACTTTAACTTTAAATGTTCTGTAATGAGGTGAGATCTCATAATTTACAAAAATCGGTTATAAGAATATATTATCTCCTTAAACTGCACACTGCTGTTAAATGTTATGTATGTTTTTTGTATGCGTTCTATACTACTTGATGTTTCTGCAATTTGCTTATTTTATTGTCGCTTCGATATTCTTCAAAAAAAGCTTTTCAAGTGATAACTAATTTATTTAAATAAGAATAATATTTTGTTATTTATGCTAACTCTGAAATATAGTAATTGAAAGTATTGTCATATGAAACATGTAACTTTTCAAACATTTTAGGCAGGTCTTTAGTAGAAACACGGCAAATTGTATAAAACAGAAGCATGTTAACATAAATTCAAATCAAAATGTCATACAGATTCGACGATTTTAGTCATTCTTATATTAAATAAATATTTAAATTAATTTGGATGGATAATTATTGCATTACATCTTCTCTTTGATCTAGGTATTCGCATGTAGAACTACTGATACTGATGTTTCTTATATGAACTTTTTTCTGCTTTCTAATTTATTCTACGCTTTTGGTGATGCTTGACATAAATTTCTTTTTGACATTAAAGTGCTTTGAATAACGAGTAAATTGGAATATAATAAATTATACAAACATATTTATGTGCACAGAAATAAAATAAATAAACAATGCAAAATAAACCTACGAGGGGTATACAGCTGTGTTTGGACATAAGCTACCTCCATTGTAAATTAAATCATACTTAAAGAAAAATAATAAGAGTTGATTTAAAGAAGTTAAAATAAAAAAATTTAAATTAGAAATATATATAAGATAAAACCACATTTTAAACTATAGGACGCACTTCTGATATTGAACCCTCGTATATAAACAACAGTATACAGTGAAGGAGAAAACTTCACGTACAGCCAGATATTTATTTTATATGAGTGATTAAGGCTCTAATATCTAAGATTATTTAAGGCAAAATAGAAATGCAGCCTAAAAGTTATTAGGGATAAATATGAAAATTAGACGGAAAAAAGTCTACATACAGTGTCGCATCTCCTAAAATAAGGCAGAAAATGCAAAAAACCGTTAGTTTTACAGATCTTCGTTACTTTAAAAGCAATACTACCATTCAGTTACAAAAAGTGTTTGTTAAAGCTCGTCGTTTTTTGAAAACGAGAGGTAGAAATAGAAACAGTACGTGCTTTAGTGGCAAGGACAGTAAATCCTATAAAAAATGTATCAGAACCATAAAATAACTCAAGCTACAGTCCAATAAAGTATAAGAATCTATGAAAATAGCAACCGTGCTTAAAGCAATTCACGATAGAAGTGGACCAAAATACAAAAATATGTGCTCCAAAGTTGGCGGAACATCTTGCAAAATATTCTAATGTTGCTATTAGATCCAGAACAGTAATAAATGTATTACATATTGTAAAAATGGCTTTAAGAGCACAAAAAAGATACTAATTTCGGACAAAAACTGTACACATCGCAACGTATTCGTATAGTATATTTAAATAAAGACCTAGATTTCCTGAAAACTGTTCTTTTTACTGAAGAAGGTAAGTATAATATTTTTGAAAATGATGGCAGTACAAAAGTTTGGTTAGAACCTAACAATTATTTTGACCCAAAGAATGTCATAAGTACTGTAAAACACGGTGGAGGCAGTGTTATAGTTTGAAAAGATAGGGCATCATTTGAGGTGGGTCGTCTGTTGGAAGCCGTGCTTTAAAAGTTTGGGTCTGAGAGATAAGTGGATTTTCCAGCAGGACAATGACCTCAAGCACACCTCCCACGTTGTTCGAGACTGACTTTTATACCACGCTCTACGCGCCACGCTAGCTGAATTCTCCGCCCCAATCTGAATACAACCAAACACACCCGGGATATTTTGGAAATATTGGTCCGAAAATACAACATAAAAAGCCGAGAAACCCTTAAAACCTTATCAATTCTTGCATGAGCTAAATGACGGTTATTTTAATGCCCCAGCGATTTCAGGGTGCAGATGATACCCAAGGAAAGCCTACTTAATATTACAATGTCTTTATTTATTTTTGTATGTTCTAAGAAAAGGTAAATAGTTTAATGGCTTATTTCCTATTAATTTTTATATTTTTTATACCCTTCACACGGCAGTGTAAAAGGGTATATATAGGTTTGTCATTCCGTATAAAATTTTAACAATTTTCATTTCCGACACCATAGAGTATATATTTTCTGAAAGCTTATGAAAAGGGGATTCAATTAAGCATTTTCAGTCTGTTTGTCTGTCCGTGTGCATGTTGAAATCAACTTTTTGAAGACTCCAGACATATTAGAAATATTTGGGAGCAGATCGGTATTGAAAATCAGAAAAATCGCTGTGTAAACAGCTGAGATATGATGAAAAAACCTAGACCACCTCGTCTTTCCACAACAATACAAACTGGATGAACATAAGTTTGAATCCCAGTTAAGACAAAAATTTTTGTTTTGTTATATTTTTTTTTTAATATTTTTTTATATTTTTTATTTTTATTTTTTAATTTTTATATATTTATTTTTTTTTATATTTATGTTTTATATATATTTTTTAAACTTACATACATAAGCTCGATTTATAATTTTACAATTGGATGTCTTTAAGCGGATAAAGTCATTATAAAGATAACGAAACATATATGAATGTATGTACGTATTTCATATTAATGAGATGAATGATGATACAGTTGTTATTGCATGACTACACGTTGTGTAGGATATGTAAGCTTCGGCAAGGCCGAATATAGCACTCTTAGTTGTTTATGTTACTTTGGTTTTTTTAAATTGAAATATAAATAAATAAATAACAAATAAAGTATTTTTTAAAATACTAAATTGCATAAATCTATTTATTTATGACAGGCGTAAATCAGGAGATGTACGTGAAATTTTTTCCTTGACTGTATATCACTAGCTTCACCTGCAGTTGATATAATTAAATAAGCACAAGAGTTGCATATAATCAACATGCATAAATAGGAAAAAAATGAATAAAAAACACATAACAGTATAATTATGTTTGATATAAAAATATGGGAGAAAAATAAAAGATAAACAACAAACCATGTGAAGCATAACTGCAGAAAAATTTCAACAACGATTCAAAGGTGGCGAAATAGAGAATTACAAAATACATAGTCGACCCTTTTAATGAGCTACAAAAGATTTTCAAATTTCGATTTGAAAACCTATTAACAATTTTACTAAGATCCGATCACCACAATTTCATCATCCTGATGTATCATGCCCTTTTTTACTCACTGTACACATCAGGTTATTAGAGGATGACAATGTGCACTTTACAGCGTTTTTTTTAGAAAAGATTATTTGGGATATTCTGTACGGATTACCAACTTTATGCACATTAAAAAACGGTTCGTTATGACAACAAAATTATTTGACAATGGAAATAATGTTTCCTTTTTTTTACTAAATATTCTATCGTAAAATTCATAATTCGTAAATAATTATTAAATAAAAAGTTATCATAACCAACTATAAGTATAAATAGTAGGGTATTGGATAGTTGAGTTAGTTGTAGTTAGGTGCAATAAAAAATTGAGAAAATAATAAAATAACGTTAAACAAAACCGACTAATGGAAATAATAAACCACATATGCGAAAGGAAACTAAAAGTGCTAAAAGAAATTACTTATAAACATCTACATAAGTACATCTTGACAGAGAAAAAGATAAACAAGAAACACATTCGGTAGAAAAAAAGTATTGATGAACTTCAGAAGAAAGAATTCTATATTCGTCAGTGTCGGATCCAAAAATGCGTTCCGCCGTTATGTAAATATATAGATATAGTAACCACATCTGACGCCATCTTTAAGTTTCCCTTTGATATCGAAATTGAAGGGTTGAAGGGGGCGAAACTATAATTACTATATATGCGCCATTTCATTTTGGATGCCACCTTGAATTTTAACTTTTTCATAGTTCACTGTATTCTATTGGTCAAGCCATTTTGTTTAATATCAATATTTTTTACACCATTTTGTAATGATGGCCATCATTAACTATAAAGTATTGTATATAATAAATTAGTGAAGACCTTTGGTTTATCACGTAACTTTTCTCTAATATCCAGAAGCGGAAAAATTCGATTTCAGCTTGATTATTTTACGAAATCCCAAATTCACTTGTATTTTTGTGCTCTTATCGCAGTTAGTTTCTAGTCGATTTAAAAGTTTTCTCAACAGTAGTTTTAGAAACTATTGTCTGTCTTTTGGTGTATTTTGAGTGTCCAAAAATTAAACAGAATCTTAAGTAACCATATATAAAGGGTGGTTAAATTTTAAGGGCCGATATTGAATGTGAACCACACCTAAAGGTCAAGTTTTTTTTTACATTTCATTTGGCATTTCTCAACTTCAGTCTAACTCAATTTTAACCATGAAAAGATACACAATCGAGCAATGCGTTAAAGTTATTTAGGCTCACTATGAAAATGGGCGTTCAAATAAAAATTCATATCGTGCACTTCGTAGTTTGTTTGGTCAATTTAATCGTGAAAATGTGCGTACAATCGGAAAAATCATGCAAAAATTTGAACAAACTGGATCTGTAGGAGGTGTGGAAACACCAGTGCATGCTCGTTGAGCTCGTACTGCAGGCAATATTGCTGCTGTTCGCGATAGTTTGGCTGAAGAGCCGTCCACCTCAACTCATCGTCGTGCCCAAAAATTGCACCTCTCAGGCTCGTCGTTGATAAACATAATGCATAAAGACTTGCATTTAAACGTTTACAAGGTGCAATTGACTCAAGATCTAAAGCCTCTTGAACATTCTAAACGTCGTCAATGGTCAGATTGGTGGCAAGAAATGGCAAACGTGGATGATCAATTTGGAAGAAAATAGCCCCTTGAACATTCTAAACGTCGTCAATGGTCAGAATGGTGGCAAGAAATGGCAATCGTGGATGATCAATTTTCTAAGAAAATCATCTTCAGTGATGAGTCACATTTTCACCTCAGTGGATTCGTCAATAAGCAAATCTGCCGCATTTGGGCGAATGATAATCCAAGACTGATTGTCGAAAAACCAATGCACCCACAAAGAGTGACTGTTTGGTGCGGTTTATAGGCTGCCAGCATCATTTTTTCCAAAATGAGGCCGGTCAGGCGGTAATTGTGAATGGTGTTCACTATCGTGAGACGATAACGAATTTTTATGGCCCAAATTAAAAGATATGGATGTGCACGATATGTGGTTTCAACAGGACGGTGCCATTTGCCATACAGCTAACGAATCAATGACTCTTTTACGCGACAAATTCAATGGCCGTGTTATCTCACGTGGTAGCGATGTCAGTTGACCGCCAAGATCATGTGATTTGACACCATTGGACTTCTTTCTTTGAGGTTATTTGAAAGAAAAGGTGTACGTCGATAAGCCAGCAACAATTCAACAGCTAATGGATGAGATAATTGGGCACATTGAGGGCATAGAATCTCAATTATGCCTCAGCGCCATCGAAAAGTTTTAGGGATAGCATTAGAGGTATATCTATATAAATAGTATCTGTAAATTATCTTAGTGCTGAAAAAATAAAGAAAGTTGTGTTAATTTGCTCATATTTCAGATAATAATGGCACGATTGTGCTGAAATTAAAAAATAATTTCTTTTCGAATATTTGCAAAAGATTAATACTACACACTGATCTTTGATGCATGTGGAGGCTTCGAATAGTTGATTTTAACCAACACACGGGCAGATGAACTCCCTGAGTCATAGGGTTTCAAGAAATATTAAACTAATAGAGTCGGTAATGAAAATTGTAAAAATTCCAAACGTTATGGCGTAGCTATATGTATCCTTGTCACCACAGATAAAATCTATAAGAAGTTTTTTGAATGGCTTCTTACAACTTTCGTAATCTTTAATTGTATTGCGTATATACTTTAGCAAATGTTTAAAAGTATTATATATCCTGTAGTATTTATATATCCATGTGAGTATCCTGTCGAGGGAAAGGATTTTTCACTACACACACACCAACAACAAAACAACCAAAACGGCGTACTTGTGTTATTACTAAAACCCTTCCTAGTAAGACAGGTGATATTTAAAAAGTAGCCATTAACACATATGTTGCTTCTTCTAGAACAATTGTAGAATTTGTTTAAGTGTTTAGATAATCATGTATTAATACTGGTGAGAAAATCGAGGACCAATAATAAAATCTCTACAAACATGTAAACAATTATTGATAATTTATTAACTAGTATACATTAGTGTTATTATTGCAGCTAAAATTTTTTTGATATTTGTACATGTATTTAATATATTTTATTTATTTAAAACGTTTTTCACACATTAAAATGCAATACAAATAATCTCTTGGAAATTTGCTAATTTAATTCTGTGCGAAAATAATAAATATAAAATTTATTACAAATTGCTTTGCAGCTTATATAAAAAATTAATTAAACATTTTGAAATTAACACATCATCAGCATGCGGAATTAAATATAAAATAATATCATTTTATGCTCTTATGTACATATGAGCATTGATAAATATCCTATATCTTATTTCATATGTAAAACACTTACACATGTACATATATTTATGTGGTATTTATCTAATTTCAGATGACTTTTTTCTATTGTTATAAAATTACTATTAAATTGTTTGTTATTTATAAATAAAATAAATAATAAATATTCTTTATAAAAATATATATTTGTATGTGTGTATATCTGTGGCAATAAGCAGAATAAGCTTATGTCTGCTTTTATAGTTTTTTCACGAGAGCGCTTTGAAATATTTGAAATTATTTTTATAAATTGATTCCCATTCAAATAAAGACTATTATACGAACTTCACGTTGTATAAAATAAAAGTAAATAAAATTCAAACAATTTAAAATTCCAAATGATATTTATTGTTCTTTAAAAAAATTTAAGCAGTAAGATTTTAAGCTATAAATGCCTGCAAAGTTGCCCAAAATAGTTTAAATAATACATCAGCTTGGTTTTGAATTACAGACTCGCAGTGAAGTGCTTATCTTAGTTTTAGCTTATGTCGACTTAAGCACTTTTTAATTTTTGTCACAGATATAAAATTTCAAACAAAGAAAAATATATTTTTGCTAATTAATTTATTAGTTAACTTTGAAAAAAATTAAATTAAATACCTTCCAATAAACTTAAAAAAAAAAATAACAAACAACTGTTGTATTAAAAATGAATCTGAGCGTTTTTAAATCACTTTTTATACCCGCCACCAAAAAAATGGTGGGGGTATATTCATTTTGTCATTCATATTCTGAATCAGGGTTTGATTTGATGACGATCTAGCTATGTCCGTCCGTCTGTCCGTCTGTCCGTCTGTTGAAAGCACGATAGAGGTCGCACCGAAAAAGCTAGGGGGCTCAAATTTTGCCAGAATCTTTCTTATAGACAAGGTTTGCTTGGTATTGAAAATGGGCTATATCGGAAGAGAGTTATACATATAAGGAAGAGAGTTATAGCTCGAAAAGCAAGAGTAGGTCGAAAAAACCGTGTCCTTCGAACATCGAATAAAATGGAATTGTGTCCAAACGCATTAACGTAGACTCATGAAACTTCGAATATATATTTTCTGAGTAAAAACAATATCATTCCCCGAAATCTATGCATTAGGAAAGGAGTTATCGATCAAAATGTACGAAAATTTATACCGCACAGTGTATTTTTCGGTATATTTAAAAACAAAAACGTCATAAAAGCAACAAAATTGGATCTACGACTCTGAAATTTTGCACACATGGCTTTTATATGCCACGCCCACTTCTACGCCCACCTCCCATATAACGCCTTACCTAAAATTCATATAATTTCTCTACTAATAAAGATTTTGGAATAATAAAGGGCTATATTGAAACACCTAAGTTGTACTCATTCGCAAAAACAACTTTGACACGCCTACTATAAGGCCCGCTTTTCACGTTATCTACCGTTAATGAAATTTAAAAGCTCATAAAACCGCTAAAATTAGAGGTATGATGATCAAATTTGCTACGTATATCCTTGTAGGCAATGCCATTACTATGCCAGAAAATTAAGGTGCCATGTCCACTTTTACGCCCACTTTTACGCCCACTTCCGATATAACGGTTTAACTGAAATTCATATAATTTCTCTATTAATAAAGATTTTGGACTAATAAAGGACTATATTGAAACAGCTAAGTTGTGCTCATTAGCAAAAACAACTTTGACACGCCTACTATAACGCCCACTTTTCACGTTATCTACCGTTAATGAAATTTAAAAGCTCATAAAACCGCCAAAATTAGAGGTATTATGATAAAATTTGCTACGTATATCCCCCTAGGCAATGTCATTACTGTGCCAAAAAGTTTAGGTGACACGCCCACTTTACTGCCTACCTTTCATATAACGGTTTATCTTAAATTCATGTAATTTCTCTATTGACAAAGTTTTTGGGAAAATAAAGGACTATATTGAAATATCTAAGTTGTATTTATTAGCAGAAACTTTGTTGACACGCCTACTTTAACACCAACTTTCATTGAAAGACTTCATTTACAAAAGCATTTTGGTAGCATATCGAAGTTATAAAGGGTGGTTAAATTTTAAGGGCGATGTTGAATTTAAATTAAACACACATCATTTAGGAAATTATTATTATTTCTTTTTGTAATGGTAATATTTGTATGATTCAATTATGTATTTAACAAACTATCGGCCAAATAGACCCCCACCTTTCCCAGCCACGGCGCCATACCTCTACCCAATGATACAAATTTTGAATACAATGTTAATGCTCAATTGTTGGGCATGATGATGAGTCGAGGTTTACTGCTCTTTTGCCACACTATTGCAAAAAACAGCAATGGTTCCCATTCAACGAACTAAGAAGGCATACACAAATTTTCTAACATTTTATACAGACCTGTTTTGCACAAATTTAAATATTTTTTACAATTCTCCCGATTGTGGACAAATTGGGACGATTATGTTGATCAAAAGAATTACGAAGTGCACAAAATGCATTTTGATTTGAAAGCCCATTTAAAAAAAAAAAAACCGGAATAATTTTAAAGCGTTGCTCATTTGCGTATCTTTCCACGGATCAAATTGAGTAAGTTTGAGATTGAGAAATGTCAAATGAAATGCAGAAAACAAATTTAAAGACTAGGTGTAGTTCACCTTCAACATGGGCCCTTACAATTTAACCACCCTCTACAAAGAAAGTGATACATATTTTATTATAAAGAGATTATTCCATATTCCATATTCAATATTCCATATTCCATAAATAGTGTGCTTTAAATGTACACAAAATTGGTGGTGGGTATAAAAGATTCGGCACAGCCGAATATAGTGGTCTTACTTGTTTAAATTAAACTAAATATATACGGCTGTCTTCGAAAAAAAAATCCAATTACAGTTTGTAATTAACCAGAGATCTAAAGACATGTACAGGGTGTCGGGCCGGAAGGTATTCTACTTTGTTTTTCCGCCATTTTGGTAAATATTAGACAGTTTGTATATGGCAGTCGTAAAGTAATAACGTGGCAAATTCATTATGGAAAAATATTCGGTCAACCCACGTGTTTTAATCGTTAAAGCATTTTATCAAAATTAATCATAGATTACTGTGACGATGAGAAAGTTACGTGAAATTTTTGGGAGAAACAACGTGATAACAAGACGCAGTAATTATCGTGAAGTGAATGATTTCGAAGAAAGAGGGACTGAAGCTTCTTTCAAAAAGCCATTTACGCTGCTGTAAATATGCCAATAGCTCGCCCATGAAAACCCCGATTTTCCTGAAAAAATCATAATGTGTGACGAGGTACATTTTCATTCATGAATAAACAGAATAGTTGGTTAAAGGCAATAAAGAACCTTCAAATTATTCCTCAGTCACCTTTGCATCCATTAAAAGCGACAGCCTGATTTGCAATTTGGTCCGGAGAAATCACTGGACCTAACTTCTTTGAAACTGAAAGCAGCGTTGGGGAGCGATATCGTGATATGATTGAAAACTTTTTAACGCCACAACTGCATGCTTTGAGGTTGACTAGCATTTGGTTTCAACAAGACGGTGCCACATTGCATGCAACCAGGATTACAATGGAATTACTGCGAGACGTATTTTCACAACAAGTTATTTCAAAGAATGGTGATGCTGATTGGCTTCCACGGTAGCCTGATTTGACTGATCTGGATTCGTTTTGTGGGGATATCTAAAAAGCAAAGTCTATGCAAACAAACCAGAAACGCTGATGTAACTCAAACAAAATATTCGCGATGAAAGTAATGAAATATCGCGTGAAATCTGTGAGAATGTAATGAAAAATATGCTGAAAAGGGTTCGGATTTGTGGGGATAACAAAGGCGGATATTTATCTGATATTGCATTCCATACATAATTGCTGACATTAAATAAAACATATATATCAAAATAAGATCCATTCTCTTGCATTTAATCAAATATTATAAACAAAAAAGTAGTCTACCATCCCGCCGGACACCCTGTACTTGGTAATTAGCATTTATGCAAATTGCGATATACAAATATTATTTTGACAAAGTCTTTTAGCAATACCATCATTTTCTATTAACTTTTTTTTGTTAACATTATGTTTTCACATAAGATGCAGTTGGTGTAATTGCTGCAAGAATTAAAATGCGAAGTTGGCCAAACTTTGATTACTTTTTCCAACCATGTACTTTTTAATTACATTTTTTGAGTAAAAAATATTCCTTTTCAACCAAAACTAAATATACTTGATAGGAAATATATATTTTTGGTAAAAATTATCGCTCAGCCCAGAGGCCATGCCAAGAATAGGAACTGCTGTTTCAATTTTATTTTACGTAACTATTATTGGGGCACATATAATGAAAATAAAAAAATTATATTAAAAATTGCTTCGCCAGAAAAAAATCGATTTTTAAAGGGGGAATATTTATAATTTTTGTTAAACACAATTAATTTTTCACTTAATATTTTCCTTCCTAACGAAATTTTCTACATCAAAGAAATAAATATCAAACACATTAAGACACATGTAGCCTTTTCGTCAACATTTGTCATTAACAATTTCAGTATAGTATGACTTAAATCGAATTATTTTAAATTTAATTTTACAAATTGTTTAATAAAATTAAGCAAGTGTCGGGCCAAGCATAATGTTTTTCATAAAGTGAACCTCTTAAAATTTTACATTTTAATTAAATTTAAGCAAAATTCAAAAAACAAAAAAGTAAAACACCAAGAGCATTGAGTGAAGTACAATCAATTTGCCATTAAATGAATACTCAATATCAATTCATACATTCGTTCGTTGAATCCATGGTTTGTCTTTGGCAAGTGTCAAAAGACTCATCAAGTGAATATAAATAATGAAAACATGTCATCATGCCACAGAGGGCATGCAAACTGACAGTCATTGCAAAAAACATGAGTTTAAAATCAAAGTACATAGAAATTTTCATATATTTATTATTTGAAACAGTTCAAGGTGAAGATTTTTACTTGAACAAATAAAAAGTAAAAATACTAAAAGTGAAATGAGGGCAATGTCAGTGAAACTTAATGAATTTGTGTAAAAAATGTATTTTAACACACATGTGTGTGCATTTATTAAATAAATATAATTGACACTGTCAATGCAATTGATGTTTGAGAAATGTTAACCAACTTTCTTATGTATTGCTTACATGAGAGTTGCCGTTTTGCTTTTTATACCCGCCACCAAAAAAATGGTGGGGGTATATTCATTTTGTCATTCCGTTTGTAACATAACTGAATCGGGGTTTCATTTTATAACGATCTAGCTATTTTCGTCCGTCTGTCCACCTGTTGAAAGAACGATAGAGTTTGAACCGAAAAAGTTAGGGGGCTCAAATTTTGCCAGAAAAACAAAACGTACGATAATTTATACCACGCAGTGTATTTTTCGGTATAACAAAATTTAAAACGTAATAAAACTGACAAAAATTAGATGTATGATTCTGAAATTTTGCAACCATTGCTTTTTGATCAAAAGTTTTGTACTAAAGATAAATAAATGTGTCACGCCCATTTTTACGCCCACCTCTCAAATTCATAAAATTTCTGTATGAATAAAGATTTGGGAAGAAGAAAGGACTATATTGAAATATCTATATCTGCTTCCAATCTTGAGATTTAATGAGCATACATGTTGAATTTATAGAATATAAAGCACCAAGAAAGCTTTTTAGCTCTTCCAACCACTTGTGACACTTATCTAAATAAAACATATTCTCCAAAATGTATTCTTTATGATTGACTTTTGAAGAGCATTCTGGAGTGTGCATATATGTAATAGTACTATTCAGCTCATAACCGGTTTATTTTTATAAAAATAACCGGTTTATTCGATATTCGAAAAATAGGCAATTTAAAATATTCGGCTTCAGCAAAAATAAAAAACCGATTAAAACCTGTCAAATAAAAACTGTTCTATCACCCAAATCGCAATAATTTTTGTTTTATTTAAAATTTGTCTGTTCGATTTTGTATGACTGCCCTGACGGATTTATTAAGTTGTCTAAGTCTCACACTACCATTAAATGGCGACTTTGTTCGATCAATCTTTATTTCTAGGTATATGCTAGCAAAGCTTCTTTCATTTGATCTGCAAAAATGTATTTGTATGTGTTACAAAAAAATCAAATATTTGAAATAACAAGTAAGAGCGCTATATTCGGCCGTGCCGAATCTTATATACCCTTCACAACGTGTAGTCCCATTGTAAAATTATAAATTCACGTATGTATGTTAAAAAAAAAAAAATTTTTAAAAAATTAAAAAAAAAAATTTAAAAAAAATTAAAAAAAAAAATTATTATGTTTATAATATATATAAAACAAAAAAAAAAAAAATTAAAAAATAAAATAATAATAAAAAAAAAATAATAAAAATATAAATAATATATTAAATAAAAAATAAAAAAAAAATATAAAAAAAAATTTTAAAAAAATTTAAAAAAAAATAATTAAAAAAAAATTTTTTTTGGCTCAGCTGGGATTCGATGCCACGTTTTCTCTAACCAGTATACACGTTTGTATGTATGTATGTTGTTGTTGTAATGTTGTTTTTGTGAAAAAAATCGAGGTGGTCGTGGGTTTTTGCTCATATCTCAGTTGTTTATGTACCGATGGGGCTTCAAAAAGTTGATTTCAACATACACACGTACAGACGGTCAGACGGACAGACTGACAGAGCTTAATCGACTCCCCTATTCATAAGCTTTCAGAAAATATATACTTTATGGGGTCGGAAATGAAAATTGTAGAAATTTCACACGGAATGACAACCTCTATATACCCTTTTTCACTGTGTGAAGGGTATAAAAATAAAATAACGTTAAGATGTTAATTTTGTTGTTACTTAAGGATTTATCTTAAAAGTTTTTAAGTCCCCTGTGTTTATACTTTTATGCGGTTGTATTGTGCTTTTAAATATTCAAATTTGTCTAACAAAATGACTTTAGGTATATTTATTTGTATATATTGCTGGTGTATAACGTTACCTAAAACGTAATACGGCCTAACAGTTTTATAATTTTTCAGTAAAAGTAAAAAACAAATTACAAAAATATTTAAATTATTTGTGAAAATTTATTAAATAAATGTTTTTTTTTAAAGAAAAATTTATTATGATGTTGTGTTTTGTTTTTAAGACAGTTGAGATAACAATACGTTCATTTTATTGTTTTTTGTTTTTTTATACATTGTATTACCTTTTGTATACAAACTATACATTTTTCTATAATGAGAACATATTGTTCTTCTTTTTGCGCTTTAAGCACTACATTTTATACATTTAATAAATAGGTCAATTACTTAAATGGGTTTGACAAAAAAGAGCGCACATTGTACTTTCTGCTCTCGTATCCTTTTTTTCACATCCATGTATAAACGTTGTTGATGAGCATTTAAAAAACGCACACATATTTATTTGTTGCATTTAGTTACACTCAAGTAACAAAAATTATAAAAGTAGTTGCGACTTGTTGCATCAACAATTGCTTTATTCTGGCATGTTAATTAGTTTTCAGGAAAAATCTAAAACTAATTAAAAAAATATTATAAATAATTATATTTCTAATCAATAATTCTTATCACAATTTTCTCTCTATGTTTTCTAATAAATCTTTTACTCTTCTATAAATAAAAAAACTGAAAACTATTTTCATTATAAACCATTTTAAGCTAGAAATAAAATGCAATATCCATTTTGTTTTTCAATAAATATACTGCTTTAAGTTTGAAGTGGTCGCGGCACATTTCACACAAAATAAAATTTTTTGTTGTACATCCTGATAACTTAGTGAAATTTTGCTTCGGTAGTTCCATTAGCATTGAATGTATATTAAGGACTAAGATCAGTTACAAGAAAAAACATGGCACAAGTACCACATACACAAAGCAACAATAAGCAACAACTATATTTTGTGAGATATTTGAATGAATTTTTTTTTAAATTATCTGTCATTTGCTTTTAATACTATTTTTTGATTTCTAGCTACAATTTGATTTTTATTTTATTTTATTTGTACTTCTTATACAAAACGAAGCATCATTAAGTGGCTTATTTTAAGAACCATGATCGTTATATAAGCATATATCTGTGGCTTGGAGCTAAAAGGGCCAATGTCAAAATATTTACTTTTGAGAAAATTGGAATTTAACTTTAATTTTTATAGATGCTTTCATAGTGACATTGGCCAGCATTTTATTTATGAAGCTGTTCTGGGTTAAGTATGACTTTAGCTGTTTTACCATAATAAAACAGAGCAAGAAAACAAATCTAATGCAATAATTAACTCCAAAGAGCAAAAAAGTAACATTGGCCCTTTTAGCTCCAAGCCACAGATATTAGAATTTGTATATGTAAGTCACTTGAATAATAATTTGCCGATTAAAGATGAAATTAAAATAATGAGAGCAGTAAGTGTGTCAAAATTTGAATACTTAGTCTAAATCCTGAAAAATATTAGTTTGTACCAAGTAATTAAAATAATTTGAATTGCCAGTGGGCAGAAGAGAATAAATGTCATGTTTGAAAATTGAAATTATACACTTGTTTGTATACTTAGGACACAGCTCTTTTATGTGTGTCAAAGACAAAAATATAACACTTGTGTTTAATAGAGTATCAAGCTAAAAAGAAAAAGTCAGTTGGCAAAGGAAATAAATTTCATTACCTGGTTTGAACTAAAAATTGAGTTCTGGACCAAATAAGCTTGAAAACAAAAATTTTTGTAGCCGTTACAGCTTTTAGTGATGTTATAGATAATAATTTTTAAATAAACATACTCCAGTTTTAAAGGTGTCTCTCCCTGAAATAATTTTTTGCTTTGGAAAAAGTCTATGAGCTAAGAATTACTATTAATAACAACAAATGAGGTTTGCTTTTGGGGGAAAAAATAAGAAGTCATTGGATGCCAAGTCAGGGCTTTACGGCGCATGACTCATTAAATCGAAGTTTTCAGAGCTCAGAGTTGTTGTGTGCGAGCTTGCATTGTCGCGATATAGAATGATCCGTCTATGGTGGTTAGTGTTTCTTATTTCTCCGAAGACTTTTGGCAAATAAGCTTTAGCCACGATTGAATTCAATAAACCACCGATTAACACTGGTCCTAGATGATGTTTCATCACTAAAGATTAAATTTTGTTTATCGAAGCAATGTTGTGATTAAATCTATGTCGAAACTTGTAATCACACGAAAATATTTACGATTTAATACCGTTTATTGGCTGACATTAATTTTTTAAGTAACTACAAACAACACAAATAGCGCTTGTACGTAAAAACGTTCTGAGTACGTATCATCACTTGCCATATTGCAGCACTGGGGTTGCCCAAGCCCGAAATATAAAAAGTACAATTTCACAAAAGCCAAATGCTGAAAACAATGATGAATAAATGACATTAAATACATAATTCTTTATTTCTAAAACAAATAAATATATCGTTGATAAAAAATCGCCTTTAATTCTTTTATTTTTTTCACTAGTTGGAAGATATTAATAATTCCAAGAAGTTAATATATTTATGTATCAGTAAGTATTAGTATTTGCTAAACCGATCCATTATTATGCAATCATTAATAATAATATCTCCGTTCCATTTAAATCTCTTAATAGGCTATGTGAAGAGAATAAAAGACTATGACGTCTTCTTTTATATATTGCCATTCCATATTTTTGGACTTATACCCCTCATGCAACTGGCGGTTCGATTTTTAATTTAAACAGTATAATAAATATCTAAACTCAATATCTTAGTTGAATATATTTATATAACAATATTTATATAACCATGGAGTTCATATCAAAATTTCTAATGACTCCTTTGTTCTTATTTTATGAATATCCAGTATTGTAATATATTAGTTTTGCTGCACACTGTATTCAGTGAAGCATATTTATATACATATACATAAATGCCCAGCAAAACAGAAAACGTTTCATTAAAATCAAATCAAGAAATAATACATAATACATTTCTAATGGCTTATTTAACCATCTGCATTACAATAAACACGAAACAAAATAAAGGGTATGATAACCAGTTAAAATAGTTATTTCAGTCTTTTGCCTTGTAAAATAAAACAAGTTGGTAATGCAGTTGGGTGTCACTTTTCTTAATAAAATACTTAATTCTCTGCTCGATTACTTTTCTGGAAATTTTTTGCTGGGTAAATAAATATTAAGAACAACTATCTCCATGCGCTAAATTGCTATGAAATACATTGTTGTATATTAAGAGGAATTACAGACACATTTATAATACAACGGCCATATGTATAAAAACTTATAAAAGGCTTATAAGTCGTTTTTAGGCAAAATTCACTATTGTTGCATTCATAAACCATTAATAGACTTATAAACCTTTTATAAACCATTTATAAAATCAAAAATTTTATTGTTTGATTTACCCTTCTTTAAACCAAAAATAAGGCGACATTTCATGCATAATTATGCATTATAATTTGCGTTAAAAAAATTTTTCAAGAAATTTTGTAAAAAAATGTAAGAAAAAGTAATTGAAATATTAAAATTGATTAGATTAACACATTTTGACATATATATAAGTGCAATTTATACAAAAGAAAATAATAAATTTAACATATTTTAAATTAAATAAAATTAAAAAAAAATATAATAGTGATGTAAGAAAAACGTAAACAAACTTTTAACCCGAATACTTTTCTTATTGTTATTAACAAAATAGGTAAATAATTAATATCTTCAATATAATTTTTGCTCAAAATTTTTCATATACCAAAGTTATATAATTTTGATTTTTTCGATGTTGTTTTTGTGCTTTAATTTTATAAAAAATGTTACCTTTACTTGATACCCTGGTAAATCTTATAGTAGTTATAAGCACCACTAACAATAAAATGACAACTAAATATAAAAAGCGTTGCCATACATACTAATAAAATCACTACAAACATTTAATAACTATAAAAGGTTTATTGTACGTTTATAAATACAAATTCTTATTAGTGGTTTATAACACAAAAAGCGTTTAATAACTATTGTACACTATAACCATAAAATAAATACTTTTTATGCATATAGCCGCAAAACTATAAGAATATACTATGTGTGTGTAACTGCGTAAATGGGTTCATGTGTACTTGTTTCCTTAAAGCGTATTTTAACACGTCTTTAAACAATCCAATTAACGCAACATTGTGACACTTTGATATTATTTTTTAAAGAAAAGGTGTTTTAAAGGTGTAGTTTTCAACTCATGCAGTTACAACAGCAATTAAACATTAAAAGCCCACCCATACAACACTGGCAAAGTCTGCTATCTATATATTTGATAAGTACTTATTTGTATGCCTCATACTAAAGCGGTTTTTTTTTATTTAACTTAAATATACTGATAACACTAGAAGGGCTATAGATCCTGATGGAACCGCATTCGATCATGAAGTTGAAATTTAACACACAAACTTAAAACAGAGAATTTTTCTGATAAATATCCATATCTAATATACGAAATATCCATTTTAGACCCCAAAGAGTGTATATTTTCTGAGTCCTGGTATCACTTTAGGACGATTGACATTGTCCATCCGTCTGTCCGTCTATTGAAAGCACGATAGAAGTCGCACCGAAAAAGCTAGGGGGCTAAAATTTTGCCAGAATATTTCTTATACACAGGGTAAGAGTGGTATTGAAATTGGAATATTAGGAAAAGAGTTATAGCTCGTAATACAAGAGTATGTCAAAAAAACAATGTCCTTCTAACATCGTATAAAATGTGATAGTGATTAAACTCATTGATATAGAGTGATAATATTTCGAATGTATATTTCCTGAGTAAAAAAGCATATTTCCCTGAAAATTGTTGAAAACTATACATTACGAAAGGGGTTATAGATCAAAATCTATGAAAATTTATACCACAAAGCGCACAGTGGGTTCGATAGTACCAAAAGTGGCGATTAATTCATAGAAGCCGTTGCTTTAAAATATTATATAATTTTTATTGGTGAGTTATTATAAGCACATTAAAATACAGCATTTTAGAAAAAAAAGTAAATAAAAATTTTTTTTAACCCGTTAAGCGCATTATTGTTTTGTGGAAAAAAAGACCTTAGTTTACAATTTATGCAGTAACTTTTAAATGAAAAGCGATAAATTAATGAATAAAACTGAAAATTAAGGCATGCTCAATGTGCTATTAAAATATTAAAATAATTAATATATTATATGTATTTATATTAGTATAAATTTAATTTAAATTTCAACTTTTGTTTATTAAAAATTTTTATTTATGTACAAATGTTTCTAAAAAAGCTAAAAAGAGAATATTATAATTATTTAGAACTGAATAATCATAAAAACATAAAAAGACAGCTTTAAAAAAACGGAAGAAACAATTTTATAACCTGTAAGGCGTTTTTTTGTTTTTCGGAATTTTCGCTGTAACTTTGAAATCAAAATAAATTTGAAGAATTAGTTAATAATATGTATATTCCTATTATTATAAATTTTTATCCAGGTTTTTAATCTGAAAAGATAAAAAATTTAAAACCTTTTGTGGAATCTTTGTTTTCGTTTTATTTTTTTAATAAAAAATATATTAAAATATATGTATTATTCTGCATTTTCAAATTCATCAGAAAGATCCCAGTTATCATAATCCTCATTATCATCAATATCATTATTATGATATTCTTCATCATTATCATCATTATTTATCATAATTTTCATTAGAAATAGCTGGAAAAAATAACTCTAATTTTGAAGTTGATAAATTAGATTTTTTCTGCTCATATTTCTTGCTCATGCTAGATATAAATGGGTTCGAACTTAGCATAACCTATTGAGAATATCTTCATTGGACTTTTCCTAGCTGCATTTGCGAGCAAAGTGCTCTTTTAAATTTTTAAAATCTTTGTTTCTTGCTTCTTGAGCTTCTTCTGATAATTATTCTATTGGCAAAAGTGCTTGCTCTATAATTTCCGGCCCGCGAATAAAAAATTTATGCAAAGTGGCAGGCAAACAAAACCATGGATATATTTCAACAAACTATCTAGCCGCATTGTGAGCAAATTTACGAAAATTGTTTCATCGTAGAGACAAGAATAAATTAATAAAGGTGTGTAACTTAATTTTTAAACTTGTTTGTTTAAATTACTAATAAATAAAATTAATATAACGTAAAGTATATGGTAATAATAGCTTTTGGTTACGAAAAGTACGTGAGAGTAAGTTCGTGATTGTGAGTTTACCATTTGTGATCGTGATTAAATTAAAATTTTATAACTTGAATCTAGCTAAAAGTATTAAAAATATGCTAACTTCCTGTAAATTGTGCGTGATACAATTTTTTGTACGTGAGATTAAGTAACCGAAATCACTCACGCACTCATCTCTAAAAAAACAAAATGCATCAACCAAAACAATAAAACAAAACAAAAACATAAAGAGATTAACAATATTAAAACACAAAAACACATTTACTGGTCTTGTTCAATAAATGACAACCAGAGTTTTTACACAAAAATGAAAACACTTTTTTAAAATGCGAAAATTATCCCAATTATGAACCTTTTTTAAAAAAAATTATTTAAAATATTTACACATTATTTTTATGTAAAAACAAATTTTTACTATATACTTTTATACTTGATGTTGAAGGTTTCGTTATAAAATATTTGCTTTTAATAGATTTAACATTATTAGTGTTAATCGCTTGAATTGTAAAAATTTCCAATTTTTTCACCTTTTTTAAAAACAACAATAATTTGCTAACTTTTTCCGCTTACTGAATAGAAAGTAAAAAAAACTTTGTTGATTGATTTTTACAGCTTGTGATGCAAAATTTTATCTAATTTTACCCTATACTAAAATTTATTATAAAAACTTTATTTCTAAATTTCAATTAAGCGCCACTTTGGTACCATTTGAACCTAATGTGCAGCGTCTTAAAATTTAAAACGTTACAAAATTGACCAAATTGTTTGTATGCTTCTGAAATTTTTAAAAAATTGCTCTTTGATCAAAAGACTTGCAATAGCGAAAAAATAAGGTGAAACGCTCACATTAACGCCCACCTCCCGCTTTACTTTAAATTCATAAATTTTCTCTGTAGACAAAGATTTTGGAATAATAAAGGACTCTATATTGAAATATTTAATATTTAAGTTGATTTTATCAGTAGAAAATACTTTGTCACACCTACTTCAACACACATTTCTCACATAATTTACTCTTAATGAAATTTAAAAGCTTAGAAAACCAACGTAATTAGATGTATGAAGATGTAATTGCGCAAATATAGCTTTCTGATAAATTTAATTATGCAAATATAAGTATAATTCGAAAAAACTTAGATGACATGCCCCCCTTAATGTAGTTTGACATACTCCAGAACACAAAAAAATAGCCAGCTGGGATGGCACCGCCACCTTGTATAAGTGTACCCTGGTTTGAACTGCTTTTTATATAATTATTAATTAAATTTAAGCAATATGTTCAATGCAATAGTGACAGAATATCTAGGAAAAGTCACTCAGAAACTAGCTGAGTGAAATGTATTTTTGAAATCAGCTGCGGTTATATCATCAGCATGTTTTTGATCATAACTACAAGTGTTGTGTGCAAATATCAACTATTTAACACAATGTTTGATTAAAAACTGATACATTGAATTATTTGTCCTCATTGATTTAATGTATGACTGAGTATGAAATTTATCAACATCTGTTTTATTTTTTTAATGTTACATGTGAACTTGTTTTTATATTATTTTTAATTAAATTGAAATTTAAACAATAAGTTCAATGTGATAATGACAGAATATGTTGGCAACGTTAGTTATCCGATACTGAACTCGTTGTAGTCACAACTTTTCTTCGCAAGCTCTTTACAATTGCAATTTTGTATCGCCTCTTTAATTTTGCAACAAATCATGATATGATCAGATAACGCATATTATATCAATGTACCAGCCAAGCCCGGCGCGCGTTGCTACGCCCCTTACTAAATCAAAATGCATTCTGAATTTTAATTAAATATATTAAAAATTATATTTTATTTTTAATATTTTATATTTTTAATTTTATATTTAATTTGTATTGTAATGCAAGTGGGTATACAATATTTTTGTTTTTTCCATTTTCTGTTAAAATGAACAAATTTTTGGATGTTCCCACTCTGGAACATGCGACGTACAGCTGGCCATGTGAAAAACAGGGATTTTCCAAATTCAATCCTGCAACACGCAGAGATTGTCCTTGTGCTTTGTTGATGGTAATAGCAAAACTGTAGTCGCTTGAAGTTGAAAGGCAAATCGGTGGGAACCATTGGAATGCATGGAATCAGCTCAAAATAATAACTTATTCTTAATGGGAATGGCACTGCTCACTTTTCTTATTACGAGATTTAGTATTCATGTGCAAAGTTTCAGAAAAATTGGTGAAGTTCAAGCAGGTGAAAATGATAACTTTTTTTATGGGCGTGGTACTGCCCACTTTTCTAATCAAGAAACTTTTTAGTCATGACAGTTTAATATGTGTGCAAAAATCGGTCTAGCACAAGTAGCTAAAAATGATAAATTATTTTTTATGGGCGTAGCCCCGCCCACTTTTTAACACCCTTAAATACTCCTTGGATTATGTACAAAATTTTGTCAAAGTTTGTGTCCGATCGGTTTTACGGTTTCGGAGTCAATAGCTAACACACACACACACAGACAGACAGAGTTTCACTTTTATATATATAGATAACGGATTAGAAAGATTTTTAATGTTTCTGTTTCTGTTTGTCAAAGTGGCACAATTGTGCCATTTTTGGCACTACTAATTGTTTAATGGCACAATGGCATGCCCAATAAAATTTTGACACTTTTTCAAACAATTAAAAAATATAATTTTACTTTTTAAGAAATTAATGCTTTTTGTCCCTGTAAATACTAAAATACAAAAATACGGACTGCACAGTATCAAGTAATTTGGCCATTTTATTACGTTTTTATGTTCAAAAATGTGTTAATTTATTTTTGACCTTAGTTCAAGTACCTAATGCTTCCGCTCAGTCGATGTTTAATGCTATTATGAACGTTTGACAGGATAATGAAATTCCTATAAAAAATTAAATCGGATTTGGTTCAGATAATTGTTTAATTATGATGGAAAAGAATACTCGTGTGCAGGCTCTGCTAAAAGAACTTCAACCAAATTTGTACATTAATAGTTATATCTGCCAAAATTAAAATTTAGAGTCCGGCTTCAGGTAAACACTTTTTCAGCATTAATTCAATATCAGGATTTATTAAAATCCAACTCAACATGATGTTATGACAGTGATGTCTTAAAAATTATTACCCAAACAAATGTTACAAATACATTTTTTGTAGACAAGACATGTGTATATATTTGTTAAGGCCCTTTTTAAGATAGTTTTTAACTTTTTAGCTAAAATTTTGGCACAAGACTGAAATTCTGATACACCATCACTGGTACATAGTACATCATCAATTAATGCAGCAGACAAGGGGGCGTATAATCAATGTATGATAGTATTTAAAATCATAACTCTCAAGCAAATAAATACAACCAGGTATTTGACGCATTATCTAAGAAGTGAGAATTAGAATATTTAGTTTTTGAAAAAAGCGGTTTCCAAACATATCTATAAATTTAAATAAAACCACTAAAAATTTCTTATTCTAATAATCTGCCTTCGAAGAAATAAAAGAAAGAAATAGAAAGAAATACATAAATATTATTCAACTCACATGTTTCTACCATAATAAAGAGCTGATAATAAAATTCTTCTTTAAATTTATTAAAACACAACCGTTTATAACATCAGCAATAAGATTATATTCTATTTCATAATGTGCAAATGGGTTGAGGGCAAATAATCATAATGTATACGGTTGCTCTGTGGTTAGTTTTTATATGTATGTGTTTCGCTCCTGGATGGTGAAAAGTGAGAGCAGGTATAGACCACAACGTTATCACAATGAAATATTCTATAATTTAAAGTTAAAGTATAAAAACATAAATAAAAATGCCGACCGTCCTTAGTATCTTATACTAGATTGTATTAGATCTATACCAATCTTCACCCACTACCCTTAGATTTTAACAGCAGATACAACATGCCTTGCTTCTTACATTTATCTTCCATCAAACATTTATATTTTTTTTACTTTTAACAAGTTTTATGTAAATCTTTCCTATTGTTGTTGTAGTTTTATTTTTTACCCTTCACAATAGATTTATCCCCGTACACCTTAATGTACATTTTCACACTTAAAATGTGTGTGTTTGAACTAAACGGAACTGGAAGTTACGTGTTGCAGAACACACAATGGCGCCAAACATACCAAACAAAGCAACAAAGGTAGCAAAAGCCACTTCGTACAGCAGCAGCCACAATCCTCTTTACCACACATAACATTTGGTATTTGTATTAGGCATTCCTTCTACATCATCATACACACATACCCATAGAGGCACACATACACACCTACTTATTTCCTCTTAAAACAAAGAATTTCTAGTTTGTCTTAACGTTATAATCAAGTTAGACATTTTCTTTGGTTCTTTTGTTTTCGCTATTTAGCACAAAAGTTGCTTTTCCTGTCCTCTAAGGATTTGCGGCTGTTTAAGTTGTTAAAGGTAACATGATGATTTTGGTTCTTTTTCTTCTTCTTCTTCTTCTTCTTTACACTTTTAATATCTTCCACTTATACCTTTAAGTCTTCTGTACAATAGTATTGTTTTGATGTAGACTATGCAGAGAGCGAAATATATTTTTTAATTTTAAGATTAATTTCTTTTAATTTAAAACTTTTCCATGTTTGAGGGCTAGATAATATTTTTCTATTACAAAGTATTTCTAATACGTGTGTTTTATTTAATGGAAAAACTAAATTAGTAATGTTTTCTGAAAACTGCATAAATACTAGATTCATTTATTTGGTCGCTGTCATGATATTTTAGACGTTAGTCTTTTATTTTTGCACAAAAAATCACAAAAATATTCAAGACCTTTTGCGACAAATGGAAACAATTCTTTGGTATCCAACTTTCTTTAAATCATTCAACATTTTCCATGTCAGAGCTTAACTAAACTACTCAGTAAGGATGATTTTGTAACATCTTACAGCAAATACAGGAAGGCTATGTGGTATCTTATGCTAAGTTTTAATATTCTGGCCCTACTTTATTGTAGAGATCGTTTAGTTGTAAAAGTGTAATTTTTCTAGCTGTAGATATAGATTCCGATTTTTTTTTGATATAATTCTCTTAATAAAAACTTTATGACCCTTAAAGAAAAATATTTTTACCAAAACTAAATCATTTGATTAGCGTGTAGTTGGTTGGTTTAAATTGTAGATCACTACAAAGTTTTCAAGACCCCTTTTTGACAAAACCGCATCACTCATCATTCTGTCTCTCTAAGAATAAGTGCAAGAAGGGGTATGACATTAATAGATCGACTACATAGCTGTAATATATCTCAGCAGATCATTCATCATATGTTCATCTAGTATTCTGTGTCTCTAGGCAACCAGGGTAGGACATTCGCTGATAAGATGTAAAACCGCTTCTTCCTTTTCCAAATCCAGACACCTGTGGCAATGGTCATTCGAGGGAAGTCCAAGTCGGCTTGCTTGTTTCTCTAACATCAAGTGATCCATTCTCATGACTTTACTACAGTAAAGTCAGCCAATAAACCTAATAAACTACATTCATACGACAGTCATAAAGAGAGATCTATCTCTAGATCACCATAGAAGACACTCCATCACTCCACAGCCTATTATAGAACCATCCGAATAGATTCTAAAGTCGAAACTCCCTACAAGGTCACCCCTTTTCTACTCACCACTTAATTCAATTACAATTTTAAGTACCCTGTTAAAATCTATAATCGTGATATAATCGGTAAAATTTTTGAATGTAAGTCAAGAACAAGGTAGATAAGTAAGGTACGCGTATATAATCAGCTGACTGCTTTTTATAAAATTTATCAGCGTTACTAGTTTTTCTTAAAACTCTGTCTGCATTTGTCAAACTTCATGTTTTTATTTTAATTAAACAATAAATAATTCGCAGTTTCAGTTGATTAAAAACGTTTTAAAAAATACAAAACCATGAATAAAAAGTTTTCGCTTTAAAGTTGTTAAAAATTATTAAAATTAAAGAAGAAATTAAAAAAAAAATTGTGTGACATATGCTGGCATATATAAAAAAACAAAATGCATGTGCTTTTTTAATTACTGCGTTTGTTGCCGCGATGCAACCTTTTGGATATGCCTTGGCCAAGAGTTAATATTAATTGCCATTGAATCCACACAGAAAAAATTCATTTAAATTTCAATAATGAAATTAATGTTATTAATTTTAATATTATTTAATTATATATCAATTTCGGTAGTACAAAATAATTTATTGAAATTGTTTAAATTTTTATAAATTTTAGTCTTTTGTTAAAGGGCTTAGGTTGTTTTTGTTTCTCTTTCGATTGAGAGTTAATTTATTTAATATGCTAAAACAGAATGAAAGACACTACGTAGTTGAAAAACAAACGAATGTATTTAAACTGTTTTAAGAGCAGCCGTGCAGACATCTAATACCTACATATGTACATATGCATACATATAAAAAAATTTTAGACTACATGTATATAGAAGTATGTACACATATACATATTAAAGAAAACTATACTATTTAATATTTGATCACAGCAACTTTATCTCGTGGTTTTCAAAAAGAATGGGAAACCTGCAACCTAGGCAAAGAAAATTTTACTAGATGGGATGTAGCAAAAACGTTCGAATAAATACTTACAACTAATGTTAGAATCCAAGGAAATAGGTATATCAAAATTTGACAACAATTTAAATTGGACATGCATACGTATATATCGTTAGCTGTAGCGCAAACGGCCCTACATAACAAAAAAAAACAAAATCGTTTTTTATTGATTCTGATGCACTACATCGAAATACACATCAACAAAAAAATTTGGTTTTATCTTACCAATGCCATTATTTCTGTGATAGCATGCCCTTTGGAAATTTATTAATACTCTCTATATTCACTCTTCTTTACTCCAATTCTTGCAACTCGTTGTTTAATTTTTTGTGAATTATTTTGATTAAAATTTTTTGTCATGCAATATTAAAAAGAATTTACACATAATGTTAATGATTATTAAAAAAACACGCGTACATATAATCAAATTTATTAGATAGCAATTTCCTAATAAATAAAAAAATACAATTTACCTGCTTTGTATTAATGTGTAGATGAGGCCTTTGGTTTCATAAAATTAGAGTATCAAAATCATGCTGATCGAAACTATACCAGTTTTTTGCTTCTACTGAAAAATTTTTAAAAATGTTAGATATGGCCGTTTGCGTTTTAGCTAACGATATGTATCTGCAAAAACGCTGAAGCTATTTATTATTCTTAAAATATAACATACATATTTTTATATACTTACGAGGTGGTGTTAATCATTATGTAAAAGTTATACAAATTTGATTTACATAACTCCGATCAGAGCTCCAAATATCCAGACATTCAAACATATTTCTAATGTTTATAGGACGTACGTCGTACGTAAGCACATGCTAACTAAAACTTTTTGCTGCGAACCGGTCAATATTTTTCTGCATAAGTATACACATTTGACAACCTTATCAAATGTTACAAAATAATAATTTTTTTCTTACTTCTTATTATTTTTTTTTGCCAACTGACAGAAAATTCTTTCGGTCTTGTTCATAACAAAAAGATGGCACAAAGTTAGCATAAAGTTTATTTATAACACACATGCCAAACTCTGGCTAACAATTTGCTAAACTCTTGTTAACGAGCTGCCAAGCGTTTGCCGACTTGTCAAAAATAGCTGTACTGTGTCAAAAAAAATTTTTATAAAGAAAAGAATACAAATTTTTATGCACGAAAAATATATTATTCATTTGTTTTTTAAATTTATTTTTAAACTTTAGAAATTGTTAGTTTGTATGGAAAAACAAAAAATTGTCAAAATCTAGGATAAAACACAAAAAATGGCTGCATTTTTTAGGAGTATTAGCAGCTTCAGAGTTGATTTTTGAAAAGTTGGCAGACGAATAAAAGTTTGTTATGAATAAACTCTGTGCCAACGAGTTGCCAAGCTTAATCGGCATTCTAGTTAGCAGCTCGTTGTACGTAGTGTATAAACTGTGGCTAACTTTTTGCTATGAATAAGGCCGTTTGTGTTTCAAAAACATTTAATATCAATTAAAGAACAAATAAAATAAAATAAAAATTAATTTAAATTAAAAAATAAATCATGCAGTTAATTAATTTAATAATTTTAAGCAATATTTTTTCTGTGCATATAGTGAGTAAACAAGCGAAAATTCTTATTTTTTTTAATTTTTTTCCACGCACTTTAATACGAACAGAATCTTAAGCTTTATTAAGCGCTTTTTGGTAGTCATATCAGCCATTTTTTTGAATACCTATAAATGAACCAATTTTATTTTTATGAGTGTACTACAATCTACTGGCCTCTGATCTAAATTAAGCAAAAGTGTATTGTCTGCTTTTGTGATAAATAGTTATGAAGGTAACAGTCTTGGTTTAATATTTGATGGTAAACTCAATTTAAGCTATTTATTTCTATCTTTCTGTTCTCATTAACGTTTAACTGCTACTATTTTTATACCAGCTTCTATTGAAAGTAGCTTTTAAATAAATAACAATAATATTTTCTAATGTCCTTGAGTTAAATTGCATTTGCCTGGTAGCAATTACAAACATTGGATATTCATCATGAGCAGTGGCAGATGTATCTATGATCACAATAGAAATTTATTACATAGTGTATAAGTCGTAGGCTTTCTTAGAAGTGCTTAATCTTTTAATGAGGATTTTTAAGCATACTTTTTGCTTCTAACTGTTTATTTAAGCAGTCAGAAACAAGGTATATTAACACAGCTAAACGCACGGCTACAACAAACACAAAAATACAAAAATAATAATTTACTTTGGCGCATAAAGGTATTGATGTTCTGCTGGTGCATTAGTTATTAATTTTTGTTGGCATAAAATGGTCAGCAGATGCAAGGGAAGCTGGTTTAAACATTTTTTTTCTAATTTCGCTCTATGCGCTTCTGATGACTTCGTCTTTGGGAATACGAAAAATGTTATTTTTCCCGTTGAAAACTTTTTTAGCACAAGGATCACCAAATCATATAGTCATTATATAGTCATCATATAGTTATATTATTAAATGCGCAGCACATATTTAATTTTAAATGTACATACATAAATACATACATTAAAATTATTTAAGAAAATTTAATTTTTTGTTCGTGACTTAAAACACTAATTTAAAATTATGAATTGTTTGAATTGAATTTAATATTAAAACGAACACACAAAAAAAAAATAAAATAACTTTTGACAGTTGTAAACTATAAACAACCGCTCAGCTGATGATCAGCAGATCAACTGCAATCACCTACTTAAATAGACCTTGGTCAGAAGACTTACATTTTTAAACAAACATAAAAACATACATCTGAGTTAAAACAAGTAAAGGGGATATATTAGGCAGTGCTGAATCTGAAAATGCCCTTCACCATCATGTTAATACGTAAAATTACCACATAATAGCATATATTAGATTTTAGATTTAACGTTCTACAACATTGAGCTCTATTATTTCCGACGCCATTTTTATACCCTTCACACGACAGTGTAAAAGGGTACATGTAGGTTTGTCATTCCGTGTGAAATTTCTACAATTTTGATTTCCGACCCCATAAAGTATATATTTTCAGAAAGCTTATGAATAGGGGAGTCGATTAAACCTTGTCAGTCTGTCCGTCTGTCCGTGTGTATGTTGAAATCAACTTTTTGAAGCCCTCCGACATCGCTTGGACCCGGGTGAGGTATTAAAACATCAGAAATATTCGGGAGTAGATCGGTATTGAAAATCAGAAACATCGGTACGTAAACAACTGAGATATGAGCAAAACCCACGACCTCGATTTTTTTTCACAAAAACAACATTACAACAACATACATACATACAAACGTGTATACTGGTTAGAGTAAACGTGGCATCGAATCCCAGCTGAGCCAAAAAAATTTTTTTTATTTATTTTTATTTTATATATTGTTTATATTTTTATTATTATTCTTTTTTAATTTTTTTTGCTTTATGTATATTATTTATATTTTAATTACTTTTTTTATTTTTTTTAATTTTTTTTTAAATTTTTTTTTGTTTTTTTTTATTTTTTTTTTAACATACATACGTAAATTTATAATTTTACAATGGGATGTTTTTATATACATATGTATGTTTTTTATATATGTATGTACGTATTTCATATGAGATGAATGGTGAAACAAACTATTGTATGACTACACGTTGTGAAGGTTATATAAGATTCCGCACGGCCGAATATGGCACTCTTACTTGTTAATTTTGAATTTTAACATAATTTACTTACTCTACTAGACAATCACTATCAATTAATAGCCATATTGTTTGGTATTTAATTTTGACGCCATCCTGGATTTTACTTTTATTCATAGCTTACCATATTCTACTGATGAAGACCTTTTATTTAATACGAATATTCAGGGTATTTAAAAAAAAAGGGTTTTCCAATATACAAGCTAAAAAAATAGATTTTTACTGGTTAATTTTAATAGAAACATCGAAGCAGTTTCTAACCTATTTCGGTTAAGCTTTCTAAGATATAATTTTTGTGACTATGGCTTTTAATTCATGCCTATAGTGTGTTCAAAATCATGAAAGAGATTGAAGAATAAGAATTTGGTAGCATTTTAAGAATTAGATTTAAACATCTATATAGTGTTTTAAAAATATTTGCCTATAATTTTATCTATTAAAGACCGATTTGTCCAAAAATTTTGTATGAAATTTCTAGTGGGATATTTTAACGATAACTAGCAAAACATGCCACTCTTAATAATCATAGCGCTGAAAGTTTTAAGGTAAAAAATATGAAGCATAACTGAGGCAGTCGTTTTTATTTGTTTATATCTCAGAAAGTTATGGGGCGGTTGACCTGGATTTCAATAGCGATTCAATACGGATTCCAAAAGACATCTAGTATGTGGGTGCATCTAAAAGTTGATATTAACCAACATACGGACATGCGTACATTACTTAATGGACTCCCCAATCATAGAATTGCAGAAGATATATATTTTATCGGGTCGGAAATAAATAATGTAGAAATTTTATATGTATACTCTTGGCAGCATTAATAGGGGATATAAAAATAAATAAATTTATCTGGAAGAAATATTGTTACATTGATAAATTTGGGTGGGATGAATGGCTTATAATATACACTCACATGTAGCCTGAGTGAATATCTACATGATAGATGTGATCAAAACATATATTAAGCCATTATGTTTTGGTCATGGTAATCTGTATTCCACTAATCAACCTATTTTATTGTACATCAATATTTAGTTGGTTATTGGAAAATTGTAATTCGTCATTAATTTAAATTTTTTTTATTTTAGGTGTCAATATGAACGAAAAAATGGTTTAAAAATTTAAAAAAAATCTTAAAAAGTACGGGCGAATTAGTTTAATTGTAGTATCTAATACAGCGTATATAGATAACAAAAATAAAAAATAACTGTAGAATAACATTTACGTATGGAAGTTGCATATTTTAATGAAGTGGTTTTTGTGGTTTATGAAAATAATACTTACGCAAAAATATTGGTTTATTTAACGCATCAATTAAGGTAAAATTGACTGCGAAATGATAAAATAAAATTGTATAAAATGTAATGGTAACTTAAAAACCTCATAGTTGTGTACACAAAAACGTGCTAAAACACAAACAAAACTGTAGATTAAAATATTTGCGAATATAAATGTATTGCATGCTTTTAGGCAGTTGTGTTATATGAAGAGTTGCCAGGAATTTTTTTCGTTGCCCCGAAAAAAATATAAAATATATAATTTTCTACTATATATAATATAACCATTTTGAATAATAATTAAATTAAATATTGAATTAATCCTAATTAAAATTAAATTAACTTAAATTAGGCGTTCTGTACTAAGAATCAATTGTTACTAACACTTATTTTATTCAAAGAAAAAACAAATTGTATATTATAAATATACAATTACAATTTTTATTCCAAATTTACTAATCGGCGAAGATCAGAGCTTAGCACACTTGTTACTAAATCCCTGGGATACTCCGAGAAACACTTTTAATTAAATAAATGTGTATTTATATTGATTGAGCATAAAGTTTAACCAATTTTCTGTATATCTTTAGGTTTTGTGTTTCACCTAATATGAAGTCATTTTTATTATTCGTTTCCCTATTTTGTTTTAAACTAATGGTTTTAGAAATGAAAGAAATTCATAGTTAAGCTTGCCGGTGTTGCTAATTTTATCTTGCAAGTCTGTATAAATTTTTTTTACTTATTTTAAATTATAATTAATTAATTTTTTATTTTAAGGTTTTAAAAACATCATGCTTGAAGCTATGCAATTTTTGCCACAATAAAAGTAATAAATTTCCAAGATTTGCACCCTGGGTTAGATTTACTTTTTTATGGAATAGTGAAATTCATTGTCGTTTTTAAATTTACCATGAGAAAAAAAAAGTGTACAAATGTTAACACGTGAAATATAGTGAAACAAAACAAAATGTCTTCTCGTTCAAAAACGATAAATGTTCTCTTTTTCATAACCAAAATTTTTTCATTAAAAAAAAAAAAAAAAAAAATAGCAAAATGTGGAGAAAAGCTTAAGTTTGTGTAAATTTTTTCTCACTATAGTATATATGAATAAGTATTTATGATATGTTTGCTTTACACAATCAATTTCATATATACTGGTGAGTTAAATAGATGACATTTACATCCAAGACTTGGACATTCCGATCAAAGAGTGCTGGTGATGAAATCGTAGCTGGTTTCGAAAATGCATTTCAATCGGCTGGTGTCGGGATAAAAACTTACTTTTCCAAGTTTATTCTTTTATTTCACAAATAAAAAATTTGATTTCTTCATTTAAAATTGAGAAATTTAACAAAAATGAACTTGAGCCAGTTTAAAAATATAATGTAGTCTATCAAAAAATAAATATAAAAGAGTGCTATACTTAGCCGTGACAAATTTAAAAATACTCTTCACCATCATTTCCATATAACAACAATATCGTAGCGTAGCCTAGATTTTATTTTTAATGTTATTCATTCAACACGTTAAAAAAAATAGTACGCTTAGCTTAGCCAAGCATTTTCATTTGATGCGCATTTTGATGGGGTAGAGAAAATAAGTATCCACCATTTTGTTCAGAGAACCATATTTAATTATAAGCTTTCATTTGATACTAATCTTTTGGGGGTTGAAAAGGACAAAGCTCTAATTACAACACTTTATCCATAAATGCGCTATTTATTTAGGTCGTCGCCTTGGATTTTGTTTTCCGTCATAGTTGTATTCTACTGGTCAAGCCCATTCATTTGATACCAATATTTTTAATTACTAAATTTGAATTCTACATAGATCGATTTCCGTTCAAATCTTTAGGAAAAACTTCAGAGCAATTTAAAATTATGTTCATGTCTGAAAGGTAGTTGTTACCCATCCCTGAACGATAGTGGAGACTGAACTACTAGAGGGTTTGAGTGCTAATGGGCGCTGGAGTAATTAGCGTTTATTTTTAAAAATATTTTTTACAACCATTTGCACTTAATTTATGTATTTATTATTATAAATAACCTTAGTGGATAAAGATGGATTTGTTAATTTGCACAAGATCACATTTCCTATTTTTTATATAAAATATTACTTTGACAGCAATAAAGTAACAAACATTGTTTCTTTTGTTTTTTTAATTGGTAAAAATCCACAAACATTATCTTTTTATCATCAAACAATTTGACGTTTATCGTGGCTTTATTGGAAAAACCTACGCACGCCAAACTTTAAAGGAAAACAACTATATTATAATAATTTTAAACCTATAACTTTGCAGATTAGTACCGATAGTTATAACACTAGGGGACTAACGTATCTATAATAGCGCCTTCGAATTATCCTTAAACTGAAAAATTTTAATTTTTGTGTTTAAAATATGAGAAAAAACAGATTATGGGGCGATTTTGCTGGCTTGTATCTGTGGAAAATTTACACGCAAAGAAAAAATATGGTTGCGATAACCATAATCGAAGAGCAACATACTATGATTGAGTTGTATAATTATGGTTAAATCATATATTGGTTACCAGTTATCATTATTATTTTTAATTAAAGTATCACTTAATAATCATATATATGACTACAATTGAAATCGACAATCTTTGTTTGTTTACGGCAAATTATTGTCTTTTACTGTAACATACACATACTGATTGAACTTACCATTTCAATTGAAATTTTTATATCAAAATTTTCTTGTTGATTTTCAAGATTTCCCAATTTTTTCAAAATTTTTGTGTATTTTTTTGACATTTCAAACTTATAAAATAATAAAAATTCATTCAGCAAGAAGAAGAACAGTTGAAATTAAATTATTATTAAAAAAATGCATACATTGATTGCTTTATAATCATACTGTTGTCTCACCTATGATTTAATGATTATATGTAATTTTTAATGCTTTTGAATAAAATGTTATTTTTTTCGAATTAATTTTTTTAAATCATACTATTTTGAAATCATAACCATTTTGAAATTTTTACGAAAAGTGAACCTTAAATGATACAGTTCAAACAAATGCTTGATTATTGCGACAAAATATATGATGAAATAAAATAAAAATAACTATTTCTTGATTACGACAACCAAATATTGTTTTAAAGAATATAGTATGACCGTCGTGATTATGTCGTAACCATGGTTTTTCTTTGCGTTTAAGGACATATGTAAGCGCACCAGGATATAATTAAATATTTTGAGACAGAAGAACCGGTTTCTCGAGTAATTTGAAAAGGATTTTAAGAACCGATTTATAAAAACTGAAAAAAATAAGAAATTGGTTTTGTGAATTATTCGGAAACCGGTTTAGACCACTTTAGTTGGAAGCCAAATGAAAAGCCATTTTATATGGCATAAACATATTCGATATATAAATCTCTGAATTTAAACAAAATTACCATATATTTCCCTTTCACAACATTAACCTAATTTCAACCGATCTTTTCTGAGAATATATATACATATATTTTAAAAGAAATGCAGATATTTGTTTGCCAGACTCTTCTCTATAAAATAGCATCACTAGATTTTTTTAAAGTAATAGTCAAAAAATGCCTTTTTTGCAGCAGAAATCCCATAGTGCACTGTAGCCGATGTTGTGCTGAAACCGAAAAATATTTTCTCAGGTCATTTCGGAACAAAAACGTTCCGCGTCGAAGCCGATTTCTTAAAGCCCTTTAAGATTTTTTATTTATTTTTTCAAAAACTATCTTTGTTAAGTAAAATTAATTTATAAAGAAAATATTTTTATATTTTTAGAACTTACTAATCCCAAACTTAATTGCATTTGACGCGGAACCTTTTCTAACGATATCGAAAATCAAAAGATGCAGTTCTTATTTTTTTTATGCAGTACATGATATGGATAGGGCCATTCTGATATTTTAAAAAATTGTAAAAAGTTGTATCCCTAATAAACATATTGACTAAACTATCGTGACATAATCAAAACTGAAAATATTAAAAAAACCAATTAACTCATATGTTAAAATTTCATTATAATTCAATACAATTTCCTTAATGAATTCTCAAGCTTCTCTCATCTTATCTCATCTTATTTTGCAATCTTTCACTCCCTCCTAGATATTATGTCTTTTCGATATCCTATTTTGTTATTGGTGCGGAAGAAACACATTGTTATTTCGATGTGCAAACATTCCACTTTATGGTATACACACGTGAAAACTACACTTGTATTAAAACTGTTTAACTCTACAATGATGTTTATTATTCTCTAGCTAAAATACTTTATCGATATTGACCATAAAATGATTTTATGGTTAAAACGTGAAAAATTATATAAAACCATAATATATTTTCAATGCAAGAAAAACATTATTTTTAACTTGTATTTAAGTTCTTTACAAACTGCTAAATTATAAAAAAAATTCAGTTTATAATATATTGTTGTGCTTATAATATTGTGTTGCCGTTTTTCTAAACTCTTCTATTGGGTTTTAGAAAACTTTCAAAAATTTCTTCTATGAGTTGAAAATTAAGATTAAGTTTTTGTGCCAAATTGTATAGTAGCCAAGTATTCTTCGATATTAAATATAATAGCAAATTTAAAAACTTTCAAGATATTATTAGATGGTAGTGTCTTGTTCTTGTTAAGTTAAACTTTTAGTTTAAGAAGAGTACTTGCAATGACTAGTGTTTCTATGTTGTAGCGACTGTACTTCATGCACGTGCAAAGGTTCATGTTTATTCTCTATTTATCTACAGAAGGCACAGATGATTGAAAAGTTGAACGAATCATCGTGATGCAATCCTGTAAAAATATTAAAAATAAAAATTACTACACAATGAAAAGAAAAAAAAACGAAATGAAATGAAACGTTCGTATGTTAAATTCATTTTTCACCTGCTTATCCGAGAAGTCACGTGGGAGTCTTTATATTCAATTACCTCTGTTAGTAAAGTCGCTTAAATAACACCCAACTATTTACTTATAATGTAAAAAAAAGTTACCTAATGTAATTGTGCAAATGTTTTCATATGTACGTATGTATACATATTATATTATTATTATTAGAGCTTTATTATAGGGTGTTCCAACACGATGTTTCATATTTAATATCCCGCCTTTTAAACATTTGTCACAAGTCAATCTGTAACTATTTGACAGATAACAAACAAATACTACGCTATTAATGCAAATGGGAAATGGATTAAAGCTACGCATTAAAAATATTAAAATCCACCATGAAGATGGTAAAAATTTTATGGTCACATTTTGCAAAACCAATGCATTTTTGAATTGCCATTAAGCACATTCTTAGCCAGCAATTTGAAAAGTGGTGGAAAGATTTTAGCTGGTTGTACAACTTGCATAGCCAAAAAAAAAAAAAATAAGAAATTTTGTAAGAAGAAATTCTTTTTGCTGATATATTTATAAATGAGCTTCACAGTTAGCACCTATATGTTCTTAATCCTGCATGGTATAACAGAAATTTTAAAATTGTCTACTAATTATTTAATTGTTTCACATTCCTTTACTATTGAACATACAGTGAGTAAAAATCTAATAATTTGTCGACGTGATAATTATTATATTTTACTTCATATTTACTGCGCTGAAATAAGAGATTAAAATAATTTTTTACTTAGTAGAACATTGCTAGCGTGACATATGTTAACCGGTTTGTCAGCTGAATAACTTAAGCATAACCTTACAAACTGGTTAACGACGGAAATGCAATTTTTGCTGGGCAAAAATGTGAATAATTGAACTCATGCACATCGCACAAGAACAACTGAGAATATTGCTGTGGGGTCCAAAGTGTTAAAAAAATTCTGGATTATCCATTTCTAGTTAATATTTGAAATTGAGCAATCCACAAAGAACACTACACCGTATTTAGCATAAAGTCTTATTAGGTCGTTAGACTTTAAAAAGCCGTGTTAACACAAGAAGAACTCACAAGTCTATTGAGCATAAACTATGTCGTGTCTCGGCTAATAACGCCCTTGAAATACATAAAATTTATCTAGAGTTTTATCGAAAGATCATTTGATGAGATGATCCTATTAACTTTGGTCGAATTCGTCCTAGAGTTTCTAAAACAAAGTGTAAAGTGCAATTTTTGGAGTTAACTTTTTTTAAAATGCGGCTGGAGTAACTGTTTCATTGAACGGAAAGCATTATCGAACGATGATTATTAATTTTTCGTAAACGGAATCGGAAGATATTGATTTGGATGACGTATATTTGTAACAACGTGGCACTTCGTTCCTTGTGTACTATAGCTCTTTTGTATAAAGAGCTTTCTGACAATGTGTTTTTCCGATAAAATTATCAAAATTGGCCACCAAAATCTGGTTTTTTAAAACCATTTAGATTATGCCAAAGGCCCGACATAACTGATTCAAAACTTTAAATATGGATTTCGCGAAGTTATCGAAAGCATGTAGACGTAAATTTGCAAAATTTTCGATGAAAAATTTTATGTGATGTATAAAGCCGTGCAAAGGTAGCCATTTGGCTGACTTTACTTTTTGCTATTAATGACCCTACTCTTCAAAACTACATTAAAATCTAATCATTTTGCACAACAATAAAAATATTCAAATATTTATTTAACGATTTTTTTAAAATATTCGTTTAATTTCAGTTACGTATCATTTACTAAAACAAATTTTATGGGTAACGAGGCAACTTTTTTTTTTACTCAAAGGGAATATGTATAAGTTTAAAATAAAAACATAAATCACAAAGACAAGAACGAGTAAAATATTATGGATACGCATCAGAAAATTTAACTTCTGTTGTTCAAAGCTGATTCTCACATGGATGATTCGAATTTTATGCCTTCAAATCCCACCTGCACTAACTCAATATCTTGAAGGCATAGATAGACATTGGTATTGCTTAAATAAATTATACGAAGAAATGTGGAACATAAGTATTAAGTTTTCACAATGTACCTCGCTTATAGTAGACACTTATATAAAAGTGTTATGCTAGAAATAATGATATCTACCATCTTGTGACTAAGAGCAAATGAGCTTGAACTTGTTGAAAATTTCGTTATTGTCAATGAAGATTACTAAAATCGGAACAAATTCGTAACACATAAAGGGTCCGCCATCTAACGTTTTTGTTTTTACTAAAATCGGAATAAATCCGTAACACATAAAGGGTCCGCCGCCTAACTTTTTTTCTCAACTAGTGCTTATTTCGTGAATGGTTTTATCCTTCCGCTGAACGGATATGGTTGTGTATATGCTTGAACAACGCTGGGAAGTATTGCGACATTACTTTGGCCGATTTTGCCAAAAAATCATCTTTTCAGATGAAGCTCATTTTTATCTTGGCGGGTATTTAAACAAGCAAAATTGTTGCATTTGGGGCACAGAAAATCCGCACGCATACATTGAAAAGTCGATACACCCAAAACGAGTCACTGTTTGGCTTGGGCCATTTTTCTTCCAAAATGAGCAGGAAGTGGCCGTAGTCAATGGCAATCGTTATCGGGCCATGTTGAACGAATTTTTGTTCACAAAAATTGAAGAGGAGGATATTAGCAACATTTGGTTTCAACAGGATGGCGCTAAGTGCTACACAGCCGAAGCCACACTTTTTTGATAGCATTTTCAAAAAAAAAGTTTTTTGGCGGACCCTTCATTAATCAAAGTCAAAAAGGAAGTCAGTTAAGTACTGTGCAAATTAGCTGCATTCAAAATTTTTGTACCGTTCTTCTTCTTCCATTTCTCTTTTTCGAATCGATTTGAAATTTTGTTGCCATATTGATAAGGTCACCATAAAGCTCAATTGTGAAAATAGACTGCAGACTTTACATATCCCCAGAGCAAATAAGCGAAAGGTATAACAACGCGCGAAACAATCTGCTCACCAATATGATTTCCTAACATGCCCATTGTTTCACACGCTATATAGCTCGTATTGCCGTTTTGTTTATACCAAAGCTCACCGAGACCATGCGCTTGGATTTCAGAAAGCACATAGTCAGTTAACATGGTAAGATCACGGTTACCATTGGTGGTAACATTCTGATTTACCTAGTTTTTGAAGAAATATAGGCCAATGATTGCACCACCCCATATCCTACAGTTGCTTGTAATAGATATAATGGTTGCTTTAAGTACTCTTCGGGTTGCTCATCAGTTCAAATGCGTCCATTTTGTTTATTTACGTATCCATTGCGCTAGAGTGAGTGCTTCGTCACTGAAGAAAATTTCACGATAATATACTGAATTCTTATTGATTTTTTTTAGAGCCCATTCACTGACAAAAAGATGAAAATTTAAGTTGGCTGGCTTTAATTCTTGCAAAAGTTTAATTTTGTATGCTTTAAGGCCGAGATCTTTACGTAAGCAAAATATGCCAAGTTCTCTAATACAATAAGCCTACCTGCTGAGGGCGACAGTAAATCGATTCACTATAGTCTTTACGTATACGCTTAGCTACGGCTGCTATGTTTTCTTCATTATTTCCTGGATGTAGTCTAATCGGTCTAGTATCATCCAATAATGTAAACTGGGACTCAAATTTTGCAAATAGTACTGGCAGCAGTAGTTTCAGTAGGTCGAATATACACATCGTACGATTCTTGAATCGCTCGAAAAAACATTTTTCACAGAATTCTGTTTTTCGTAATACAACTGCATAATTTGTAGATGCTTTTGTAGTGTGAGTTTTTCCATTATCAGTTATCGAACGATACTTAACTTAATCTCTCAGAAAGACAAATTGAAAATAAAACCTCACGATGACTCACCCGATATATACATGTATGTACGTGAGTATATATTTTATATTTTTTTAAAACTAGCTCCGATAACCTAGTGATAATTTGTTATGATAGTAATTGGAGATGATTGTAAATTTTTTATAATTTCTCGAATTTGTATTGTCATTGCAAACATGGTATTACACTTGTTAAAACTCAAATTGAAATAAGGTGCAATATGAATTTTTATTCAAAATACAAGTGGAAGTCAGTTTATATTCTTTGGGGTCATGTATCTTCTTTATAAAAAAAAAAAACAAAGGAACAAAAAAAAACATGTCCTAATCTGTCATCTCTGTCAATGTCCAGTCTGTTGATGCTGACAATTATTGACTATTAAAAGGAATTTTTATAAGTTAAAAATTTTGTTCATCTCAGTTCATTCCAAAAATAATATTCTAAATACGTCACTTTGTGTAAATTCGTATCCACTGTACTTTGGTCTGAGATGCAATGAAGTGAAAGCATCTATTTATATTACACGAATATCTTATTGAGAATATTTTTTAACTTTTTGCAAGCATAAATAAGAATATCTGAATTCAAATTTTATGCTGCATGCGAGAAATCTGAATCATATTATTCGTGTGCATTTGTATTCGTACGTAGTTATTCTATTCATTTATTTATTTTTTTTTTTTTTGTCAGTCAGTTAAATAGTGAAGCAAGATATTTACAGAAGATAGAAATTTTTTTAGAAAAAAAGTTTATTTCGTTTTTGTTGCCAATACTTTACTAGTTTAAAAACATGATAATATGAATTAAACTAAAGGAATTGTGCAGCATTTTAAATATTAGGACATTTCAAGTTGGTCGCATATAAATGCTACTAATGATACTTCACATTATTACATGAACGCTTAAAGCTGTAGTTGATAATTTTTAAACCAAACAAACAAAATGAATACATGTATGCATTTATTAGGTTTTAGTAAATGTGTATTTTTATACCCTTCACCTGTGGTGCACAAGGGTATATATAGCTTTGTCATGCCGTTTGTAATTTCTACAATTTTTATTTCCGACCCCATAAAGTAAATATTTTCTGAAATCTTATGAATAGAGGAGTCGATTAGGCCCTGACCGTCTGTCCGTGTGTTGGTTGAAGTCAACTTTTAAAAGCAATTATATGTTCCACAGATCTGTATATGGTATCAATCTCTTGGAAATATCCAGGAATGAATCGCTATTGAAATTCATCACAATCGCCCTATAACTTTCTGAGATATGAGCAAAAAACCATGACCACATCGTTTTTTTTTTCACAGTTACAACAACAACATACATATGTATATACTGGTTAAAGTAAACGTGGCATCGAATCCCAGCTGAGCCAAAAAAAATTTTTTTATTTTTTTTTTATTTTTATATATTATTTATATTTTTATTATTTTTTTTTTAATTTTTTTTTAAAAATTAATTTAAAAAATTTTTTTAAAATTTTTTTTTAAATTTTTTTTAAATTTTTTTTTAAACTTTTTTTGTAATGTTTTTTTGTTTTTAATATATATTTTTTTTATTTTTTTTAGAAACATACATACGTAAACTCAATTATAATTTTAAAATGGTATGTTTTTTACATGTATGTTCGTATTTTATATGAGATGAATGGTGATACAAACAATTGTTATTGCATGACTACACGTTGTGAAGGGTATATAAGATTCGGTACGGCCGAATATAGCACTGTTACTTGTTCTTTGTATTATTGTCTGAAAATTTTCAAACTGCAAGTGTTTTGTTAGTATTATTATTATTATTATTATTATTATTATTATTATTATTAATAATGCTAAATTTATTTTACACAATTTAGCTTCTGTTTTGAGTTTTGCGAACTAAACCATAAACATGATTTGAATATTTTTTAATATGTCATTTAAAAGTCAGTGATGCAAAATCCTTCTTTTAATATTATTCGCGTTCGTTTCTTCTCTTTAGCTTTACATGTGTAAGACACTACCACATAAGTTCTGCTCGCGTCTATTCAACTGAGAAACACTGCATTGACCCCTTTAAAAAAAAAGTCAATTTAAAAAACTGTTTTGAATTTTTAAATGTTTCACATTCTTTTTGTTATATTTTTGTTATTTACAGTCAATTACTAAATTGTAATTTAAAGATGTATTTGTCTCAAGGACCTTACCAGTCGAAGGGTTCAGTTCTAGCAAATTAACTTTTATTTTGTGGTTAGTAAATTTCTATTGCAAAAATCATAATTTTCTACACTGATATATTTTACCACCAGAAAATTTTACTTCCACAACTAAACTATTCGATTGGCAACTATTCCGGAACTCACAACCGATACAGTTTTCTCTGTGTGTTCGAAATATTGACTACTGATCAGTGTAATTTTGTATTGATCAATGCTATTGTAAACTTATTTTCAAATTCAATCACCGCAAAGATTGAATTTTGGACAAGACTCATGGTTTCCGTCATCGTACGCAGCGTACCGATGGGAATTGATCTGAACGACTGGACATTTCGGACATCAGTATAATAATTAATTAACAATTAAAGGCAAACGACTATTCATTTTATTACGGCTTTGTGTTTTGATTCAACTCTGAAAATAGAATTTGGCCTACGCTGTTTTTCATCTCTACGGTTGTGTTTACAAAAAAAATTTCAGTTCTAGGGATCGAAAAAAACGCATCGCATTGCCATGAAGCCAATATATCCACAATTACTACCAGTTTGGTATAGATTTTGGAGTGGTACTTTAGGTTGGTTGGTTGGTTAACTAGCTTTTTAAATTATCTTTTTCACACCAAGTTCGGTAATTGTATTATTTTCCGCATTAGCGATATTATTTGGTCACATGAGCTGACATAAGTATGATACTTATAGACTATTCCTAGTTTTCCTGTAGCTGTCGTTAGAGGTCGAAATAATCCATAAATACTCCGCACTATCTTCTGAGATTCAGAACCTTTAAAAGAAAGGCTTGAAAAGTCGGAATCATTAGATAATTCTCTGTGAAGCCTCCCGGCAGTTATGTGATTGAAATTGTGTTGCATAAATAAAGCGTATTATTTCTAATAAAGACAAACAAAAATTAAATCATTTATTTAATTGACGAAAAGGGAATTGTACTTAAGCCATCCTAAAAAGTAACATGTCCCTCTCGAGGGTGCATACGGACCTACATACTCAATCGCTTTCTTTCCATAATTTTTTATTTATTTATTATTTATTTATTGAATTTTGTAATTATCATTAGTGAATTTGCCTGTGCCAGACCAGGGGCCAAATAACGGCATTCGAACGTGATCGAAATTTGAAAATTCTTATTAGAATCTCTATACCTAAAGCACAGCGAACTCGATCGTTTGAGTAAAATTTCGATCATGATCGAATGCCGTTATTTTGCCACTGGTCTAGTCGGTTATAATATTTATGTAATTGTTAAGATATCAACAGTAATTTTAAATTCAAGGACACTTTTACATGACTTTCGGTAAGAATAAAATAAATAGTTCTTTTTATTTAAACGTAAACATACATTTCATATCCAAAAGTGAAATTGTATTTCAAACAATAAAAGCCTTCAATATATTTTATTTAATTGCTTTATGTTTTATTACCACTTATATCCTTCTTCTTTTTTTAAAAACAATTTCCCAATGTAACAAAGTAATGGTATTCAAATGAAAAGTATATACAGGTTTGCAATAATAGATCTGCAGTTTCCTTTAGGTAGTCAACTCATTTCAATAAATTAATTTGTACCCTTTTGAGGTAAATTGCCAGGAAATATTCACAGAATTTTTTTAACATTTTTTTCACTTTATTTTTTTGTTTTTTTCCGTTTCCTATAATATTGTTTTTTAGTTTAAAAATTTACTTCAGCATTTGGCTTCATTTTATTGCAGCGAAGTAGAAAATTAAATTTACTGAATACCCATCAGACTTAAAGACTTAAAGTATTTACTATTATTGTTGCTTATACTCCTAGTTAATGTTAGGAAAAACTACTTCAAATACACTCTTGCAATGGCTCTATATGTTAAGATTTTGTTATACAAACGTAAATACGTATTTACTAATGCAAGGTGCAGTTTTAGAATATTTTTATTGTAATCTTGTAAAAAAATTTCAAAAAATTATTTTTCGAATTCTGTTATGGCAAAATTACTAATAGGGTAAAGCAAACACATTTTCAAGTAAATATAATCATAAAAATAAGAGCGCTAAATTTGGCTATGCCGATTCGTATGTACACAGTTTCTACCATTACACAGTACAACATTTTTCAGTTAATTGATTGCCAACTCAATTCTGTGAACTGTATGTAAAATTAGACCCAAAAAGAAGAATTTCTGCATCATTCGTTTTGTCTTCTTACCTGCGATTTGAAGTTAGTATCGATTTGAAGTTAGTACTATCGTATAGGGGAATTTATCACGTTTTAGGCCCTGTTGTTTGACATAGCTCGACAACCACTAGCCCAATTTAGTTGAAATAAATTTTAAAAAATTAAGAATTACAATTCCCTTAATCTGTTCATATATTGTTTTCCTATACAAGTTACACTTTCGAAGTTAAAAATGAATGTATGAAGGGAAAAAATTATTTTTTGCCTAAAAATTTAATTTTTTTTTTTTAAAAATACATAAAAAATCCAAAAAGGAAAAAAGTTTCAAGTCTAGTTATTTTTTCGCAAAGTCACATAACCTATGAGCAAAATGAGACAAAGATCATAAAAATCGATGCACGCGTTTCGCTTTTATTCGCAATTGAGTAAATGTATTAATTTCAAAAATTTGCTCGAGATAGGCACAACATTATTTGGAGAAAACATTGACACCTTTTTCATGATTCTGAGAATTAAAAAAAAAGGAATAAACAAAAGGTTATTTGATGTTTATGATTGCGGTAATAAATGTACGTGGACAATTAAACGGAAAGTGGACCTTTTTATTATTTTGGTTTTTCCGGTGGCTACCTATATGATTTTTTTACAGAAATTGCACCCACATTTAAGGGTGGTCATTATTTTGAAAGTTTTGCACAGTTTGAAACGTACAAGTGCTGAATCAGGTATATAGCCAGCCGCCCTTAAAATATGCGCCCATTTATAAGTACCTGGCAGTAAAATATTCAAAAATACGTAGTATTTATAGGTGTGCATTGATCGATTTTTGGCATTCAGCCAGTGCCGACGAACGCGAACAGTAAAAGTGATTTTTCTCCAGTTTTTTAAAAGTGAATAACAACAAAACATAAAATATATCAATATGGAAAACAACAAGTGCCCATATTTGGATGAATATTGTTACGTTTGTGGTCATATCGTCTTCCACCCAAATTACTGGCTTCATAAAAGATAACTTTCTACTTTTTCCGTGAATCCATTTTAGAAGGGTAGTATAACAACTGTTGCACACTGTGTTCGGCGTAAAATTTGCACCACTTAAATCTGCTTCATCGAAATAATTACAATACGCGGTTTTGAATTGCTCAGTAAACAAATTTTTTCGATCTTTTTTCTGTATTTTTCGGACGATATGACCACAAACGTAACATTATTCATCCAAATATGGGCACTTGTTGTTTTCCATATTGATATATTTTATGTTTTGTTGTTATTCACTTTTAAAAAACTGGAGAAAAATCACTTTTACTGTTCGCGTTCGTCGGCACTGGCTGAATGCCAAAAATCGATCAATGCACACCTATAAATACTACGTATTTTTGAATATTTTACTGCCAGGTACTTATAAATGGGCGCATATTTTAAGGGCGGCTGGCTATATACCTGATTCAGCACTTGTACGTTTCAAACTGTGCAAAACTTTCAAAATAATGACCACCCTTAAATGTGGGTGCAATTTCTGTAAAAAAATCATATAGGTAGCCACCGGAAAACCCAAAATAATAAAAAGGTCCACTTTCCGTTTAATTGTCCACGTACATTTATTACCGCAATCATAAACATCAAATAACCTTCTGTTTATTCCTTTTTTTTTAATTCTCAGAATCATGAAAAAGGTGTCAATGTTTTCTCCAAATAATGTTGTGCCTATCTCGAGCAAATTTTTGAAATTAATACATTTACTCAATTGCGAATAAAAGCGAAACGCGTGCATCGATTTTTATGATCTTTGTCTCATTTTGCTCATAGGTTATGTGACTTTGCGAAAAAATAACTAGACTTGAAACTTTTTTCCATTTTGGATTTTTTATGTATTTTTAAAAAAAAAAAATTTAAATTTTTAGGCAAAAAATAATTTTTTCCCTTCATACATTTATTTTTAACTTCGAAAGTGTTACTTGTATAGGAAAACAATATATGAACAGATTAAGGGAATTGTAATTCTTAATTTTTTAAAATTTATTTCAACTAAATTGGGCTAGTGGTTGTCGAGCTATGTCAAACAACAGGGCCTAAAACGTGATAAATTCCCCTATACGATAGTACTAACTTCAAATCGATACTAACTTCAAATCGCAGGTAAGAAGACAAAACGAATGATGCAGAAATTCTTCTTTTTGGGTCTAATTTCACATACAGTTAACAAAATTGAGTTGGCAAATCATGTGTTGTACTGTGTTATGTAATGATAATAACTGACAATTATATGGTGGAACTGATGAAAGAAAGACGATAAAACTTATTTGGGATATCAACAATTTAAGCTTTTATTTGACACTCTTTTCGCTGATATCTTTGTCAATAATTGTCCCATTGAACCAAGGTTTTATGTAAATATAAAGAACTTTCATAGAAGCTGCAAAATATGAATCCGTATGGGTAAAAACAGCAATATGCTCCCATAACTAATTTATTAATAACAAAAGTCTAAAGCCTATATGATGGCTTCTAAAAGTTTATTTTCACGCTCACACGTACAAATGGACGTAACTAAATTGATTTCTCTATCTATAAGGATTAAGGGCGCAAATTACGGCATTCGAACGTGATTGAAATTTTAAATTTCTTATTAGAATCTCTATACCTAAAGCACAGCGAACCCGATCGTTCCAGTAAAATTTCGATCGTGATCGAATGCCGTAATTTGGCCGCTGATAATATATACTTTAAGGAGTCTGAATAAATATTTTAGAAATTACAAACGAAATGACAAACTTTTAAAAGGTTTTCCCATAAGAGTGGTATGATTTCTTAATAAAACAAACACATTTACTGTTAGAAAAATTCAAAAGTTTTTTTATTTAATGTGATGTATAATCGATACAATTAACCAGCGGAAGAAAAAACATTTTTATAGTTTTAAATAATGATTACAGTTCTTGCCAATACCTTATACGAAAATAAACATTTAATGTTAATTTATAGCATCGCCCATTAATTTAAATTTTAATTTTGCAGTAATTTATAGCAACAGAAAAGCAGATTTAAAATTAAAGTTTTTTTATATCCACCTCCAAAAGAAATAATGTTTACTGCATATTTTAATATTCCATTAAGTTTGTACTTTCTGAGACTTGGTTTAATTTCAGAACGATCTAGCTGTATCCATCCGTCTGTCCATCTTGCCGTTCGATTGGATTGTCCGTCTCTTAAAAGCACAATTGAGCTCAAACAAAAACATCATGGGAATGAACTTTTGCAAAATATTTCCTGTTAATCAGAAACGTTTAGTATTGAAAATAGGCTAAACCAAACTATTTACAAAAATTAGATAAAGCCGGTAATGCAAGAGTATGTAATACTAAATATTTTCTGACATCAAAGAAAATGCAATTGCGTTTAAACCCAATGTCGTAGAGTGATAACATTTTACCGGTATATTTCTTAGGTAAGAATATATAATTGTCCGTACGTCAGGAAAGAAGTTATAGAACTAAATGTAGAGAAAATTTGACCGGCATAGTATCTTTTTTCGTCTATTTAAAATTTTAAACGAAATAAAAGAATTAGATGAACGATTCCGAAAATTAACAAACAAAAGGTTTTCAGTTATTGCTTAATAATGGAATATGAAGGAGACACGATCACCTTCTTTCCAAAACTCTAGTCATATGTTTTAGAGTATCAAATAATTCTATTTAAATTTTAGATACTTGAAAATTTTCAGGTCTTTTTATGTTCTTATTAAAACAAACACTGATAACCTGCAAATATTTTGATATCTTATTCCATCCAAAAAAATTATTTGTAAATTATGAATACACTTATCTCAGCAGTATATGAGTTATGGTTCTCAAACCAGTTAATCATCCTTAACAAAAACCACAACATTAAAATTTAAACTTTATTTATAGAAATTTAAGTATTGTGTGTATGTTGATTTAATATTACCGTGACTACTTAAATTCAGTTGATAATGTTGGTTAAAATCCAATTTTATTTATTTGGACATTTTTCTGTTCTGTCATTTTCACTAAAGCTTCTGTGTATGCGTTGGTTGCATTTCGATTAACGTAAGTTTTAATACTATTTTTCTGTTGCACACAGATATTGTCGTAGATAAAATCATATACACACATGCATATGTACATTTGGACAACAGTTACTTGATGAGTTTAATTTAAAATTTCACTTGCTGCAGTAAATCATGACCACAATTCCTGTTTTCTCAATTTAAACTGAAAATAATAAGTTGACAGTTTACAATTGCCATTGCATACGAATTTCTGAAAATTACATCATGGCTGCTATTTTCATGACAAAACAAGTTATTTTTAGTAGTTCAGATTCAAAGGTAACGAGTATGTTAAATAAATATAATTTTAAAATTAGTGTTCATAAATAATTTGCTTAATGTTTGTTTACACAGAAAAAAAATAAAAATTTATTTCAATTACGAAATGAATTTTACTGATTTAAATATTATTTAATTTGGCTCCACGAAAAGCCCCCCAATGAAATAACGCCCAAACGAGAAATGAAATATTCTCCAAATTTTTTTCATACATTTTTCGGTGTTATTTCATATGAAATAACTCCCAATTTTTTTGGGCCGTCTTTCATTTTTTTTGGAAATTATTTCATTTCTCATTTGGGGTTTTCAAATTATGAAATAATCTCCAATGAAATAACACCCAACAAAATTTTAAAATTCGGGGCTTGTTTCATTGCGTGTATAATTTGGGTGATATTTCATTTTGTATTCGGGGGTTATTTCATTTTTAAAGCTTTTGGTTTTGGGGATGTTTGTATATAAATTATATAAAAATAGGCCTTTTACAAGAAAACTTTTAGCCTGTGAATATATTACAATATATTATCAAATACATAAATGATAACGTTCTGGATTTGGATGGTGCGACCTTCGTGACAGACTACGAAATTAGTCTACGGACGGCAATAATGATTGTTTTTCCTAAATCAAAAGTAATCGGTTGTTGGTTCCAAAGTGTAACCAACTGGCAGCATTTGTACATACAACGTATATTTTCTCCATCTTGAATTCATGAGCAACCATTTTGTTTTTTTTACCATTTCTTATGTACAATGTATTAAGTTTATTATTTATGTATGTACATGGGAATAATTTTTTGGTAGTTGGGTTTCAAAAACAAATATATTGGAAATATTAAACAATTCTTTGTTCATACTTCCTTACATCTCCATTACAGAAAATTATTGCCTTTTTTACAATATTGCAAGTATAATAACGTCTCCCATGAGTTGGATTTTCAAGCCATTCGTAAAGTTTAGGATAGCTCGTTGGTGGCTGATCTGAAATTGCTTCCATCGTATAAGGGAAATTTACTGCACTGGACTTAGTCCATTTACAAAACTAGTCACTATTAAACGAGCTTTGTATGTTCTTTCACCAAAAAAAATTGATTATGAATGCTGGCACACTTTCGAAATTGCATATATCCTTATTATGAAGAAGACGCCTGCGGGCCTCCACACAATTTATATCAATAAATTTGCGATTTTGCTGTTGGTCCATATTGAAATCCTTAATGAATCTGACTCTTTTATGAATTTTGGGCATAATTTCATTTTTGTTGCTGATGGGGTTTATTTCATTGGGGATTATTTCATTTTCATCATTGGGATTTATTTCATATGAAATAACTCCCAAATATTGGGGGTTGTTTCGTTTTCGCTTTGGGGTTTATTTCATTTATTTTTGGGTGTTATTTCATTCACTGTTTTTGGGTGTTATTTCCAATTTTTTGGGGTTTACTTCATTGGGGATTGTTTCCTGGGCGTTATTTCATTGGGGGCTTTTCGTGGAGCCTTTAATTTTGCTCCAATCATCTAAATGATGCTTTTAATTAATTGAAAATTTACAATTTTATTTGAAAAAAATTGCAAAAATATCTGTTAAACAAATTAATTTCACTGATTAATCTAGTAATGTCTATAATAGGAGTTTTTGATTCATTATAATAAAGTTTTAATTGCAGCAATTATATAAATAATTAATGACGCCGCAGAAAGATCTACTAGTTTGATATATTTGTGGCTATTCGGTATTCTGAGTTAAATCAAATTGTTCGAATTTGTCACTGCAATACCAATTTTGAACAACTGAAATTTTGTTCGGAACACAGAGCAGTGAGTATTTATGTATATATTTTTAACAAACATATTTTCTTTTATTATTTTTCTTGAATTGCCAATTTTACCTGTACACTTTGTTTGGAATTTGGTGGCCTTGGTTAGACCTTACTATAAATATATTCTACGAGGAAATAATAGTGTTTATTGGAAAATGATGAGAATTAGACAAACTATTTACCACTACTTTGGAATTAAGGTTACAATAGATTTTGACTAGGGGAACATCTGCAATAACGTCGAAATATTTAATTATATCATAAAAGATGACGTTTAAGTTTAGGTGGATCGCTGTTGAAAGGCTTTAAAACAAGTCAGTATTTGACGTATTTAAAAGTAATTTTCTAAAAGGCCAATATAACGGTTCCATAAAACTAGAACCTCAAGACGTTAATGTCCAATTCTAATTAAAAGAAATCAACCAGTTACATCAAATAAATGGTTTTTTCAAAGCCATACACACATTAACATTATGGCGATCTGTTGTCTAGATAACCTAGTTTCCTTCGCAAACCTTGCAGTCGCCCTGCTCTTTTTAAAAAACCATTAGATACACATGTATGCAGGTACTTACAAAATCATTCTTTCTCAGATTGTTCACAGGTTCACAGTTTTTGTACTTTGTACTCCAGTAATTGCAATTTTCTTCACAAAAATTTGTTTTTGATAAAAATTTGACTATTTTTTTTGCATTCTTGATGTCCTTTTTATACCCGCCACCAAAATATGGTGGGGGTATATTCATTTTGTCATTCCGCTTGTAACACATCGAAATATCCATTTTAGACCCCATAAAGTATATATATTCTGAATCGGGGTTTGATTTTATGACGATCTAGCTATGTCCGTCCGTCTGTCCGTCTGTTGAAAGCGCGTTAGAAGTCGGACCAAAAAAGGTAGGGGGCTCGAATTTTGCCAGAATCTTTCTTATAGACAAGGTTTGTTTGGTATTGAAAATGGGCTAAATCGGCATATCAGAAAGAAAGGTCGTAATGCAAGAGTAGGTCAAAAAAAACCGTGTCCTTCCAACAACGACTAAAATGTAATTGTGTCTAGACGCATTGACGTAGAGTCATGAAATTCCAAATGTATATTTCCTGAGTAAAAAAAGTATTTTTCCTTAAAAATTGCCAAAATACATGAATAAGGAAAGAAGTTATAGATTAATACGTATAAATATTTATACCGCACAGTGTATTTTTCTGTATATCCAAAATTTAAAACGTAATATAACTGACAAAATTAGATGTATGATTCAGAAATTTTGCAAACATTGCTTTTTGTTTCAAGGCTTTGTACTAACGGAAAATAAATTTGACACGCCCACTTTTACGCCCACCTCCCTTATAACGATTTATCTCAATTTAATAAAATAATCCCTATGAATAAAGATTTTGGAAGAATAAAGGACTATGTTGAAATATCTTAGTTTTATTTATTCGCAGAAACTATATTGACACGCCTACTTTAATGCCCACTTTTAATACCTTGTGTATAAGAAAGATTCTGGCAAAATTTGAGCCACCTAGCTTTTTCGGTGCGACCACGTCACAAAATGAAACCGCGATTCAGAATATAAATACTTTATGGGGTGGGTCTAAAATGATTATTTCGATGTGTTACAAACTGAATAACAGAATGAGTATACCCCCACACCATTTTTTTGGTGACGGGTATAAAAATTTAGTGCTTTAAAAGTACATAAAATTGGTGGGGGTATAGCTCTTACTTATATATTTTTATTTTTAAAAGTGAAATAATTCTTCTAGTTTTTTACTAATGTTTAAAACCAAATAATAAAATGTATTATATAAATCAAAAATATTATTAAAGCTATTAAATTAATTAATCGAACAAAAACAGTAATTTTTTCTGTGTTAGTTTAAAAAAATTTTATATTTATTTAATATTTATTTTAAAACATTTTTCTTCTAGATAAGGTTAATTTTCCTATTTCTAAACTTCCTAAAAACGTTTTTAAATTAATATAAATTTTAATCATTAATAAAATAATCCGATATTTATCCAGTGGAATGTATTTTCGAAACCAGCAACGATTTCATCATCAGTACTTTTTATCGATATAATCTTTTGTTATTTGAAACTAGTATTTACCTTTAAATTAAATTAATTGAAAAATGGGAATAATAGCATTTATTTCTAAACTTGTGCCTAATTTTTTATCCAATGACGTTTTCTTTGTATTAATAGTCTCTCAAATTTTTCATTCATTCTTTATCCATCCTTTGGCAAAAATGTTTTTGTATGTCTGACCAAAATCACAAAAATTAAGTTTCACAAAAAACATTATTAACTTCACATCGTTCTAACTACAATTATGGTCCTAAATTTTGAGAACATTATAGTTTTAAATACTGAAAATAGTTCAAACGTGGCTATTTATTCGTAATTTTACAACTTATTATTAATAAGATAGCGACATTTTGTTTAAAAATGTTGTTAATATGGTAACACTGCCTGTATTTAAGAACTGCTTTACTGCAATTATTAGGAATTACATTTCTTAAAGGAAATTAACATTTTATGCAGCATTAATATTGTTTCAAGCGTAAAATATCATGTGAAATCTCACTAGATGAATATATTAAATTAGTAAAACATTCTTAATGAGTTCTTTCATTATGAACACTCATTGTCTTAAATTTAGAAAAAAGTACATAAGCATAATTGTATAATAATTATTGCACACTTTTAAGTTGAGATATATGTATGTTTGTACATATATAAAATATACTTATGTATATGTATGCATGAATATAACATACTCAACACAAAAGAGGCACAACTAAGGCTTTTACAAACAACTGATTTTGTACAAATAAAAATTATCTACATAGTATAAAAAAATGTATATTAAAGAAAGTTTTGTTGTAATTTTAGAATTATTTGCTGAATTTAAAACCTAGTATTGAATTCTGTTTCGTCTATTGAAATACAGTTTTGGTTTATATACTTGTGAACACAATATCTGTTGTATGGTTGTATCGTTATATTGTAACTCTTCGATTAATTTTGAACGTCGGGTAAATAAAAAATCACGACTGGGAATGTTGGTTAAATTTTACTTCTGTAGAGCTACCGAAAATGTTTTAAAATAACTTTAAAAAAAAATCAACAAAATGGTTGAGTAAAAAAAATATTACAACTAAAAGTTTTTGGGAGCAAAAAATTTATAAACATTTTCCAATTCCCATCCCTGTATAAATTCAATACAACACCTTATATATATATGAAACAAGAAAAGCCCAGCGCGCGTTGCTACGCCACTTAATAAATAAAATGGATTCTGAATTTTAATTGAATTACAAGTGCAAAAGGCTAAAAATTATGACCTTTTTTAGTGGGCGTGGCACTGCCAACTTTTTTAATCAAGAAACTGTATAGTCATGACAGCTCAATATGTGTGCTAAGTTTCAGAAAAATCGGTCCAGTGAAAGTAACTCAAAATTATAACTTTTTTATGGGCGCAGCCCCGCCCACTTTTTACCACCCATAAACTCTCTTTGGAATGTGTACAACAACTTGCCTAAGCTTGAGTCCGATCGGCTTTACAGTTTCGGAGTCTATAGCTAACACACACACACACACAGAGTTCCACTTTTATATTTATAGATTTAAGTTGCGAGCTATAATATATATTTTTTTTAACGCAATAATCTTTTTGGATATAAGTCATGACTTTTTAAACTGGTTCTTAATTTATGAGAAAAGATTAGTACTGGGTGGCCCAAAATTAACGAAGGGGTTTGAATTCGTTATATCTTTTTATCTAAGAAATAATTATTTAATTTTTTTTAATACAGTATATAAATGGGGAATACTTTTAGTTTAGTTGTGAAAAATAATATCTCGCAAGTGGTGGCCATTCTCTGCTTCGCATATTTGTTCTGTTTCCAACACATTTTCTATAACCTTTCGCAAAACTTCAGGTGTTATGTTGTTTATTTTGTCGTTAATATTGCTTTTTAATTGCTGGATGGTTCTAGGCTTATTAATGTAGACTTCTTCTTTCAAATAACCCCAAAGAAAACAGTCTGGAGGGGTTAAATCCGGTGAAAGCGGAGGCCAAATAAAGTCACTTGTACGCGAAATAATTCGTTCACCAAAGATGCTCTGCAAAAGAGCCATTGTGTCTCTTCCAGTGTGCTTTGTGGCTCCATCTGGTTGGAACCATAGTTGCGAATGGTTTTCTACGGCTGTCCTTAAAAAATTTTCCAACATTGTCCGATATCTGACACCATTGACGGAAACGGCGACCCCTTGTTTATTTTAACGAATATTCCTCTGTACCAGTTCAATATTGTCATCAGTGTGGACCATTCGTCCTCTGCCAGCACCAGGAAGGTTTCTTACTGCCCCTTGTTGTATAAGATCTGCAACAAGACGGTTTATTGTTGACTCTTAGGGTCCGACCCGCACGATCAAATAACGACAATATGCACGATGAGTCAAAATAGTGGACCGTTGATTTGTAAAATAAAGCTTAACAATTTGGGCACTTTGTTCAATTGAGGACTGCTCCATTTTAAATTCCCCAAGTATTCTTTACAAAATACTGAAAAGAAAAGAAAAAAAATTATAATAAAATAGTTACAAGCAATTCAAGCCCCTTCGGTAATTTTGGGCCACCCAGTATAATAAGACTGCAGTGCTTATAAATAACACTTTCAGTCACTTTGAAGGTGTGTAGATGTAGTATGTGGAACCGAATGAATTTGATTGGCAATAAGATAGTTATCATTGTGTGTAAGATGAATCCCGGACTCAAAAGATACCCACTTTATGGGCTCTAAAATGAATGTTTCTATGTGTTACAAACGAAATGTTAAAATTAACATAGTCCGTCATTTCTTTAGAGTTCTGTTTTTCTTTTAATTTCGGACATTGAAATCCCTTTAAGTAAAACAATTTTATTGGAATATGATGATTTAATCTACATTTATTCAATTATAGTAATATAAGAGAAATGAAATCTTATATGCATATGTATGTGTAATATCTAACATCATGTGCAGTTATTAAAATGTGTACTAAATTTTGCTAAAGTTTTCTGTTAAACCATTTTATTATCATACGACATACTTACACACTACCACATACTTATAAGCAATACATCCCTGAAGGAAACCTGGGGGCAAGTGTCTCCAAGTCACCAGTTTTGTCGACTATTATGGTGACTTCTTGGCGACAAAGTGTCTACATATTTTTCATTTGCTTTGATGAGAAAAAAAATTTATACACAATAAATAAGAGTTCTAATTAGCCGTCAAAGCTCTATTAATCGTCGGCGGCATAATTGTTGTTATTAATATAGTATATTTTTAATTGTGCTATAATAAGTATGCAGTACATTAATCTTTATTAATTTAAAAATTACATACAAAATCCAATTTTTCATATTTTGTATTTATTTAGTTTATTAAAAAAAAAATAATGTCGGCGGCTAAACTCAACATCAAAAATTAAAGCTTTGTAATAAAGCCATGCTTCTTCTTAATGTTTTTATTAGTGTTCTAAAAATATAAGTGGCTGCAAGTATCAAAAGTGTATACTAGAATTACTTAAATGCACTATTGAATCTATGGTGACAATGTCTACATATGGTCCCAAAGAAACTACCTACTCAGTAGTACCAGTGTCAGTAGTAGATTTCCAATGACACGCACATGGTAAATGTCTATAGTAAAAAAGCATTGTCGGGGGTATAATAAGTCAGTAGTACTGGTGACAGTGTCAATAGTGAATCAGTACTGATTCACTAGTGACATTTCCTACAGGGATTATTTACGGCATGAGTTTCATTTATATTAATTTTAACTACTTACATTGTGCATTCAATATAATTTCAATTTAATTCATTACATACTTATGATTCACTTCTAATTATTCTAAATGCATATAAATTTTATTTCAAAAATATGTTTGATTATAGCAAAGTTCACATTTCTTAAATAACTTGTGCCTAATAGAAGACAAGTTAAAGAGAAATGCGGTTTATTAGGATAGAACAACAAACTTTAAAGTAAAATTAGAATAATAATTTCAATTTCAATTAAAATAAAAATAAACAAAGACGGCTTAACGCAAAAATAGAAGGAGGCTCAAGTGTCAAATAAAAAAAAAAACAACAACATATAAGTGAGAAATTCCTGATTTAGTTTTTGGTTCAGTCCTTCCGTAAATTTTACAGACGAAAAGTAATTTAATTTGAATACTTGTTTTATTGTAAGTTTTTTGCTAAAATATTAAATTAAAGCTTAATATAAACATACCCCAAGAAAAACGATTTTCATTGCAACTGCCTGCTGAAAAACTAACTGCCATTTTTTTGTCTTTTTTGTGAAACAAGTTATTTTGACTATTGTTCGAATGCATTTCAAAAGTTGTCTTACATGATATGCGTTTGCTCCTTTAACATACATGTTTGGGTAAGCATGTATGCGGGAGTTTGTATACTGTACAAAATTATGTGCGTAAGAGCGTTGGTAGAAATACTTTTATTTAGATTTCCAGCGTGCGTTAAGGAACGAATGTGAATAATTTATTCGCACACAATTTAAAAGTGGGAGACAAATTTTATCTTTTTTCATAAAAGTTTTTAATTTTTATTGCCGAACTTTTTATTTAAAACTATCTCATTTAGGATTGTGTGAACTTTTAAAAATTTCTCATACTTGTATAAAATAATAATTGTAAAAATCCTTTCATTATCACAAGTCATATTTCTTTTAGGAAATAAAAGAAATGTTAAAAAAATAACTCAAAAGGAAATAAAATTTATAAGTTAGTTTTTTTATAAATTTTAATACAACTGTCCTTAAACTTTACATAAATAATAACATATCAAGCCGCAAAAAATAATAAATATCACACATGCAATTATTCAACCGTATTCAAATCGTATATCGATGCATTACTTCCTCAACCTCGTAACTTAAAAAATACAGTTTTGACTTTTTCATATCAAACTATTGTTTTATGCTTTAACTAAAGAAGATTAGTATATTATTACTACTAATATACATAAATACAATCTATTCCTTAATAATTGAATTTAAACTTTTAACCAAACACCGATTTATATAAAGATGAACCGTTTTTTTTTCTCTCCCGAAAAATTTTATTTTTCGGGACGAAGTAAGGCATCGATTTGTTTGAAATGGTTATGGCTAATTTCTAAATAAAAAAATTGTAATTAAAAACCAACAAGTAAGAGCACTTTATTCGGCTGTGGCGAATCTTTTATACCCACCACCAATTTTAAATACTTTTATAGCTCAGAATTTATTATTTTCTTATTACCAGTAATCGTTATGGAACAATTTCTTGATAATAAAATATGTATCACTTTCTCTGTATAACATCGATATGTTAGTTAAATATTTTAGTAAGTTTAGTCTTTCAATGAAAGTGGACGTTAAAGTAGGCGAGTTGAAGTTGTTTCTACTAATAAATGCAACTTAGATGTTTCACTACAGTTCTTTATTCCATCAAAATCTTTATTCATAGAGAAATTATATGAATTTGAGATAAAGCGTTATATGGTAGGTGGGCGTAAAAGTGAGCATTTATTTTTCATTAGTACAAAGCCTTCAAACAAAAAGCAATGGTTGCAAAATTTCAGAATCATAAATCTAATTTTGCCAGTTTTATTACGTTTTAAATTTAAAATATACACTGTGCGGTATAAATTTTCGTACATTTTGATCTTTAACTCCTTTCCTAATGCATAGATTTAAACAATTTTCAGGGGAAAATATTGCTTTTACTCGGGAAATATATATTCGAAGTTCAATGACTCTACGTTAATGCGTTTGGACACAATTACATTTTATTCGATGTTGGAAGGACACGGTTTTTTCAACCTACTTTTCATTACGCGCTACAACTCTCTTTCTAATATTCCGATATAGCTTATTTTCAATACCAAACAAACCTTGTCTATAAGAAAGATTCTGGCAGAATTTGAGCCCCCTAGCTTTTTCGGTGCGACCTCTATCGTGCTTTCAACAGACGGACAGACGGACGGACATAGCTAGATCGTCATCAAATCAAACCCCGATTCAGAATATATATACTTTATGGGGTCTAAAATGTATATTTCGATGTGTTACAAACGGAACGACAAAATAAATATACCCCCACCATTTTTTTGGTGGCGGATATAAAAACAAAGGATAAAAATACCTATTTTGGACGCTGACAAAAGTTTTCAAAACCGGTTTCCGACTAATTTTGTATATTTTGTTTTTTATCCGTTTTTCTAATCTGTCGGTTTTTGAATTATTCGAGAACCCGGTTTATATGTATCAAATAATTCAAGTAAATCGAATAATTTCGTCCACTTAAATGACATGTCCTTGTCCAAAATAACAAAAAAAAAAATTTAACTTTCTATTAAAATTACTTCCGCCTCCAACACACTCGAGAATTACGCAAATTTTTCCTTCGCAGCGTATGCAGAATGTGCTTTATTTTGGCCGCCCATAAAATAAGTACTTTCTGAAAGCCTATAAATAGGGTAGTAGCCAGAGCAATATATGTATTTCCGTGTGTTGTCTGAAATCAACTTCTAGAGGCATTCACATGTTGCACAAACCTGTTTGTGGTATAAATCTTTTTGAAATAAAGGGTCCGCCAAATACCTTTTTTTTGAAAATGCTATAAAAAAACTACTGAATATTTTCTCAAATTTCTTTTTTTAGTTGAAAGTGCAATCCCTCCGGTTGATAATGGAAAATAATTTCATTCAAATGGCTGCCTCGGCTGGTCATGTAGTAGTCTACACGATCGGTCCAATTTTTAAGCACATTGTCGATTGTGTGCAGCTGTATTTCACCAATGGCTTTACGAATATTATCCTTTAAAGCGTCAATTGTCTCTGGCTTGCTGGCGTAATACTAATCTTTGGCAGCACCCCACAAATAATAGTCTAACGGTGTCAAATCGCAGCTCCGAGGTGGCCAAATGACATCAGCTCTGCGGCTGATAATGTGATCTTCAAAAACAGGGTGCAAAACATCGAGTGTAGCTTCGGCTGTGTCGTACGTATGCCGTCCTGTTTGAAACCAAATGTTGCCCATATCCTCCTCTTCAATTTTTGTGAACAAAAATTCGTTCAACATGGCCCGATAACGATTGTCTTTGACTACGGCCACTTCTTGCTCGTTTTCGAAGAAAAATGGCCCAATTATGCCTCTGGACGAAAATCCGCACCAAACAGTAACTCGTTTTGGGTGTATCGGGTTTTCAATGTATGCGTGCGGGTTTTCTGTGCCCCAAATGTGACAATTTTGCCTGTTTACATACCCGCCAAGATCAAAATGAGCTTCATCTGAAAAGATGATATTTTTGGCAAAACCGGCATCTGCTGTAAGTCGATTGCAGGCCCACTTAGCGAAGAGTTGTTCAAGCGTATACACAACCATATTCGTTCAGCGGAAGGATAAAACTAATAATCTGTTAAATCAGACATAAGCTAAGTGTTACCATTCACGAAATAAGCAGTAGTTGAAAAAAAAAAACGTTAGATGGCGGACGCTTTATTTGGAAATGAATCGCTATTAACATCCAGCAATATCGACTAATAAATTTCTGCAATATAAGAAATTAAATACGACAGACTTTGTTTTCTGCTATATTTTTTACCACCAAAATTAACTTTTCTTAGCCTAAAGGTATAATATCGACACATTTGTTACATTTTGAAATATGATATGTCACTAGGGATACTCTTGAAAAATATTGAATAAATTAGTTACTATTCGGCATAGTTATAGGCAAAAACTATTTGGAAAAATTTATATTGTTTCAAAAATGTATAAAGTTTCTTTAGCTCCTAAATAATTTTGGGATTCGCTGTTGACACCTAATTGTAAGCCGTTGTAACGAAAAGTATTGTAGATAATAACTTACAAAGCCTTTTGCAACTAGTTGCGATAAAAGTATTAAAGTACTACTACTTCGGTGTTTTTTTTTTAAAAGCAGACATGATATCAGATTATTAGTATCAGATAAAAGGGCCTAACTAGGGTTTTATACAGTTTAAAATTCATGATGGCCGCCATTTTCCTGGAGTACATAAAATTCAAATATGGGTTAATTTTAGTTTTTTAAAACGTTTCCCCTCAATATTGCTATCGAATAAAAAAGCTTAACCCAATATGACCGGGCGCACCCATATGGTAACGCAAAAGACTGTTACATTAAAATAAACTTAGCAACCCAAATATTTAAAATTTTAACATAAACACTTTTAGACTGCATCACTAACACACTTGTTTACATTTGCAAACAACCTGTAGGTCAGTTGTGTTTTGTGTTTGAAAGCAAATAATTATTTTTTGAAGAGCTTAAAAAAAATACTGTGAAAAAGTGAAAAATGTCAAATAGTAAGTTGAACTTTTTTTTGCTTGTGTTGTATTTCCGATAAATATTTTATGATATTTATATAGCCAACTAGTGGTATTTATTTTTAGTGTAAATCAAAAAAAAATATATATGATTGTTCCATTTTTCATGAACTATATATTCACGTTACCATATGGGTGCGGCAGGCACTACGTACAGTTTTTTTTTGTAACACGTTACTTTGTAGATTTTCTTAAAAAAATATATGTTTTTGATATAAAACACGTTTTTTTATAGAAAAATTACACTCAAGGAAGCGTTGGACTTTCTTGAAGAACTTGACAGTGACAGTAATGAATTTGTCGAAAAGATTTTTATTGAACCACCAAAAAATGATGGTGATGTCAGTGGTGAAGACGATGCTCGGTACGATGAGGATGGAATTCCAGACAATGTGTGTCCGGCTCAGCTTAAATCCGGTTGCGAAATCGTTTTTACAAATGGTCGACATCAAAGCGTGGATTCAATTGACAATGATGTTATTGAAAAAACTTTAGCAGATGTTATGAATTACTCCGATGCAAACATGTCTATTGATTTGCTAAATATTACCATACAGTCTGAACTTTTACCATCCTCAACATTTAAAAAAAAAATAAAACCTCAAATTTCAACGTGCCCTTTTTCACAAGAGCATAGACATACACAATATACTTGGGTAAATAGCAGTTCTGTCAGTTCAATTCCAATATTTCCTCACGCTAATTATGATGACTGCAGCTCTCTTCAGCCACATGAGCAATTTGAAAAAATTTTTGATGATACTTTGATTGAACACATTGTATGTAAATCAAATGAATACACTGTTTTCCGAAGACCGAAAAACCCACTTATTAAAAAAGAAGAAAAAAGGGTATATATTGAGATTTTACTAGTTACGGGGTACAGTGGACCAACAAGATTTCGGGATATGTGGTCTTCTGATGGCGATTTAAATGTTGAGCTCGTGCATAGCAGTATGCGGTGAGACCGTTTTATTGAAATCTGCAATTCTCTTCACTTTGTCGAAACAGGCACATAAAACTCTGATGGAGACAAAATGTGGAAGCTCAGGCCATTAACAGACCATTTGGCATAGCTGTAAACAATATATAAAAGAAAAACCCTTAAGATTTGGATATAAAGTTTGGTCATTGTGTACAGCAAGTTGATATTTAATAAATTTTGAGATATATCAAGGAAAAAACCCAAGAGTAAATAACAAATATGATCAGTGTTTTGGAAAATGTGCAAGCCCCTTGATTAGCATGATTGATGACTTTTCTGAAGAAGTTTAAAGTTTACCATTTTCCATTTTTTTTTTTTTTTTGATAATTTATTTACAAGTTTACCTCTGTTACAATATTTAAAACATCGTGGATATACAGCCACCGGTAATATTCGAAAAAACCGTATACCAAAAACTTTGACTGATAAAAAAAATAATTAAGAAAAAAGAAAAACGAGGTTTTTATGCTTCTGTGTCTGTTCAAGATTTTGGAATACATTTGACAAAGTGGAAGGACAATTCAGTTGTCTCAATTGTCTCTACAGCCTTTAGCGTTCAGCCTTTGTCTCACACTTTACGTTATTCCAAGAATGAAAGAAAAAAAATAAGTGTTAATCGTCCATGCGTTATAACTGAGTATAACAAATATATAGCAGGAGTTGATCGTTTGGATCAGAATGTGAACCAATACCGCATTGGATATAAAGGGAAAAAATGGTGGAGTAGCATTTTTACATGACTGGTGGATGCTTGCGTTCAAAATGCTTGGCAGCTTCATCGAAAGGAGAAAAGTAGCATGAGTCAATTGGAATTCAGACGTCAAATAGCAATTTATTACTGCAAGCATTACGGTGAAAATTCAAAAAGATGTGGATGCCCTCCAGTTCCCAAACGAGCTCGTGCAGGTTCTTTCCACAACTGTTTGCGATATGATGGAAAGGATCATCTTGTGGTACCAACAAACAACAGACGACGTTGTGCTGACGAGTTTTGTAAAACGAGTGATCGCACTGCATGTAGCAAGTGCGATGTAGGTCTGTGCATAAAATGTTTTGCAACATATCATACAAAAGAATGTGTAAAAATATAATTTTTTTAAATATGTTTGCCAATAAAGCGATATAATTGTATAAAAAAATTGTTTTTCTTTTTACGAAAAAAAATGCATGTAGTGCCGGATGTTACCATATGGTAACGGCCTATTACGCCCGACCCGGGGACCACACAAAAATTTTGATATATTTTTTATGCCCTAAATTAATAGTGTTAGTGACTTTAATCTAAATTTAAAACAAAAAACATTCCCGGTTATAATGGGTTAAGCAGTAGAATACACTAAACAATTGAAGATGGCGTCTACTTAAAATGGCGAATATATAAATCGGATAAAGTAATTACCGTTTTGTCCCCTTTAACCCCCATAGTGCTTGTTTAACAGCAAAGGTGACATAGGAACAAGACTTCCAATTTTATGAAAAAAATGGTAATCTATAGTTTCAGTTTCACAGAAAACATTTTTTTTAACAATTTACAAACCTTCATATGTTCATAAAAATAACTACAGATTTGTCAGTCACTGTTGACGTTTAGATAAGGTGCGTCATACTTTTAGGTGTTTGTTTTTTTTTAAGTGGCATGTATGATACGTACGAATACATATAAATTTGATGAACACAAACACACTGCACAACAGCTATCATTTCACATACGCATACTAACTCATTCACACCATAATAATATAAAACCAAATAACCAAATTGTTACGAACCTCCCATTGTGTGGCGTTGTAGCATTTTCAATTGCCCTTCTAGCGGTGGTTAGCTTTTGAATCAGTGCTGGGGTTTTCGGGCTAAAATGCATTCATACAAATGCCATATTTTACCATATCCTCATACATGTATGTATTAATATATGTTTATATGTGTGTATGTACATATACATATGTACCACTGTGCATACTTAAATGTATTTATGCTGACTAACGTTTAGACATTTTTGAAGCATAATGCTTTGTAATTTGTGGCATGCACAAATTCTCTGTGGGTTGTTGTAGAATTGTTTAATGGGCGATTTTTGTTTGTGTAAGCCTGTGCGTGTGTCAGTATTTTGTAAACTTTTCTCTCGTGTCTATGTGTTTGTAAGCTTGAATGCATGTAGCAAAGTATTAATCAAAATGTCATTCGTTTGAAAGGTATTATTAGTACGCGCAACAACATCAGCCGCAACAATATTTAATACCTGATATGATTAAGTATCATTATTTTTGTGTATGAAATATCAAAAATGTCAAACGTCTGTTTGCAAAAGTATTTACAATTTTTCTGGTCAAATATTAGGCTTAAATTTTCATTAAACAATTGTTAGGTATAAAAAAAATATTTAATATTTTAACAGTGGTGTTATTGTAACGAAATAATTATGCAAAAACTAAGAAATATCTTAAGTTGCCTTTTTTAAATGTGGTCTGATTTCAGTAATAGCAGAGTTAAAAATATATATGACCAAGATATAAAACCATAGAGTCCACTACTGGTAATAGCTTTGACACTATTTGCACTAAGCAATGAAGTATTCTGCTGGTACACACTGTTAAAACATTCGTTTAGGCAAGTGAGCTCTTTGCCAGTAGAGTTATTTACAACTTGTTATCAAGTTTTTAGTTTGACCTGTGCAATTTTTCACTATTTTATGCTAAGCCTGCATTAAAATCTCGATAATATTTATAGTGTTTTAAAGATATAAATCACCATTGAAAAAAAATTACTTAGAAAATCAAAAACAGAGTACAACAATTGGTCTCTATTATTATTACTTACAGTGCTGACTGAGAAAAACAATGAAAAAGAGTATAAAAATAAAAGAGAACATAAAATAACGGTAAAATAACGATTCTTTTAAAGTTAGTTGACAAGTTACTCTCACAAATACGCATTCTATGAAGTGTTAATTTATTTAAATCTGCGCGCATGTTCCATTAAGGTTGTGTATCAAAGTTATTTTCTAAATAATTGGTGTTATATAATTGTTACATAAAAATGGATTCGAAAAAAAGAAATCATTTATTCTTAAAACAAAAAAGCGGTATAATAAAAGAAATTGAAAAAGGTAATAGTGTCACTTTTTTGGCACAGCGTTTAAACCTTAATTTAGTGAACAACCTGGGTATAGTTAAATCGCTTTGCAAAATTTAGTTCACTCTACCCAAACAGTACTGTATTTGTTTTTTGTCATAACCTCGAGAGCGTTTAAAGTCTTTAAACATTTTTAAATTCATTTTATTAATTTGAGTTCATTTTACAAGGTATTTAAAATTTATTTAAAAAACAAATCTCAAAAATGTCAGTAATTTTTAAACGAATAATTCTAACTAATTCTATTCTTATACTTATAAAATGCAATTCAACTAAGGAGTAAAATGTACTAAAAACTATACCTACAGTTGAGCAAGTTAGGGGTTTAGAGAAACAAATATACTTGAAACAAATAATTGTCAGAATACAGATAACTGCAGCGAACTGTAGTAAAAAAGTAAAAATCTCTTTTATGACTTGTGATATAGATCTTACATTCAAAAATTCCCTTATCAAAATACCACTGTGAAAACACTAGTAACAGTAGTGCAAATACAAGAGGAAGAAAACAAAGATATATGTAAACAAGGATTTTTAAATAAAGATATATGATTAAGCTGAAAACAAAAATTCTTAAACACTTAAATATATAATTTTATGATTATTAACACGAATGGTCCCCGTGTGTTGATATGGACACGCAAAAATTCTGTTGCTAGAAAACTTATAAAACGTAACCGAATTTCTTTAGAATAACGGAACAACTTGTTTTTAAATAATAATAAAGCATCAGTGTATATTGTCACTAACCTTCAGTTTAATTGATAAATATTTGTGGACAGTAGCGTATCAAGAAAAGTGTGTTAATTTAAAATAATCGATAAATCGTACAATTTCGCTCTGAAGAATTTTAATTTTATTTAAAAATATATTCGGGAGAATCGATTAATACAATGAGGTTCTAGAATAAAACTTGGTTTTATTATTTTAAAATTTTTGTTGTTATAGTACTTATTTTAAAAGAATTCTGTAGATATGTCCATATTGTTACAGATTTATTTTTAAATAGCTTAATTTACATTATAATTTATTTTAGTTGTAGTAGTTAACGTTAATGTAGTTGTATTTGTATTAGTTTATTTTGCTGGTTGTTCGAACATGATGTTTGTTGTCACGTGTAGCATACTTTTAGGCACTTATATTGTTCGTACCTATTACTTAACGTCTTAATTTAAATGTAAAGTTTTTCGAATGTACTAGAATGTACATACGAGAACTTTGTCGAATGTTACCGAACACTACTATGTTACTATAAATAGCCGAACAACACAGCTAACATAATCAGTATTACAATAGAGCTTGTTAAGTGTGTATCAAAGTGAGTTTGATAATTAAAGTGTGTAACCATAAGTAAAGTGATATAAAAACCATATCTGAGTGTATCTTAATAAATAAAGTGCTCTTAATTTTATAACGAATTTCAAGTGTTTTTAATTGAAATAAAAGAACTCAAAGTTTATTTAAAGGAAATAATCCAACGTTTATAAAAGGTATAAAAGTAACAATATGGACACACGGATACAAACACGGAAGCCATTATAAAATTTCCTAAAATTTTTGTTCTTACTTTTTTGCTTTGATTTTAATTAATTTTAAACAAATTATAAGAAAACTAATGGTAAAAGAGGTTTTGAACAAAATAGAACAGCTACATGGTGAAAATGAAGACAACGAAAACACTGTGAGCTAGATTTTTATTGAACCTCCGGAAAATGAGGGATATTATAGTGTGGAAGATGATGCGGAAAATAACCTAGAGAGCACTCCAGATGATTTGTAACCAAAACAACTAAAAGCTTACTTCTTTTCAGCTGCTCTCCTATCTAACATCACATGGCTATAATGGAACTGGTACCATAAGAGAGAATCGTATCGTATAAGAAAGAACTCGATTGAAATTAAAAAAGAAAAACGTGGATTTTGAGTAGAAGCTACTGAAGAAAACAGTGGTGTACATTTTGTGAAGTGAGTCGACAAAAGCATAGTAAGCGCAACATAAAATGATACTTGCTTGCGAAGCAAAATGGTTTTTATATTAAAAGTTACAATTGTTCAAGTCTCAACCACCAATTTGTTTGTTTTTGCGAGAAAAAAATATCTGGAAAGTTTCAAGCCATTCGGAGCATTTTTGGTCCGGTTAAAGGATTCTTAAAATCAGTTACTTAGGTAATTTTTTTTTGCTTGCATTCTTATATATTGATGGCTGTGGCGCACAAAATATAAATACTACGATAGCTAATACACTGCCAAGTATTGCTTTAAGATATCACATCATAATTTTTTAATTTATAATTTATTTAATTTCTTGATTGATCAAGAATTTTATTAAATTTCACTTAGTAATTATATTTCTTATAAATGCACAAATGTCCAAATGACGCAAATAGCTACATTAACTTACAAATTCTAAGTTACATTCAACAAGAAAATATGTATACTTTGTTGACTTTGAGATTAACATACATCTATTGTATCACACAGCGAATAACAAACATATTTGTATCCTTTTCGCTCTCCGTCATTGCTATGGTGTACTTTAAGCAAAAATCCCACTTAAATTGTTTACAGCTTCTTGTTCCCATTTCGACCATTTTTATTACGCAGAACACAAATAAAATTAAAATAACTTTTTAGGGATTTACGTTTACATCCTGTTTATTTTTATGACATTTTTTAAATTTTAAAGCTCGTTAATTTTATAAGCACATATGACTACAAACTTTATAAATTGGTCTTTCCTTTTGTGTTTTATGCTTATTTTTGTCCCAGAATCAATGACACAATGGCACAAATATACAAAAGCATTAGATATTAATATTCGGGGCCACACATTATACATTCTAATGTGTTTGTATTTTAGACTCTATTAAATATCTAATAGAGAGGATAATTTTATTTTTGATCCTTAAATCAAATTAATCCAAGTATTTTATATATGTAGTATGTTTTTTTTAAAATAAGAACATCATTGTTTCACCGCTAATAAAAATGAAAAAGGTTTTGACTAAAATGTTGCTTATTTTTATTTAAAAAAAAGATTAAATATAATAATTCATAAAATATCGTCTTAATATTTGGATCTTTCTTGACATATAAAATTTCTTCCTTTCGTTGAGCTTGATATCACTTGTTTTTATACCCTTCACACAGTGAAAGAGGGTATATATAGGTTTGTCATTCCGTGTAAAATGTCTACAATTTTCATTTCCGACCCCATAAAGTATATATTTTCTGAAAGCTTATGAATAAGGGAGTCGATTAAGCTCTGTCAGTGTATCCGTCTGACCGTCTGTCCGTGTGTATGTTGAAATCAACTTTTTGAAGCTCTCCGACATTGCTTGGACCTGCGTGAGATGTTAAAATATCACAAATATTTGGCAGCAAATTGGCATTGAAAATTAGAAAAATCGGAAGATAAAAAACTGAGGTATGAGCAAAAAACCACGACCACCTCGTTTTTATCACAACAACATAACAACAACAACATACATACATGCAAACGTGTGTACTGGTTAGAGTAAACGTGGCATCGAATCCCGAATTTTTATTTTATATATTATTTTTTTTTTTGTTTTATATTTATTAATTATTTTTTCTTTTAATATTTTTTTTTGTGAAGGGTATATTAGATTCGGCACGGCCGAATATAGCACTCTTACTTGTTAAAAGAAGCCGTAGTAATGTATGAGGCATTTCTATCTTGCGAAGTCTTCTTTCTACGCCTTGGCGTTATAGCTAGTTTGGGGAATAGAGAAATTACCAGCACCTTTGGCTGAGGCATAGGAAACTCCTGGACCTCGATCTTTAAAATTCTACAGAGAGTGTAATGCCAATAGAGCACATGATTCAAGTAAAGTTGGTCGGGAAGCTACATCGCACAAACATAGTAGTAGAATGCATGCACAATTAGGGCGTGGATAGTGGCATCAGTATCTTGCCTGATGGGGTATAGGACAATCCCTGGATCTCGTACTTAAGGATGTTAGGGACACTCAGATCGCGGTAGACTGGAGATCACATGTAGACACACATTAATTGTTTATGCTATAGGGGACTTTAGTCTAATGAAGGACTGTTCTATTAGGATTCTCAGCAATTACTTGCCGGCAACATGGAATTGCTTTCTAGTCTAGATAAAACTTCTGTAGTGGCACGAGACTCACTAAAGGAAGGAATGTCGAATAATGGCAATGAATATGTATTCAATAGAAGATGAACTGCTAAAAATAAGTTATTATTAAAGTAAATCGTAGCTTGATTGCTTTGTAACCATACTGTTGTATCACCTAAAATTTAATGGTTATTTATAGTCTGTAATGATTTTTTTGTGAAGACATAACCATTATTTTCATAATAATTTTATCAAATCATACTATAACTCCAGGACAACCATTAGGAAGTTTAAAACAGTAACAAACAATTAGTCATAAAATTTAATATAAAACTAAATAAGTGATAAAAAAAAAGTATGCTATTAAAGATCAGCATACAGTGCAAGTCATTATGGATGTTAACGTTTGAGCAACGTTATGAAATTATTTAAATTTACTTTGAAAATCAATACGTGATTCGACCGATGTTTTATCGCAAAACTTTGTTTAGCGACTCAAGTTTGGCTAATCAAAATTGACATATGTGAAATGAGACCAATACACAGTAGATAATAGAGACTCTACTAAATCCTGAAAAATTCACATGTAGGTGGCATCATCGAACCATATTTCTTTCAAAAGAAGGCCGAAACTTGGGAGATCGTAACCGTAGCATGGTAAATTTATACAGGAAAACTATGATCGCAACATTTTACAATATGGCTCTTGTTACTTTTAATTAAAGTCGAACATATAACAATGGATTTATATTACAATTGGCTAAAAGTAAAAAAAAATTTATTAAATAATAATAATAATAATTAAATAAATTAGGCCAGAAACTAACAAACTTACTTATAAATAAGTATTTGTCTAATGTAAACTTAAAAACAAAAACGGGTAAAAAAAAACAAATTAGTCAAGCACAACAAATTTTTGCTGGACGAAAATTTTGATAAAACGGAAATACCAGTGACAAAGGAAATAAACTAGTGCTTATTTATCACTTTCTTTTTTCATTGGATTTTTAAACCGGCAAAATTCATACAATTAAATTTAGGGAAAAATTCTCTCCAAAATACAAATAGGATTTTGCAAACATATCCATATAGACAAGTTCATGAGCACAAGGTGATAATTACAAATACTGAAATTTGATACTGATTGTTTAGTAGAGCAAGTCTGAAATGAAAGGCAACCTGAAAAGAAGAAGGAGTACAACAAAACATATCATAAAGATATAAGAGCTTATATAATTATGTGTAATTGTGCTCAAATAACAAACGTATTATGGGCATGAACACACAATAATAATATTAAAATCATTAACAAAAAGTTAAGTCATCTTAAATAATCTTTGCTAAAGCTTCGTGAACAAATTACTAATAAATTAAGAGTAAAGGAAAAACTTCATCACCAACATTCCTCATGTCAATTTCACTGCCACTTTTTGCGTTTGTTTCTATCTTTGCGTTCATAATTTTTGTCAGGAAGTACGTCGTTTTCAATTATTTTCTTTTCTTCTACACATTTACTGACTGTTTATCTAAATGCGAACGAAATTTTCATTCTTACAAATATATTGAAAACAACAACAAAAACTAAAAATTTGTTTTTGTTTTCACAGTATTTGTACGAATGAAAATTTCGCTTGGCTTTTCTTTCGACATCGGTAAACAGGCTATTAAACTAAGAATTTTATCATTTGTACTTGTTCAAGTTATTAACTGTATTTGACATTTAGCTGTAGAGAAAAACCAACAACCATCAAATTGTTTTTTGTTGTTTTAACTGTCAATTTCTATCAACTTTTTTCGCTTAAGTTTTTTAATTTCATATTAAGAAAAGGATTTTCTCTACAAAACTATTGTACGCTACAGTAGAGTTACAGAGTTAAAAAAATGAATGTCGTAACATCAAAACCAGTAAGGCTGAATTGTATAAGGAATATTTTAAGTTAATAAAAACCAAAATGGTTTTATATTAGATTTAGAGTCTAAGAAAAAAACAGAAAAACATAAAATATTTTGTTGCTTGTTTTCAGCTTGCTGCAGTAAACAAATGTGTAATATACTTTCGTTAAAAAATTGAACAAAAAAGACTTTGGCTGTCAGACGTGCTGTTTTTCTTCAAAGATACTCTTTTATAAAAAAAAAATCGGTACGCAAATGTACTGATTTTTAATGTTTGTACAGTTTTTCGAATTTTATAAATTGAAATTCCGCCTGATACCGTTTTCACTCCAAGCTGTTCCTTTAATCTACAGTTGGTTGTATGAGTGAGAAATATTGTTCTTGAACGAAACCAGTCATAGCGTTTTCTCACTTTAGGTTTTAATACTTAATTCGGTTTTAACGTTAAAACCAATCACTAAAACTTGGTTTTATCACATACAATAATTTCATTAAAACCATCTCATAACCTTTTTTATTTAAGTTTTAAGTATATTTGAAAAAATACAACCTTGTTTTCGGTGTACTAAATTTAGTACTAAAACGTTAAAAATTAACAAGTGAAATAAATCAAAATATAGCAAAAGCAACAACATCAAAACGAAAAAAGAATCTCCATAATTTTTAAATATTTATTTACAGACAATAAAATAAATTAATATTATCGAGCGCATTGTAAAAATTTTTTAGTTTTTCATACAAACAAAAACAGCTGAAAGAAATATTTAAATCAAGTAAAGGGTCCGCCATCTAATGTTTTTTTTTTCTCAACTTGTGCTTATTTCGTGAATGGTTACACTTAGCTCATGTCTGATTTGACAGATAATTAGTTTTATCCTTCTGCTGAACGAATATGGTTGTGTATACGCTTGAACAAGGCTGGGAAATATTGCGACATTACTTTGGCCGATTTTGCCAAAAAAAAAAAATCATCTTTTCAGATGAAGCTCATTTTGATCTTGGCGGGTATGTAAGCAAGCAAAATTGTCGCATTTGGCACAGAAAACCCGCACGCTTACATTGAAAAGCCGATACACCCAAAACGAGTCACTGTTTGGTGCGGATTTTGGTCCAGAGGCATAATTGGGCCATTTTTCTTCGAAAATGAGCAAGGAGTGGCCGTAATCAATGGCGGTAGTTATCGGGCCATTTTCAACGAATTTTTGCTCTCAAAAACTGAAGAGGAAGATATAGGCAACACTTGGTTTCAACAGGATGGCGCTACGAGCCACACAGCCGAAGTTACACTTTTTTATAGCATTTTATAAAAAATATAGTTGTTTGGCGGACCCTTTACCATGTTTTATTCTCATTACCATTGTTTCTTTTTTCGCTATACTTGCTAGAAACGCAACTACCACTATAATAATTATTTCCGCTTAAAAAAATTGCAAAACTGGAGACTTTTAAGCGTCTTGCACGTACGCTTTGTATTTACATTGTGTATAATAAATGTCAAATATGTAAGAATTAAAATTGTATACAAATCTATTATTTAATATTAATTGATCTGTTTACATAAACACATAAACTAAATAAACTAAATAAACTATAATTTGTTTATTATATTTTAATTATAAAAGTTAAAGAATAAATAATACATATTAATATACATAAATAAATACACAAAATATTTTCCGATATCATTAGGTACTTTTTCTTCGTAATAAAAAGCCTTTTGTAAAATTGTAATACCCATCACTGTTCTCTAATCAGCTGTTTATTTTTATATCAAAATAAAAAATCAAACAAAACAAGTGTAATATTTAAAAAGTTTTTAAATTTAAGAAGTAAAAGTTTTCGTGGTAATTTTCAATAAAATAAACAGTTCAACTATTTCCATTGAAAAAACAAAGGTTTGTGTGAAAAATATGTTTAAATTGCTTTATTTACCTGTACTAATGCTGTTTTGTTTATTAATGTCAAAAACATATGTTACGTTTTTAAATGTTCTATAACTGCACAAACGAGCTTACAGTACGTTCCATTACAGTACGGTTGTATCAGCGCTCGGCTAACGAAGGCTTTATTGTTAAACAAAATTACGGCGTTTTGTATTAAAAATTTCTGTATAATCAACTGACACTTCTTTGTTATGAGAAAAATTCAATAAATATTCTAATATCAAATAATCGTTTTTTTTTTCGTTTAATTCCTCAAATTAATAACTTCTTTAAAATAAAATCTGTTCTCCCCAACACTATTATATTCACAACACTTCTTTTAATTAATAAGACTTCCTAGTGACTGTAAAAAACTCTTTTCCACCTTAATTGTTATAGCTGTCAACTATAGTTTAAAACGTTGCAAAAAAAAATGTAAATCCTGCAAATACACGAACAAAGTATAAAGACAAATAAAAAGTAAAAGTTATTTCACTTAGTTTAACAACTTAAATTGTCTGTCATCAAATTCAAACTTCCTAGAGGCATTTAGACACTCAAACACCCCAACGCATACTTACTCAAATATTTAATAAAGTTGTTAATATATAAAAAGTTATTCTGATAATGATGTCAAACTTCAATAACATATTGTCAGTGTAATGCGGTATTTTTTATGGGAGGGCATGTATGGCCCAGCAAATTGCAGACTTTTATTTTGTTTTAATAATAATTTTTTTCTTTATGCTCTGCATTAAAGCTTTATTTGCTTATACTGTGTAAGTTGTTTGTCGAAAATTGTAGTTCACAGAAAAAAATAAATATGAATTTCAATTACGAAATCAATACTATTAATTAAAAATATTTTTAATATTGCTCCAATCATCAAAATGGTACTATTAATTAAATAAAAATTAATAGTTGTAATTGAAACAAGTAAGAGCACTTTATTCGGCTGTGCCGAATCTTTTATACCCACCACCAATTTTGTGTACATTTAAAGCACAATATTTATTATTTTGTTAATCGCTATAGAATAATCTCTTTATACTTAATTATGTATCACTTTCTTTGTAGAGGGTGGTTAAATTTTAAGGGCCCATGTTTAAGGTGAACCACATCTAAACTTCAACTTTTTTCTTGTATTTAATTTGACATTTCTCAATCTCAGACTAACTCAATTTGAACCGTGGAAAGATACGCAATCGAGCAACGCTTTTAAATATTAAAGATTTTTAAAAAAATGGGCGTTCAAATCAAAATGCATTTTGTGCACTTCGTAATTCTTTTGGTCAACATAATCGTTCGAATTCGTCCACAATCGTGAGAATTGTAAATAATATTTAAATGTCTGCAAAGCAGGTCTGTATGAAATGTGAAAACATCTGTGAATGCCATCTTAGTTCTGCTCTTTTTTTACGATAACGTGGCAAAAGAGCAAGCAACCTCGACTCATCATCGTGCCCAACAATCGAGCATTAACAGTGTCATTGCAAAATTTGAACTATCGCAATGTGGTGTGCCGCCTAGGTTGGGGGGCCATTTGGCCGATATTTTGTTCCATACATAATTGAAGCATACAAATATTATCATTATAAAAATAAATGATAAAAATTTCATAATAATTTTATTCAAAATCAACATAGTCCCTTAAAATTAAACCACCCATTATAACTTCGGTATGCTAGTAAAATGTTTTCCTAAATTTAGTCTTTCAATGAAAGTGGCCGTTCAAATACGCGTGTCAATAAAGTTTCTGCTAATAAACATAACTTAGATATTTCTATATAGTCCTTTAGTATTCCAAAATCTTTATTCATAGAGAATTTACATGAATTTAAGAGGAAGAAAGTGAATTTAAGGTTAAATTTTAAGGGCCACAGGGTGATTTACATTCTCTGCATTTTTCTAAAACGGGAAATTTATTAGTAAGATTTTGATTTTTAAACTTCTATAACATTTAGCTTTTAAAAGATTTTCAAACGAAATAAGTTTTGTATAATTTTAAAATTTGTTAGCCATTAGTACATGAAAATAAATTGTTTATAATGTTTAGAGATAATTTTTTTTGACTTAGGTCAAAATTTTCCTAAATTCGCATTTTTAATAGAGCATAACTTCAGGAGAACATAAGCATAAGTTGGTAGCATGCCATCTAGTAGTTGCTAGTCATCTTTCTTATCATCTTTATCTTATATTTAGCTACAGTACAATAAATGGCGCAGTGGCACATCTATTTTCCGTTATAACGAAGACTTTGACCAAAAAGCCATGTTTGCAAAATTTCAGAATCGTACATATAGTTTTGTCAGTTTTATTACGTTTTAAATTTGAAAAATACACTGTGCGGTATAAATTTACGTACATTTTGATCGATAACTCCTCTCCTAATGCATGGATTTAGACAATTTTCGGGGAAAAATATTTACCCAGGAAATATATATTCGAAGTTTCATGAGTCTACGTTAAGGCGTTTGGACACAATTCCATTTTATTCGATGTTCGAAGGACACGGTTTTTTCAACCTACTCTTGCTTTTCGAGCTATAACTGTCTTCCTAATATTCCGATTTAGCCCATTTTCAATACCAAACAAACCTTGTCTATAAGAAAGATTCTGGCAAAATTTGAGCCCCCTAGCTTTTTCGGTGCGACCTCTATCGTGCTTTCAACAGACGGACAGACGGACGGACATATCTAGATCGTCATAAAATCAAACCCCGATTCAGAATATATATACTTTATGGGATCTAAAATGGATATTTCGATGTGTTACAAACGGAATGACAAAATGAATATACCACCACCATTTTTTTGGTGGCGGGTATAAAAATATTGCGAAAAAAATCAATTAAAACAGTATTAAAAAATTAATTAAAATTTTCCTAATTTTCAAAAATGATTTTAATTAATTGAATCATGCCTATAATTGAAATTTGCGATTTATCTAAATAGAGAATTTATTGTATTAGTAATTTATATTGTTAAAACTGTTTTTAATAAAATTACCCAAAAATTAATTTTTTTAATATTTTTTCTTAACAAAAATTTTATTCCATTTCATTACTTATATACTAATAATTTAATACAAGATGTAGGGTTCCACAAGTACACATAAATACTATGACATGTCAAGCTCCGGATTGGTTTTAAATTCATTCGTGGATTGTAGCGTATTTCAATAGACCTACGACATTAAAAACCCCACAAGAGAAATTTTAGCCAAATTAAATCGCACGTACTCCGTCATCTGTGGAATAGATAATTAAACAATTATTTAAATTGTTTATACAGAACTTTCACTTTAACGTTCACTATCTAACATGTAATAGATAAGTTTCGTCCACGTTTACATCGTTCGATTGGTTGAAATTCGAAAAAATAATTGGTAGCAACAATAAAAAAAAAGCTTGATCATAGTGTAGACTACTACTGACTTACCTATTAAAATTAGAATCTTGGACACATCTATAATGAAACTGAAACAATTTATTATAAATATGTATTTCAAACAAGATATATTTATTATATATGTGCAGTGCTCTGCACCTACCAGAATCTTGTAGATTGTCTACTATTTTTTATTATTCTGCTGCTTGGATAACAAATATAAAATTTATACTTCGAAAGCAAATTTTCAAAAAATATCATTTAAAATAAAAATTTTTATTTCTTCAACTGACAGAAATCTCTATATTTTTTTTAAACATTTTATATCAATTAAAAAAATTAACTAAATTATATAAAATTTTAGTAAGAATTTAAAAACAAGTCAAAAAGTCAATTAAATAAAAAAAAGTTAAGGAATATTTTTTTCTGTATTCTTAAACCTTTAATACTTAAATAGAATATAATGACGAAACGCATCACATACCAAAAAATACTTTTAAGGGCAGTTTTTCAGAAAAAAACTTTAAACTACTTAAATCCTCAAATAATTTTTCAAATAGTTTTAAATTTTCATTGTGTGGGAGTTTATAAGTACATGAGATGTAAGGATTTTTAAACTAGTTTTGCTTGTTAAATTGCTGTTCAATATTTGTATTTGTTTAATTGCATACTTCGCACACAAAACTATTTAGTTATTTTAGAAACGTTGTAAGATGTATTATGTAATAATTTTATTAAATCTTGTATTTTTTAAAAAGCATATTTTTGCTGGGACTCCTTCCATCATGTACAATTTGTGTGAAGAGCACATCCTTTGCTCGTTAGGTTCAACTTATCTCTCGTATTTGAAATGTGTTTATATTAACCTGCAATTTTAAAAAATATTTACAAAAAAAAAAACAAGAAACAAGTAAGAGTGCTATATTCGGCCCGTCCGAATCTGATAATACCCTTCGCCATCATGTACATAGACATGTACATGCTATACGACAATTTTCTTTATTATATCCGACCCCATCCTTGATTTTTAATTTTTTGTAGTTAACTGTATTCCACTAGTCAAGCCCTTTAATTTAGTACCCATATTGATGGTAAAAAAAAATTGTACCTGGCATTTTGTTTTAGACGCCATCTTGGACTTCACATTTTGTAATAATTAACTGTATTCTAGCGGTTTCATTTGACACCAATATTAAGGGGGTTTAGGAAGTTTCATTTTAAAATACCAGATTTAACCCGTATATAAATTTATTGTCCGCCATTTTGTAGTGGCGCTTATGTTGCGCTAGTCAAGTCCTTTTAAATGATTACAATATTGACTCTTTCGGTTGTCTAGAAACTGAAAAAAATTTATTTTTGTTTTAAATTTTTGGAATATATATTTAAAAAAAAATTGTTTGCCTATAACTTTACCGATAAGTAAAGGTACCTATTAATTATTTTATGGCTGAAACATTTTAATCTTGGTGGTAAAAATATGGAAAATAGAGGCAGTCGTGTTTATTTGTTCATATCTCAGAAAGTTATGGGGCGATTGTGTTGAATTTCAACAGCGATTCATTTCTGGACGGGCAGACCGCCTCCTCTATTCATAAGCCTTCAAAAAATATATACTTTGCGGAGTCGAAATGAAAAATGTAGAAATTACAAACGGAATGACAAAGCTATATATCTGTGGCTTGAAGCTAAAAGGTTGTGAAACAGCGACGAGTGGACATGTTTACCGGCTGTGTTGATATTTATTAAAAACACAGTGCGTAGAAAAACTATGATGATATTAGAAAAATATTGTATTTTTAAAAAGTCAAATTTAAAACTACAAAGTTTATTGAAAATTTTTAATTTTAACAAGTAAAAAATAATAAATTCAATGTTTAGCGCATTTTTATAAAACCCAAAACCATTTTTTGTATTTAGTTTTAATGGAAATCTTTGCGCTTATTGTGTCCTTTAACTAAAAAATAGCAAATTCAATGTGAACTGATTTTTTTACATTTTAAAGATCCAAAACAATTTTTTACTCAATTTCAATAAAAATCTGTGAGCTTACTTTTTCATAGCACTGTACTTTAAAATTCTCCCACCAATACGGCTGCAAAACATTTTTGGGCTTCTAAGTATGTTCTAAATTAACTGTTGTTGACTCGTTTTTGGATCTTGAAATTCTATTTGATGTTAAAATGAATTTCAACTCACATGTAATAATGACAGTAAATAAAGCTAATGGGGTATTAAGTTTCATAAAGTGATGGGATAAGGAACTTAATGATCCTTATGTGACAACAAATTTATTCACGTTATTGGTAGGACCTTTACCAAAATTTGGATCAGTAATTTGGGATCCCCAATATGACGTGTATATTCTTGAAACAGTCCAAAAGCAATTTTTGCTGCTTTGCGTTTCTTACTTATGATAGAATCCTAATATTAACTTACCGTCATATCGAAGTCGTTTATTACTTATTGCGCTATAAAGCCGAGGAATTGTTTTCAATATTGCATTTGTTCTAAATCTAATTCAAGGTAAAATTGTTTCTTAATATCTTAAACATAAAATATGAATCAATGTTCCTAACAGACAGCTCAGATCGTATGAACCGTTATATTTATATAAAATTTCATAGATCAAACTACATTTGTTTATTTTTAGCATATACACTATGCAAATAAATACTTTAAAAAATTTATTAAAAGGATTTACCATTTGTAATATAAGGGAATTACAAACAAAACGACGTGCTAGATAAGTACTAGACAAAAATTTTACAGTAATCACAGAGAACTTTATACTTAAAACTCTTAAAACTTAGGAGATCTAAGTTTTAATTTAAAAGGTGGGTACCTGCTCAACTTAGTTCAAGTAAAAATACAAACCTTTTCATTATTATTACTTACATTAATTATAATTTTATTATAATAAATTAAAAAAAATACAGAAGGTGTGAATTGGCATATGTTTTACGATTTCTCGACGTTCACTTGAGGTAACCGGGAGACTTCTTACTGATTTGCGGGTTCGTAAAAAATAAACACAACCAACGAATCACCAGACCACCTCAGTAACTTTTCGTTACCCTTTTTCGGCAAAAAATCGTTAAATCCAAAGTATCGTTAAACAAAACTAAGCAATTCACAGTAATTAAACAATTCAGGACTGGGATTGCTAAATATTAGAAAAAAGAAGAGCAACAAATTAAAATTTTCATTTAATAATTACGAGTACAAACTTTAGTTTAAACTACTTAAAACAAAATTAAATTTGATCCATTTAGAAGAATTTGTGCTGAGGTAAAAAAGTTTTATGTACACATCGACTTCTCTTATGTTGCTGTTACTCGATTAAAGCTGATAAGGTTTATCAACTCAAATGCTTACATCTAATAATGTTGTTGTCTTTATTTGTTTATGTAATTATTGTTTTCTTTCAAAAAAACTCCTCAACTGGTAATTTTATTATGTTGATTAAATTAAATAAATAAATAAATTGGAATTTTACAGGTGCATATCGTTTGATAATTTTGACTGCTTTTAATAAAATATTCGATATTCGATCGATAATTTTAATGCTGCATCAATTATTCTTGTTCCCTTAGCTATTCTGATACATATTATTGTACATGTATAAAGAGCCGCAAACAAATTACCCGAAACAAGTCAATGCCAAAAATTCTTCTTGAAAGCGAAGGTTAAAAAAATATTTCATTTTTTTTTTTTTTGGAAATAACATCAATCCGAAATTAAAGCAAATTACTTATCAAAGTCCCAAAAGATTTTTATTTAATGAAAAAAATATATTAAGTTATGTTTAATTTATAGAAACATATGAATGCTTTGCAGTTTTTTTTACTATATTGTACGTGCAGTAGTGTAAAACTTAAAAAACTCATTAAAAAAAACTAATACATTTTACCCGCAACAACATCTGTTTTAATAGTTAAATACATTTTTAATGTCAGTCACTCGTTAAACCACTAGCTAACTGACAATGCTTTAAGCAATATAGAAAAGCAGCAAAAACGACAACAGCTGGTAACAAAAATATAAACAACAACTATAGCAACGATGCTGTGAATAGAAAGTGTAACAAACACTATAATTTTACCAATAGTGACTGCGAGCACACTAATTGTCTGTGACATTTTGAACCCTAAAACCATTAATTATTATCAACATACTACAACCAAGTGAGACAATCTAAAAACGTGGGCTTCTGGAGAGAGTTAAAAACAAAAACATGGTGGCAGTTTAAAGCAATTGCGGTATAAAAAACAATTTTCATTAAAACCTTAAGGCAAATAAAATAAGTGTAAAGTTTTTGATTTCTTTTAAAATTACTAGAATAGAGAAAATATTAAACACTATTTTAAAGATAATTTGGAATTTAAAAAAGTTACAAATTCGCAAAATAGTATTTAAATTAGTAACAAAGTTCGAATGTTCCTTTAACTGCATTAGAACTATCGATATCGATAATTAGGGTTTGACAGCTGAGAATGTTAAATTGTGTTCACATATGGGCATTTCCATGAATATGTCAACCACGACTGTAAAAATAAAAACTTTTTAAAGTCTTTCAATATAAGTTGATTGATAAAAACACAAAAATTTTACTATGCGCAAGTATTAAGAACTTATTAAATTATTTTAAGAGCAATAAGAAGAGTTTAATCTGATTATCTCTTTGACTTATTTTAATCAACTAATTTTTTTTTAGCGACTAATTTGTAAAAATAAGCTGTAATTGTAAATATGCTTAAAAATTAGGTAAAAACAATAATTAACAAGATCCGTAAGAAAAAACAAAATCTAGAGTCCAATTTGCGACATTTTCTTTTGATATGCCTTGGAGGTTATTTTTTAATGTCACGTACGTAGTGCAAAAACATTACTTGTCTCCGTCATTCGTATTTGAACAGTCGCAAGAGTCCAAAAATTAAAGCATCTAATTTAGAATTCAACTTTTTTTATTACCTAAGAATACTATTAGAGAAAAATCTATCAGGTACGATATGTCACGAGCGATATTAAATTGAATTTATTATAAAATCATTTAAAGATTGTTTTCAATTCAGTATGATGGATTTAAAAAGAAAAATATTTGGTTTAGTGTAAGAAATCAAAAAAAGAAAAAATACCTCCCAAGATTCGCAGATTTTTTTTTATATTTCCATATATACCTCAAAATCACTTCTGTTTTATGTCACGTACAATATATTCTTATTTTTCTAGATATTTTAGACAACAATGATTCGAATATAAATAATTTTTTTTAATAAAGTACCCTTTGAATGGAACATAAAGATCTAATTTTGTTTCAGTTACTCTTACTTTTGCAAAAACTACTCCACTTTATAGGAGTACAAATGTCACGTACGATGACATGGAAATGCCCATATGCGTTCACTAAATCAGAAATCGTGAATCGTTTAACAACGCTTCTAAATCGGGTAAACTTACTTTGAATAAAATAAATGTGTTCATGAAGTTCATGGAGCACAATTTACGTGTGTAATGATTAATCTCATTGCTGGTGGCTATGACTACGTCAACAATCAAATTTTCCATGATTGGACGAATAACGATTACATAAATTGTAATTTACTGTTTGGTGTGGATTATATGCTGCTAAATTTATCTTTTGAAATGCGCAAGGCGCTGTCGTTACGCCGAACGGAAAGCGCTATAAAGCCATGTTAACTGAATTTTTGTTTCCAAAATTTATTAACTGAACGTCACCGATATTTAGTTTCAACAATACGGCGCAACTTGTCAGTGTGAGTTTGACAATCAGTTTATAGTAAAATCAATTTTCTAATAATTTTATTTCCAGAAGTGGTTATGTTCACTTGCTCTTCATTGGTGTGATTTAACGACTCTCTAATAGAGCTATGTTAAGTCATTAGTTTATGTTGGAAAATCGGCTACTTTAAAGCATTGTGTGCCAAAATCAAGCTAGCATTGACGACATATGAACAGATTTAATGGAATAATTAATTAAAAGAAAATGGGACTGATGGATCATGCATCTCGCACCCACGGCGAACATATGCCGGAAATCGTATTAAAAAGAAAAATTCAATGAAATTATTTCCAGATTATAATAAAATCAACATGTTTTATTCCAATAATATTTATGTCTTGTATTATCATTTTAGTTTTCATACAACAAACAAATACAATCTAAATATATATATGTATCCTTTAAAACCCTTTAGATTTTTGCTTCAAAGTTCAATTTTTATGACACTTTTCCGTTATTCAATAATTACGTTAATAAAATATAAATTGAGTTAGAACATAACACATTTCATTAGTATTCATTAACCTTAAAATCATACACAAGTGTAAAAATCCAATTATGTGAGTAATTCTTTATTGCTCACACAGTTGCACAGGAACGGTCTAGGCTGTACTTATATAGTAACAGGAAGTAAAAGAGAGTTGTGTTATTAAGTTGAAGAAGATAGTGCTAACATCCTGGCAAGCGGATGTCCGCTTACGATGATAATCATTTATGCAAAATATTATTAACTGTTATGGCTACACTTGCAGCGATTGCTAGCTTCAACTGCAGGTGAAGCAAACTCAATAAGTATATAAAAATGTCAACTATAACGCAGAAATCTACAAATCTATCTCATTGGAATATAACAAAATCATCATTATATATATCGGCAATACACTCAGTGAAATTAAATTTGTGTTGATCAAAATTTTAAAATCTAAATCTTCAAATGAATTAATATCTGTTTTAGCTATTTACACTTTTTTTGCAGAAACAAAACCAATAACAAATATTTTCAGATGATATCGTATCTCTTAAGCAAACTCGTTATTTGTAGGACTTTTCTGCTCTTTTAAGGAAGAAAGTTCCAAGCGCAAAGATTCTATAGTTAATATAAAAGCAGATTCGGATTCGTGATGAGTTTCCGATTTTTTATAAAGCTTAAAATACTAAATTCCAACTCTAGGTCACTGAAAAACGTTAAGTATAATGATGATATCTTCAACTTATAGTATGTTTTATAGTCAAAATATTCTAGAGCATTAGAATTGATCTCTCAAGGATTAAGTCAGAAAAAACTAAAATATACTTTTCCAACCAAAACTTATTCATGGTCCAAAAGATTATTATTTTTTTTCATGACGTTAGCTTTTGACACCTAATATGTCAGGTTTTATCTATTCAAACTCATTCATTCACAACTTTTTTTAAATTAAGTTTAAAAACAATCCAGTATTGACTTTCAGAAAGTAGAACAAGCTCTGAAAGTTACTTGTTACACTATTTCGAAGGACAATTAAATAGTATAAGAAAGACTTATACACTAAAAAAAACCTAAATATTGGAAAGCCAAAAGAAGTCGAACAACTTTTTCGAAGAGCACCGAACACTTTCGTCCAAAAAGCAGCCTGTAATGTTAAAAACTCTGACTCTCCTGTGAGCCAGAGCTGGTGCTTGGTTGAAGTCATATAAAGTTCAAAATGTTCAAAATTGATGTGTGTTAAAGAAATTAGAAGCAAAAGAACGATCGAAAAGATTGATGACGAGGTAATGTTCAGGAATAAAATCAGACAAAAATTAAATAAAATTTCTCAAGAAGTTTCTTGTGCGACAAGTTATTTGAAATTATGCTAACACAAACCAATTATTTGTGACATCAGGCACGGTAAACACCAAAAAACTTATCTAGTACAGACAGTCTACAAAAACGCCTTTAACTTCTCTCAAAACAGCACAGAGCGCTTTTATATTTCTAGCCCGATTCGGCATCATGTCAATTTATTACCACGGAAGGCAAATCCACCCAACTGTCCATAGCTTTGGTCTGTGGAAAAGTCTTGGGCTCTTGTAAAAAAAAGAGATTTAAAAAATGGAGCAAAGTATGAATGTGGCCACATCGTCCAAAAACGTAACAAAAACAAATATAAAATCTTTAAAAGGAGGATTTCCGGAAAAAGTGTATAAAATTATAAACACCGAGTAATAATAATAATATTTGAATAAATTTACGTATTTTTAAGATTTTTTTATTAAACGGTTTGAGTTTTATTTAACTTAATACGAGTATAACTATTTTCTCTTCATATCTATATGTTTTATAACGGTATAACTTGTCTTCCAGGAGTGTGCAATATTACGTGCAATTTCTTGCAAAGACCATCGAGGTCGAATAATTTTAAGAAGCAAGGACACTTTACTTAGATCTGTATATATCATCTCCTAGTAATACAAAGTGGACAATCAGTAAAAACTGAAAAAATGTAAACAGCTGGCTTCTTGATATTTTGGCTTGATAACTGTAACAAAAATTTTTCATTGCATAGTGTTCAAAATATAATTTTAAAAGATTTTAATCGGGAAATACATTATTTAATGAAAAATTCATAGTGTCTGACAAAAAAAAAAGTTCAAAGATTGTTCTGAAGTTATTTGGTACAAGTTTTAGTGTTTAAAAAGTGGAAAACTTTTACGATTAGAAGGAGCACAAATCTCAACACAAACTCAAAGCAAACGTCTTTTGTTATATAGAACAAAAAGTTTTTAAATATAAATTTCATAAACTTAAATTTTTTAAAAGCAACATCAATAAAATAACGAATTTTGAAATGATTCGTCGTAATATATTATTTAGAAGAAAAAAAAAAACGATGTTTATACAGGAGGTCAAATATATTTTGACCAAAGGCATACTTTCTTTTTTTAAAACTTTTCGAGAAACTGTAAATAAACCAACCCATGTTTGCGATTAAAAATTTAAAATTTACTTCAGTTTAATATTTGTTTGTCCTTTTTCTGATTACATTTGTTTTTTTTATCGGCACGAAATAATTTTTTTATTTTTATTGCAAACAAATTGTACTTCCGAGTACAATCCGATTTTCGATAGATTTTCTTTTGTTTTTTGGCTGCATACACTATCATCAAAATTTCTCCGGTTTGATATGATAAAAAAAAAAATTAAATAAATTAATATAATTTTAAAATATTTAAAAAAAATTTTCAAAAATGTACAATTTTAAGGCCTAATATTTCAAAACTAATAAAATGAAGACGTCAGTTTCCTAGAAGGGCAGTGTATGTAGAATTCAAATTCAGCTAAAATGAGAGAGTTTTTTAACATTTTTAGAATTTGATGATTGACAAACATGATGTTAATTGCAAATGAAGCAAAAAGTTTTCAGAGAATTATCTCAATATTTTTAATTACGACAGCAGGATCTATTACAATTATGCATGAAACAAGATACCGGCCAAATGCTCACCATAGCTTCGGGAACTGTGTTTGTTAATGCATCCACTAAGGTAAAAGTTTGCTTTGTTGTTGAACATAATTTTCTTTGTAAAGTCACCATTTACTTCTGTCTGTTCCATCAATCATTCGGCATATTGACGACGCTTAAAATGGTCAGTAGGCTTCAGCTTTTCGTACAATTGAACAATGTAAGCGTGTAAAGCTTTATTCAAAATTCACATCAGTGATGTTTGTGAGATATTTAATTATTGGATACAACGACTACGAATTGAGGTTGACCGCTCTTCTGCCACATTTTGCAAAAAAAAAAAAAAAACACAGCAATGTTTTCCGCATTACGAACTAGGCGATCATGGAAAGCGCTTTTCGTATTTAAGACCCTACTTGCTGAAATTTTCAGCACTTTTCTTGTGTTTGTGGACACATTTGGTCGATTATGCTGACCGCAAAAGTCACAAAGTGCACGAAAAGCATTTTTACGCGTTTTTTTCGTCCAAGGCTTCACCAATCTTAAGGCGTTGCTTACTTGCTTATCTTTGCCTGATTGAACTTGTCAAACACTGAAACAAAAAATATAAAAAAAAAGCAAAAAACTTTACGTTAACGTTAAGGTGTGACTTACAATAATAATCGTGCTTTAGGGTTTTACCACCCTTTATACGTATGCAAATGTATGGAGAAATTAAAAGGCATTTCCTACATATTAAAAAAAACTAATTTACTAAAATTTTTCTTTGAGTGCTTAATCAGTGGCAAAGACAATTACTTATTTAAGTGCATTGTAAAAACGGAAGTTAATAATGACCTCCTTTCGTCACCACAAAAGTACCTCAGGGAGGCATACACAAATTAATCAAGTTTATTTTATGTCAACACGATAGATAGGAAATGATACGACTGTGGTTGGTTACTATATACTTAAATAAAATATGCTGTATTAAATAACTGCACATAAGTGAGTTCCTTAATGCCTGTTTGGATGGGTATGAATATTTTATATGTATGTTTAAGCATTGCAATATATTTCAAAGCCTGTGCTTCTCCGTATCTCAGTAAATGCCAGTAGATTTATACACACACGCACAATATTATGACAAGGTATTTGTTGTTGTAATTGCAATACGTACAACAATAATTTAGTACTGAAAATTGTACAAACATGCACACCACTGACAATTGTACATTACGAGTATCAAACATAATAAACATTAAACCAAACATGTAATGTTCTTGTATTTTTGTACTCATAAACGAACATACATTAGTGTGAGTGCGTGTAAATGTAAATACTCAGATGTTCAGATATTTCACAAAATCAAATATAATACAAGCATGTAAAACAAAAAGCAATAGTGGCAACATGCAGTATATACCCAGCCTGCAAAATTGTCCGACATCTGTCAGATGTCTGTAAGAAATGTCGACAAACATGTAAGAATTCTATACGAATTCTGTCAGACTTCTGACCGCCAAACATATGAAGTGGTTGACACGAATTCTGACAGACATGTCGTGGGAAATTCTGAGTTTTTTACCGACGTGTCTGACAGAAATCTAACAGAAATCTGAAAGAAAAAGCAGGAAAATTCGGATTTATTATACGACATTCGTATGGATTTCTGACAGATTTCTGAAAGTTTGTCGGATGTTTGTCTGAAATATTTAATAAAATAAAACTCAGTTTTATGTTATATTTTTTTATTCATTTAATTTATTACTTAATTACATATATTCATATACATTGTTTATATGCCACATATAATAGTTAAAACAATTCTTTTAAATATTTTAAGCTAACTTGAAAAACCAAATACGCATCTTTTTGAACATTTTGTCGAAAAGCCTGACGTGACACTCTTTTTATATACATATATTGTTTATTAATCACAAAACAATCACTTTCTATAATTCTTTTAAACTTTTTTAACACACCAATAAATTAAATTTTTTAATATCACCTATTTTGTTGCACTTTATGACTTAAATAAACAATTTGTAAAACAAACAAAATCAAAATTACAAAATTGGTAAAGGCAAAAAATTGCGTTTTAATTTGTAAAGAAAAAAACAAAAGGAATAAAAACAACTTAGAAATTTCTGTACGAAATCAGTCAGATATCTATCAGACATGTCGGTAAACAAAAAAGAATAAAATCCCTTCGACATATCGGTACGAAATCAGTCAGAAATCTATCAGACGTGTCGTACATTAAATTTCCCAGACATGTCTTACAGAAATCTGTACGAAATGTCCGTAAAATAAGTCAGATATTTGTAAGACTTGTCTGATTCAGACATTGTCGTACTTTTGTGCAGGCTGGGTACTTACATTGAAGTTATATATGTATGCATGCATGGACATATATGTTCAAATATATTGTTATTGACTGACATGCATATGCCTAAATGATTATAAATCTACTTAACCCTTTTCTGGCACATACTCTCTCATGTTTGGGATAAGTCGTTCTTTCTAAATATTCGAATTTTTTGTCTTAAGGCAGCTTAACCTTTTACTTGTCAAAGGAAATAATTTGGCTATAAAATTGTATCCATTCCACATGGCTAATATCGAAATAATTTTTTAGTATTTTCAAAGGTTAACAACTTATGTAGTTTAAAAATGTCTTTGGGAAGTTAAGTAATTTAAGAAAATGAACTTATGTCAGAATAAATGATTTTCAATAAGTTGCAAATTATTTATATTTATAACATTATGAAAATGGGGCATAGCATTCCTTCAGGTTAAACGACTTGAATTATTAGAAATTATAATCTTTAGTCTTAAACATAATATATAAACAAGTTACTGTGTTTTTAATATGAAATCAAATTTTCCACATTAATCAATGAAAACACATCTTATACTCCTGCATTTAATTCTACGTTCACATTTACGACATTTTAACCTTTTTTGGTAAATATTTATTTAATGTCATGTGGCTTTTTTACACCAAAAACAGATCCAAATTTAAAGTATCATTTTAATTTAGAAATTGCTAAAAAAAAGATGAGTCGAAAATTTTTGTGGCGGAAAATTGATGATTAAGAGATCTTGTGGCCTAAACAGGATGGAGCCACTATTATTACTTAACGCAGAGGACAAGTATTTTTTGATGGGTTTTTGAAATCAAAAGCTTACTGCAATAATTCCACAACATTTCAAGGGCTTAACAACAACATTATCAAGCATATATTTAAATTGACTAGAGTTTATTAGAAAAAGTAATTAAGAATATTGGTAAAAGATTTTGAGCCAATCTAGTAATAAAGCGTAGAAGGGAGAGTGGTCACTTGATACTTAACATTTATTTATTAGGGCAAAAATTCATACATGTCTATGTCTATGTTATGTCTATTTTATCAAAAAATTCATCTAAAGTGAACATATCTGTCTAATGAATAGATGTGCGAGACTCTCATTTTACTCAAATGCGCCTGTAGATATACTATACAATCTTAAAATTATCTATCTATCTATTTATAAGAGTAACGTGACTGACTGACTCACTGAGTGATTCATCATCGCACAGCCCAAACGCAAAAAGATATAGACATGAAATTTGGACAATGTCTTCCTCTTTAAGATGGTGAAAAAGGGTAAAAACGGATAAAATCTTTAATCCTATATCTGCTAAAATAATTATTAAATTGAAAAATTATAGTAATTTGAAAAAAAAATTATAAGCTGACAGGTGTCTGGCTTTTTTTTAAATTTTCAACTCCTAAGGGGTAAAAACGGATAAAATCTATAATTTAGTACTTTTTTGGTACCCTATATAACTTCTTTATACAAAAAAAAAAGAAAGAAAAAACAATACAAAAAAATTTCAATTGTATAAGTTAATCAGCGAAAAGATATTTATAAGATTTCGGCATTTTTTCAAATTCGCCTGCATAAGGCGTAAAAATTTTCCCTTTTTTTGTACTTTAAAAAAAAAAATTCTAATATTATTCAATAGAACATAATTTGAAAATTATTATCGCCTAATAGAATATTGACAATTATTTAGGTGAAATTTTTGGAAACTTTTAGAGGGACAAAAAAAGTACCAATAAGGTGAAAATACCTTGTTGCAGGGCCAGTTTGCATAAAATTTGTAGTAGGGATTTCACCAGACATAAAAAATTATGTTATATTAAAATAAGTTGCAACAAATTCATAACAGGGAAGAAAGGGAAAAATTCGGGAAAACAGTTTGGTACTTTTTAGAACATAATTATCTTCATGCAAAATAGAGTAGATTTACTCCCTTTAAACCATGTCTATGAAAATACTTTTTTGTTGCATAAATATTTAAACATTTTTAACTTGAAATTAATACATTGATATGGAATACCCCAAAAAGGTACTTTTTCTCTCTTATTCCATACGTTTATGAAGCTAGAAATTCGACATTAGTGACTACTGATCCGAGTTGAGACTGAAAATGTTATGGGCGACCGAAAAGGTATTTTATTTTTCTAAATAAAATGAATCATAAAAACAAGTTGTCATAAATTTAACGAACAAAAAATTAAATAATTAGAATAAGAACTTTAGTATGCAATAAATATTAAGGACTGAGCTATCGAAGTAGCGTATAATTTTCTAGTCTTATGAAACGCAAACGAGAGTTTATTTTGCTATTTTTAGTTCTTAAATGAATAAAGGAATGCATATTTTTTAATTAATGTAAATATTTTGTAACTGTTTCTTTGCTAAAGAAAATAATTTGTATATAAAAAAATTTTTTAAACGATTTTGTTCAAGTAAAATAAGTCCGCAAATGTATAAACAAATGCCTCTAGCATTTAAAAAATTCTTTTTTGTCTTAAGCACTTCGTAAATATGTAATGAATAAGTCAATAGATAAAACATAAATGGTTAAATATCTGTGGCTTGGAGCTAAAAGGGCCAATGTAACTTTTTTGCTCTTTTGAGTTAATCATTGCATTAGATTTGTTTTCTTGCTCTATTTCTTGATGGTAAAACTGCTAAAGTTATACTTAACCCAGAACAGTTTCATAAATAAAATGCTGGCCAATGTGACTATGAAAGCACCTATAAAAGTTAAAATTCAATTCCAATTTTCTCAAATATTTTGATATTGGCCCTTTTAGCTTCAAGCCACAGATATAATAGATTGGTATTGAGAGATGCAGATGCAAAATTAAATAATTTTTGAATATTATAAGTTAAATTATTTCGCGGAGTGAATTCAAAAAAATATAATTTTAAGACGCTGCCATCAGCGCCGAATTAAATCAAAAATGTTTTAAATTTTCATAATTATTTTATTTAGTATTTTATTTATTATATTTTATGAAATTTTTTTTAATTTCTCAACAATTATTTATATTAATCTTTCATTTAATTTATTTAATCAAAATTTTGTTTTTATCTCAATTTAATCTCAAATTTTAATATTTAATTTAATTTATCTAATCAAAAACAATTATTTTATTAGTTAATTTTCCAACTTATCAATTCCGACACACGACTAAGACTGACTTCACATCAGGGAAGATAAATTGCCTTTTATGATTTTGTACCAAGTATGAAAACAAAATGTACTTTTTAGGCTATGACGGTACCATTTTTTAATATTTATTAATAAGAACATAAACTTAACAAAAATGTGTATAAAAATTCAGTATACAATAAAAAATATTTAATTTTACATTCATAGGTACATACGTAGAGATCGGCTATTTAACAAATTTTATTTATTAAATATTTTAGATAATAAATTTTCTGTTATTTTGAAATTAAAGCAACAAGAATTTGTTAATATTAATTTTAAAACAGTAGAAACGTGTAGTCTATTTCTTTCCCTTGTTTTAATTAAGTTTTGAAATGACAAGACGCGTTCGACGTTAGCCGATGAATGTGGAATAGACAGAATACCTCTATTGAATTTGCTTCTCCCATAATAACCTTTTCTGGAGTAAACTTATCGAATCGTTTTAGTACTTCGTTATTAAAGTCCACCTCACATGCTTACGAATCATAAGTAAAATAAAATACATATAACAATTGCAAAGTCGAATTCATGTACCAGGTGATTTTTGTAAGAAGTTTGCAATAAAGTACTAGGCAGATTTTGTTGTTGCAGACTTGACAAGTGGGTGAATAAATTTTTGCCTATTCGACAAAGTCAGTATTTCTCACTTTTAACATAGTATTTAAACAGTTTTTTGTTTTCTTTTTTTGTTATTTTCATAAATAAATTTTGTCAATCATATTATTATTGCAGCTATGACTTTATAATCCTTCCCTTTATACTGTATTTCTGATGTTAATTAACTCTTTAACACAGTTTTGGCAAAAACACTTCTACATGGAAATACCTTAGAGGGTCATATTTTTAATGCAGCAAGAAGATTAGGGAAAATATTGTTAAGCTCTTTTACGTTTTTTTTCAAAACAGTGTTGAAAATTTATGTATGTATTTATAAATGTACATATGTATGTACATATATGAATGTATAAATTAGCCTACTGCTTACTACCAAAAAAAAAAAAAATATAAATTAAAACTCTTACCTCACTATTTACAATAACAAAACAACAAATTAAAGTTGCAAATTAGAAAGAAAAGTGTAGAAAAGAAATAACTCACCCAACGAATTAGAAAAATTTATGTGAACAAACATTCTATACAAGCGTAAATCAAAGCCTGCACCGAGAAATTGTGGAATGCAAAACTGCGTAGAAAACTCATTTAATAAATGTGTTAAGAACTAAATGTAATGGGGGAGCATTACAGCCATGAAATAAAAATAAATTACAGTAAAATAAAATGTAAAAAATAAAGAAAATTTTAAATGAATAAAAGTCTAAAGCGGGAAGGGGAAATTACGTTTTAAAGTAACCAAAATTAATATTTTTACCTAAATTTTTGGTAATTTAAAGATTTGATTTTTTTTAAATACTATAATATTTGCTTTAAGTTAAACTTAGTATTTGTTAGAGAAATAATAAATTACTGCCTCCATTAAATAAAGCGTATTCTACGGTCTAATGTAGTATGAAGAAAATGACAGAGAATGAATGACATTCCTTAATTCACATAAAACAAACAATCATCTCGATACACTTAAATAGGTTCACTTGATTGAGCAGGTATAGTGCGAATATTGGGGTCATCATGACATATTACGGAGCATATTAAATAAACACGGAAGGAATATTCTTGTTACTCCTATTTTAGTTTCAAATTATTTTCTGTTGAATATGTGTATATGTTAAGGATTGTATAAACGGCCCTCTACTCATTAATCTGGACCAAGATTGGTGAACATTTGTAAGGGAAAGGGAAAATAATCGCTTAAGAGTTCGATAAACTTTGACACACTTTGTTGACAAACAAACACACAAATTAGCACACTGCACAAAAGTAAATAGTAGCAATGATAATGGAATATAGCTGACAACATGTCATCTACGTTACGGGGAATATAAAAAAAAACAAAACGGAAACACTGTTCATTTCCTTCCGAATATCCGCCGTTTAATAAATAACTTTTAAATTCTAATTAAAAAAGTTTGTTTTAATTATTGTTTTACTCATATCTTTCTCCTAATTAAATTTGCTTAATAAGGCACCAGATAAGATCGATGTTTGAAAAGCCTTCGCTTTGTAGCATGTGGTTAATTTAGAGGATTTTTTGATAATTATTTTTTACATACGATTATACAAGTGTTTTACCAGAAAAACTATCTACCAAAAAATTTTTTTTTTATTTCCAGCAATATATTACATATACAATTAGCCAACCGAACCACTATTGCCATTGTCACCCTAAATATACGTTTTATTCATTATGCACCATCCGTCACCATTTTAAACCAATTGCTCAGTTTAAATACAGGTTTCTGTACGTCACCTTAACGCAATGTTTGACCGCCTTGAGCAGACTTTTTTCTTTGATTTGACAGATTATTATCAATTTAAAATGTAATTATTGTGGCATCCTATTTCCTTGCTAGTCAATGTTACTTGATCACTACATCAATAATAATGATAATCCTTAAGTGTATATTGAGACACCGTTAGTGCCAGAAAAAGTGGCTGTGTGGTGTGTGTGGTGAAATCACTGATTAATGATAATTTTAATAAAACGGCACAACATGCCACACAGCTTGTGTCACAACTATTTATTACTTAGTTTTACGTTACGGACCCAAGAATTGGTCTCCAAAATGTTGAGATTTAACACTGCTAAACTGTTTTCTATAGGGTATGTGAAGTCTCTAGTTTATGCTGATACACCAGAAATGATTGACCACTTCGAGGACAACAGTTGGCGCGTTATTGCCGATATACAACCACAAATGTTGAAAAAAGTGATCAGAAATCAGACGTCGATATTTGATGTAATATTAGTTTAAAAAACGCGTCTATGTTTTATTTAATTTCAAAGTTTTTTATCTCTCTAAAAATCACCTTTTATAATATTTACAAAAGCCTAAGCAGATACATCAAACAAACCACAATTTTGTTGTATATTTTATCTTACCTCTTTTAATTCCTCAGCGTACATTATCCATTTAAAGTTTTAATTTATAAGACGTTTGGAAATTGGACGAAAATTTTTACTTTCTTCTTTTACCGATTTTCAGCTTTATACCCCAATGACACATTGAGTTAGCTGCTATATTTTAACATTTGTTTTGAGGTAGTACTAATAAATAAAATAGTAAAGGTAATACTAAAAACAAAAAATTAAATCAGTGCCATGAGACATCATCATTTTTGCTGATTGATGATTTTCTCTATGTTCGTTCATAAACATTTTTCATACCCGCCACCAAAAAAATGGTGGGGGTATATTCATTTTGTCATTCCGTTTGTAACACATAGAAATATCCATTTTAGACCCCATAAAGTATATATATTCTGAATCAGGGTTTGATTTTATGACGATCTAGCTATGTCAGTCCGTCTGTCCGTCTGTTGAAAGCACGATAGAGGTCGCACCGAAAAAGCTAGGGGGCTCAAATTATGCCAGAATCTTTCTTATAGATAAGGTTTGTTTGGTATTGAAAATGGGCTAAATCGGAATATTAGGAAGAGAGTTATAGCTCGAAAAGCAAGAGTAGGTCGAAAAAACCGTGTCCTTCAAACATAGAATAAAATGAAATTGTGTCCAAACGCATTAACGTAGACTCATGAAACTTCGAATGTATATTTCCTGAGTAAAAGCAACATTCTTCCCCGAAAATTGTCTAAATCTATACATTAGGAGAGGAGTTATCGATCAAAATGTACGAAAATTTACACCGCACAGTGTATTTTTCGGTATATTTAAAAACAAAAACGTCATAAAAGCAACAAAATTGGATGTACGACTCTGAAATTTTGCACACATGGGTTTTTGGTCAAATACTTTGATCTAACAAAAAATCAATGTGCCACGCCCACTTTTACGCCCACCTCTCATATAACTTTTTACCTAAAATTCATATAATTTCTCTACTACTAATGACTTTGGAATAATAAAGGGTTATATTGAAACACCTAAGTTGTACTCATTAGCAGAAATAACTTTGACACGCCTACTATAACGCCCACTTTTCACGTTATCTACAGTTAATGAAATTTAAAAGCTCATAAAACCGCCAAAATTAGAGGTATGATGATCAAATTTGCTACGTATATCCTTCTAATCAATTTTATTGTTGTGCCAAAAAGTTTAGGTGACACGCCTACTTTAACGCCTACTTCCCGTATAACGGTTTATCTTAAATTCATGTAATTTCTCTATTGACAAAGTTTTTGGGAAAATAAAGGACTATATTGAAATATCTAACTTTAATTTGTTAGCAGAAACTTTATTGACACGCCTACTTTACGCCCAGTTTCATTAAGAGACTACATTTACAAAAGCATTTTAGTAGCATATCGAAGTTATAAAGGGTGGTTAAATTTTAAGGACCGATGTTGACTTTAAATAAAACACAAATTATTTAGGATATTATTAGTATTTCTTTTTGCAATTATAATATTTGTATGGTTCAATTATGTATTTAACAAAATATCGGCAAATTGGAACCCCATCTTTGGCGCCACTCCTCTATCTGATGGTCCAAATTTTCAATGACAATGTTGATGCTCAATTGTTGGGCATGATGATTAGGCGAGGTTGACTGCTATTTTGCCACACTATCGCAAAAACCAGCAGTGGTTCCCATTCATCGAACTAAGAAGGCATTCACAGATTTTCTAACATTTTATACAGACCTGTTTTGCAGAAATTTTAATATTTTTTACAATTTTCCCGATTGTGGACGAATTTGAACGATTATGTTGATCAAAACAATTACGAAGTGCACAAAATGCATTTTGATTTGAACGCCCATTTTTATAAAAAACCTGAATGACTTTAAAGCGTTGCTCATTTGCGTATCTTTCCGCAGATCAAATTGAATAAGTTTGAGATTGAGAAATGTCAAATAAAATGCAAAAACAAATTTAAAGATTAGGTATTGTTCACCTTCAACATGGGCCCTTGAAAATGAACCACCCTCTACAAAGAAAGTGATACATATTTTATTATAAAGAGATTATTCCATAGCGATTAACAAAATAATAAATTTTGTGCTTTAAATTTACACAAAATTGGTGGTGGGTATAAAAGATTCGGCACAGCCGAATATAGTGCTCTTACTTGTTAAATATTATATTAAGCACTGCAGCATACAAATTACTTAAAAATATTCATTCAAGACGTATTTGCTTAAACAATGAATAACTCAAAAATATAGGTTAAAGTATATCGGGTGTAGAAACCGCTCTGAAAACAAAAATAAAGAGAATTTATCAAAATCACACACGAATAATAAAAACAAGATTACGCATTTTGACTGATAAAAATGTTTTCGTTCTGCGCTTGTACGTCACATCAGCGTCGAAATTACCAAAAGCAATGTATAATTTGTAAGATTTCTATAATAAAAAGAGAATAAAATCATTTAAATTTATTTAAAAGTACATTATTATAGTTTTGATTATTATTTATTATTGTTATTGATTAATTATTATTTTAGCACTTTATTTGATATTTTACAATTTTTACTTGTTATATCAACCACTGGTTTGCTGATTTACAACAAACGTGGATAATGTGTAATCTTATTTTTTATCATTCTCGGTGATCTCTGATTTCCTTTGTATGCAGCCTACACGACGTATAAGTGTTAATGTAATTATGTAACCCTCATACGTATAGCAAACATACTAAACAATCAGCAAAAAATTATATCACTCTTCTGCATGCTGATAAAAAGTGAAACGACTTGAACATTATTGTATCATTTAACATCGTTTCTTTGTGCAATCGTATATAAATACACTGGACACAGCGCATTCTAGAAGGTGCATAGAGCATATGCTAATAATATGAATAGAAGACCATCTTTCATGATGATATAATGTTTATACACTACTTGTCATAAGAATAACGCCGGTGTTTTTACAAGCATTTTGGCTTTTTTCCTCGAAATATTTTGTGGTAAATTTATTTATTTATTTTTTTATTTTTTTATTTGATGTTAAAGAGCACACCCTATTGAAATTAAAAACGCTTAAAAAAGATATAAACAAATAACTGTTTTATTTTATTTCAAGTTTTAGTAAATTATTTTTTTAACTTCTTTCTTTAAAATAAGGCAACTTAAATAATTTGTAAAAATACACTTTCAAAATTTTTTAAATTTTTTATATTTATATTATATTAAATGTTCTTATATGCCTTAATACTTTGTGCAGCCAACTTTGTTTAAAATTATTTCAAATATTCTGTTTAACAGAGAATCATAAAAAGGCTTCAGGTAGTTTAATGAAATTTTGTTCTAGGCATCCTTGATAGCTTTAATTAATAAAATTTTTTTATCAAATTGTCTTCCATTTTCTTTCCCAGTCATCCAGGCCCATACGTGTTCAACAAAATGAAGGTCTTGCGAATACGGTGGCCCTGCATAATCTCAACATTTTGTGCTTTAATCCAGGAACTCACAATTGTAGCTGTTTGTAAGTGTCGTTGTCATTGTGGCAAGTTCAGGAAATCGTTCCGAATAGCTCGTTAAAATGTGGAAATACTAATCCCAGAATACGATTATAATATTCCGCTGTTATTTAAGTGATCTCAAGAACTATTTCCGTTGTTTTGTAGGAATGCACAGCACCCCACAAGATTACTCCAACTTTCCGGGAATGATGTTTTGTCAAAGCTAGTGGCTCTTTTCTTAAGTCACAAAAATTATAACTGTAACCGCCGCGACCATTTCGATTAATTTTATTTTCATCGGAAGATACCACGGTTTCCTATTCGCTGCTCCATATCAGTTAAGCACGTCCAACCTCAAGCCTCTTCTTTGCGTTGATTGTTTAATAGTGGCTTTATCTGCAGTTTTTTTTTCTTTTTTAATTACGCACATGATTTAATAACACAACTGTAGTTAGGCTTACTACAGTAAGTGCAGATAAAGTAGATAGGCTTACACTAGTTCAAAAAAGAATTTTGCTCATTGAGGAAGCTGAATCGGAAGCTGAATTGGAAAATTTTCTTATAATTAAACATCGCTCCCAAGGTGATGTTACATGATAAGTGCGGCCTTTCATATTTTTTGCACAGTTACCTTATTTCATAGAAAATTTTGTATAACAGTTTTGCTTTAACCAATTTTTAAAGCTATAGAACGACTGGAATAACCTTCTTACATTACATTTTAGCCCTTTTCGCTATGGACAATGATGATTTTCTGCTTAAAAAGCTAGTACTTAGTTGTCTGAATTATGATCTTAGTTATTTCTTTAAGAACTTCACTCCTCTTGTGTAAAAACACAATTGGCCTTATTCTAATGACGCATTTTAAGAAACTTATTATTCAATACCAACTAAGATATGAACAAATTTAATATAACAGTTTTCTCAAAATGGTTTATTCTCTTTTCGTTGTAAAGCAATAGTGTTGCTTCATTTACTACAGTCAGAATGTTGCTGCTTTTTTAATAAAGAAGAAGTATATATTTAAAGAAAATTATGAAAAGGCAGTAAGTAGCCTTATTCTAATGACAAGCAGTGTATATAATACAATTAATGTGAATGTTTGTATGTTTGGACATTTGGCTGTTTGGCTGTTTGCTACTCAATCACGCAAAAATGGCTGAACGGAAGTAAATGTATGAATTTATTTAATCCGTCGTTTAAAGGTCTCAAGAGTTTCGAAAATATTTGCATCAAATTCTATACCACTAATATTGCAAATATGAATGTTTGTGTATTCAAATGAATTAATGGTTTTACTCAAGCACACGAAAAATTACTGAATCTATTAAACAGATTTAAATGAAATTTGTGACACAGATATAAAACCAGAATATTTATGAAAAAAGGCTAACTTTCGTCCTGATAACTACACAGACTTGTGAAAGTGGTTTTTTATGACATTGTTAGTGTTCAAAAGCATTCCCTGATTACTATTTCGAATTAAGAAAAGTATTATAAACATAGCACTTTTATTTTGAAAGCTGTATAATTTACAATACTAATACAAATACAGATTGGTAATATTTTCTAATTTTAATTTAATACTTCTATTTTTTTAAGCAATTTTCCATAAACATGTGTAACACCGCTTGCTTTTGCTGTTGTTTTTTGTTTGTAAATAAAAGTTTGTTGCTGCAATCTCAAGAAGAAGCAAATGCATATGGACATTTCCATGAATATGTCAACAACGACTGTAAAAATAAAAATTCTTGAAAGTTTTTCAATATAATTTTATTGATAAAAAAAACACACAACTTTTAATTTGCGCAGATATTAAGAGCTTATTAAATTATTTTAAGAGCAATAAAAAGAGTTTAGCCTGATTATCTCTTTGACTTATTTTAAAGAATTGCAATCCACTTTTTTCTAGCGACTTAATTGTAAAAATAAATTGTAATTGTAAATATGCTTTAAAATTAAGGTAACAACAACAATTAATAAGAAAAAAGAAAATATAGAGTCCAATTAGCGGTGTATTTTTTATGTTTTCCCTTTGATGTCACGTACGTAGTGCAAAAACATTATTTGTCTCCGTCATTCATATTTGAACAGTCGCAAGAGCACCTAATTTAGAATTTAACTTTTTTTCTTAACATAATATAAATTTTATTACCTAAGAATACTATTAGAGAAAAATCTGTCACATACGATATGTCACGAACGATATTAAATTGAATTTATTATAAAATCATTTAAAAATTATTTTCAATTAAGTATGATAGATTTTAAAAGAAAAATATTTGGGGTAGTGTAAGAAATTTAAAAGAGAAAACATACCTCCCAAGATTCTTAGAACTTTTCATATTTCCATAATACCTCAAAATCACTTCTCTTTTATATCACGTACGATATATTCTTAATTTTCTGGATATCTAAGACAACAATGATACAATAATTAATTTTTTTTTTAAATAAAGTACCTTTTAAATCGAAAATAAAGATCAAATTTTGTTTCAGTTACTCTTGCTTTTGCAAAAATTACTCCACTTTATAGGACTACAAATGTCAAGTACGATGAAATGGAAATGCCCATATGAAGTTTAATTCGCAGTTCGAAATTTCTGATTTTCTATACCACAATTGTCGAAAGTATATCTGATATAATTAAGCCAAATACTAGTCTGTGGGATAAATTTCTGGTATCAAAAAGTTGATTTCAACGCTCAAATCGATTTGTAGAAATTTTGAATAATTATATTCAAACTTTGATTGAAAATTATTTAACTTATTTTATTCTTTGGTAAACCAAATTTACATAGAAATATTTACAACATATTAGTACATATGTACAAAGTCATTAAACAAATAATATTATCGTGCTAGCAAGTTTTAAAGTAAATCGGTAGATTAACGTTTTTTGCGCTCTTTAAAAAGCAATTTTTAATTAAACGAACTGTAAACTCTTAACCAAAGTAACAAATTTCGAAAAACACAATAATAAATGCTTCATGAAATCCTTTTAGGGTAGAAAATTGTTAACTTGAATTAAGTACGTTCTGGTTACCTTAACAAACTTCCACCTTTTGCTGTTTGCCTTTTACATTATATAGCATTCCAACATGTTGCCCCCCAGCAAACAATCTGCATCATTCTTTTATGACCAATATAATTATTTTGTTATAAATAATGACTTAAACTTTATGAAATAATGATGCTTTAATTCAGCACAGACATCTCGTGTTATAGACTGTCTTTGTTTAAGTACAATTTGTTCAGGCCATTTAAATCTTTAAGATAATTACTTCAGTTTCTTTACGACAAACAAAGCATTACTAAAGTGCTTTGCAAAAACAAACGATTTAAAAAACGTTAAAGTTCAACTTGTCGGAGTGGAAGTTTTTAAAAAAAAAAAACATCTTTTTAAGAATAACTTTGTGATGAAATGTAAATTTAAAAATCTTTGGTAAAAAAAAATGGATACGAGAATGGAATGCAGATTTTAATATTAAATTAAGATTTATTGGAGTATCTTATTGATCGAAACATGTACAACCAACTATTTTTATATATTAAGAAATAATTGTTTTTTACAATTTGCAAAAGACCTTGTTTGTTCTAAATTTATATTTAAGCTTGGATTTTATATATATTGGCTATTTTGCTCCCATTTCAGTACTTTGTTAAATATTTTTAACCCCTTAATGACGAACGAAAGAAAAATATTTGCAAAAATTTTAAATTTATAAGGAGCATAGCAAGTGGATGTTTCAAAGTGAAAAAAAGAAAATGATATAAAAGAAACGTTTAATGAAAAATTTAAGTACAGTTTACCTGTGTTGAAAAGTATAAAAATATTTCTAATAAAAATTATTCTTGAGCCGGCAAAGATTTTTTTTTTGGAAACACTATGCATAAGAAAGTCAATTGAGGGATGTCCGTCAATCCATCTGTCCGCGCACCTGTTGAAAACCAAATACTGAAGTACCCATAGGTTGCATAGACCAGCATATTGTATAAATTTTCTAAAAATATCTGAAAATAGATAATCTTCCGAAATGTAACCAAAGAAACACAACCGTATTTTGTATAGAAAAATTTATATTTTTCAGCTTTTGAATAATTTACAGACATGTATGTATGTATTATTATCATTAATATTGGAAAGTTATACACAAAGAAATTTACTCTGTTCAAATTTCGCTAATACAGCACTGAAACTTGGAAATAATTTTTTCAAACATCTAATGAATAATATTCTATTGACTATACAATTTTTTTGAACTTTTTTTTCGCGACATTTTTTTCAAAGTTATAGTTAATTTTGAAAAAAAAATTTTTTTGGATATGTATGTCATTTGAAAATGTAAGTGTCTATTATTTTTTAATTTATTACAAACACTTACATACATATATGTATCTAACTTAATTATTTATAAAAATGTCAACCAAATTTCTTTTTCCCTTTTGCTAAAACACTGTTTCACCAAACACCTTAAAAACCAAAAATATTAAAGAGTTTTGTGTTCATTGTTATAAACATTCAAATAAATAACGGTAGTGTGTTTTATCTCATTATGGTATAAAAGAAGAAAGTGTAAAAATATTATATTTTGTTGACCAAAAATCGATTTTTGTCCATAGTGCAGGGGTTAAAAAAATTAAAATACTGAAAGCTACAAATCTATAAAAGTTTTTACAAAATCATTGTAGCAATTAATTATTAAACAATTTTTTGTTGCTCACACAAAGAGCGATGCAATAATTTATAGCCGTTTTTATTGAATTTATTTTAAAAAACAAATTATGTAATTAATTATTAACAATGACTGTGATGTCTATATTTTATTTTTTGCAATGGAAGATGTAGACTATGGTGAGGTAAAACACATTAAAAATATCTAATAAAAAAGTCAATGTATATGACGACCTTATTAATTTAACTTATTAAAGGCCTAGAAAAATAAATCTATGGAAACTCAGTTTTTAAACCTTCAATAGTCTTCATGAATAAGAAAGTTGATGCATAAGTATTGGATACCTACCAGACCTCTGTATGAATATATTATTTAGATTTTCTATATGCAGCCAACATTAACAAACAACAATTATTAAAAAGTCAATGATAACTCTTAAGTAAACCATGTAAAAACACTAAAGCGAATGAAAAAAAATAATGATACTTACAACACAACACATGAATCTTACATGTTTATTTTTAATGTATATAAAATTCGTTTGATCATAAAAAAAATATAGCAATATTTGATAACAGTTATACTTAGTTATACACATAACACTAAAATATTATTTGATTAATGAATATACATCCACATACATAATTAAGAAAAAGAAATTTTATTTTATTACTAGCTGACACGGCAAACGTTGTTTTGCCATATAAATTATTTCTAGGAAATACTTTTTTAGTTGAATAAAAATAACTAACTTACTCTGAGTACATTAAAAAAAACTTAAACCATATGTGTTCTACGGTATGCAGATCTATCTTAGTTTAAAATTTCATCAAAGTCGTTACGTTATTTAGGTGAGGCATAAATTGTCCCTTGTGGTGAGTCACCCTAAACATTTATTTTTGCTTTGGCTGGACTATAAGTTCTGTATAATTTTAAGGAAAATACTAAAAACTATATCGATGCAAGTACATAATTAAAAAAAGTAGGCGTGGTAAAAAATATGTATCCTATTAATTATACCAGAGTCTTAGTGATAGTATGTGAATTAATCATACCAGAGTCTTAGTGATAGTATGTGAAAATTTCAAGGATATCTGTGCATCACTCTGGCCTACCTGAAGGGGCGTAAAAAAAGGCGTGGCTTTGAGGGGCACAAAAATTAGATGTTGACCGAAATTTTTACGAGTAATAAAAACGTTACTAAATATTTTATCTAGAAATCTATGATAGTTTTTAGTGCTTGATATTAATATGTACATGATTTTTGTTATCAAATTTTACCATTAAAACAAAAGTGAAAAAAAAATTACTCTACATATGTTAGGATAACCCAATAATGGTTTAACTTGTTTGGATAATTCTAAAATTCACACCTAAAATATCTTAAGGATATTCTAATACTATCTCGAATCCTATTAGTTAATAGTTTTTTAATTATTTTTTTTCTATAAGAATTCATAATGAAAAGTGACAAAATAGAATTTAATTTTTATGCAATAAATTTAAGTTGGAAATAGTGAAAAACTTTTTTTCTTTAAACTAAGTTCCATTTAAACTTGAGAGTAAAATAATTTCCATTAACAATATTAAGAGAAATGTTTTATAAACATAAGTATTAACATTTCTTTTATTTAACAAAAACTGCAATTAAAAAAAAATACTTAAAATCATGGTAGAATATGTGTATTAGGCAGCAATGAGCAGCTTTAAGTTTTGCAAAAAAAAAAGATATAAAAGATGCTGAGAGAAAAGTGTATGACAAAAAATTCCTTTAGAGAACAAAAAAGGAAAAGAAAAGAAAGACATGTACAATGGTACGTAGAAATCTTTCTTTTAGACAGATAAAAAAAATTGGGCTAAAAATAAAGACCAAAAAAACAATATTTGCTTTTAACTGCATTTTGTAAATAAGATATAATTTATATCGTAGATTAAAGAAATAAATATATTTAAAAGTTGAGTTGAAAATAAATCACAAAAATTTTATTATTAAAGCCCTCATGTTTTATACAACAATTTTTTTTTAACTTTTTACAATTAAAAACTAGGTGAATAGGAGTGAATAAGATATAAGTTAAATAATATAATTTAAACGTCTTAGCTTGCGATAAGTCGCAAAAAATTATGTTGATTCGCTTATTTATTTCCATGAGTGCTTATAGTAGGTTTGCTTTTATATGCGTAATTAATAAGCAACTAAAGCATTTCTTCCCCTAACGCCCTCTTAAAAATGGTGGTGTGAATAAGACGGAATTTAAATAAATTTATCCGCTTTTCTTACTGCTATAATAAAACAAATTGCGGAAGCCTTAAGTACTTTGTTTCATTTCATGTGGAAAAATTTGCACTTCTTGACCAAGATGATAAATGGAATTTCTGGATTTATTTGTATCTTATTGCAATATCAAGTTGTCTAGAGTTGAACAAATTTATAGCGAAAAATGTAAAAAGTCGAACATAAAACAAAATTATACGTTAACAAGGTGGTGCACTTCGATGTGTTTACATATCATCCTATATAACGACTCAAGATATGTCTCTAATGGCTTATAATTTCAAACTGCCAGTGATTTTATTTACATGGCTGCAACTAAACAAACAAACCACCAACTTATGTAGCTTCTCAATCCTCAAAAACTGTGGTATTATTATTTAATGATTTTTGAAAGAGAAAGTTATTTTAATTACAGTGTTTTCAGCTCTAACACATTACAATCCGAATACCTACTTTTCTGAATTTCATTGGTCCTTTTGTATTTTCAACGTTTGTAAAGCCAGAATTTTAAAACTGATCCAACCTGAGAATGAGAACTGAGGGACTGCTGATCCAAGTAGAGATGGAAAATATATTAGATAATCAATAAGGTAGTTTTCCGGGTTTTAATGGTACCTTCTGTGTTTTCTAATTTTAGAGAAACAAGTTTTCGCATACTAAGAATGCAGACATACATACTGTCGAATATTTTTACAACATTTTGATGGTACTACTTACTAAATGTGCTACATAAAAATTAATGAACTTTAAAAAAACGAGCAAACAAACACGCTTTTGAAAATAATGTTATTAAAAAAGATTTCTTTTATATATTGTACACAACTTGCAAATATTTCCAGCCATGTAAAGACAATGAATAAAGTAAATAAAAGCAAATTTTAATTGCAATAATCTGTGGAAAAAGCAAGTCTATAATGGAAAATAAGAAAAAAAAATTGTTCAACCGGAAAAAAATTAAATTTTTTACTTAAATTTAAGCAACTAAGATGATGTGCTAAATTTCTGATATTTAAAGTGTTCATCAAAAATTTTTTACTTCTATTAAAGGATTTCGAACGAAATTTAAAACTTTTAACTTGGCAACAGTTAAAGCGTTAAATTTTTAACTGCAAAATTTACATTGTTGAGTTTTAAGGAATATTCTCTTACTTTCTTTTTTTTTCTTCTTCCTTATAGTGCCATTGTTTTTCGTTAACAAAGAGATTTTTTTTCTTACTTCTTTGTGAAAATTTCTTCAACATAATATTGTCAACGGCAGCGAAACGAAAACAACAATTAGAACAAAATAATGTATCCTGCAACAAGTACGATTGCAGAGTTTCACATGCTCTTGCGTTTACTCTGTACTTTCTTCTTTTTTGTAATTTACCCTTCAGAATTTTACTCTTTTCGGTTCCTCGTTATGGATTATGCATCTTGTATGTCCTTATGTATGTTCATCTCTCTCCAAGTCTATAATTTTTTGCTGCGGAAGTAATATTAAAAAAGTTATTTAATTTTGTTAAACATTCATCTTCAAATACTTTGACTTGTAAAGGGTTAAATAATAATTTTTTAATATCTGAATAGACTTAGTATACCATCCATATATATCATATTGTAAATATATTTAATTTTGTTAATGTTAATTTTGAATAAAACAAAAATTATTTAGGAAATTATTGTCATTTCTTTTTATTGTGATAATATTGGGATGGTTCAGTTATGTATGAAATAAAATATCGGCCAAATGGCTGCTGCGACCTTGGCGGCACACCACCATCCGATGGACCAAATTTTCAATGACAATGTTAATGTTCAATTGTTAGGCACTACAATGAGTCTATGCTGTCTGATCTTTTGTCACACTATCGAAAAAACCGCAATGTTTTTCGTTCAACAAACTAAGAATGCAGAAAAAAACTTCACGTTTAGGTGTATATATTTAATATAATCTTTCTTATATACGAACTTTTCAACAGAAACATAAAATACAAAACAACATTCTTTTGCTGTAATGCGTTAGCTCTTATAAAACACTGTGATAACACTAAATAATGCTAAGATATTCATTCGTATACAAAATGATCACTGAAATTCGTATTTTTCAGCAAAGAATTCTAGTAAATTTTTCATATATCGTCTTCTACTAAACTCACATTGACTTTCGCTACCTTATTCTGAATTTTAAATTAATTATTTTACCTTACTCCTCTCCATAGCTTTAGAGTATGCCAAGCGGCGAAGAATATTATCTGGTTCAGGATACTAAGTTTATTAAAAACCTCTTTAACACTTGACACTGCTTTACGATGTAATGAATCTGACCATAAAGCCCTTATTTACAGAGACCCTGCCCCAGCTGTGCTTTTGGAAAGTTACGATTCTAGTCCCTATCGAATTAGTACGGTACACTATATAAATTTTTAAAAATTATTTAACTATGAAACAAATCGACCAACAGTAGACTTGAGCATTCATCTGACTCATGAGTCTGTCCAAAATTTTTTTATGTAAACCGTTTTTTTTAAACATATTTAACACTTAGTTGGAGACTTGCAAGGATATTGAAGGAAACTTATTCGAATATCTTAATGCTTACATCAAATTAAGAACACACATGTTTTGGCTGGACTCTTATCTATATATATAAAAGTGAAACTCTGTGTGTGTGTTAGCTATAGACTCCGAAACCGTAATGCAAGTTGTTGTACAAGGAGTTTTAATGAGTGGTTAAAAGTGGGCGGGGTTACTCCCATAAAAAAATAAGTTATCATTTTAAGCTACATGCACTTGACCGATTTTTCTGAAACTTTGCACACCTATTGAGCTGTCATGGCTGTACAGTTATGTGATTAGAAAAGTGGGCAGTGTCATGCCCATTAAAAATAAGTTATAATTTTTGATATTCAATTGAAATTCAGAATGTATTTTTATTTATTGAGAGACGTAGCAACGCGCGCCGGGCTTGGCTAGTATATTATATATTTAAAATGCTGTATTTTTATTTTTTTATGGCTTTTTCAATTATTTGTGGTTAAAAAATATTTCATTTTTTATTAAGGAACGATGCTTGTTAGATTTTTTATGTAAGTTGTCTCATATTAAAAGCCGAATGACTAACAATCATATACTCAAGCAATTTCGTACTCGGTCAGCTATGAAATTGTTTTTAGAAAGATTAATAAATGTAGGTTTGAGTTAAATACATATTTTTGAATAATCTAATTTGATAAGTAATCTAATTTTTATTTAGACTAAATTTAGATTACACCAGTAATAACCAGTAGTAGCGGTGTTGATACTTTGGAAAAGAATTTCTTTCGAATTAATTACATTTAAATTTAAATTTATATTTAAAAATCAAAACATGTGTAAAACGAAGGGTTAAGCAAAAAAAATTAATTAAGATTATAAAATTATGGATACTTAAGAAAAGCTTATGTAAAGAGGTGTAGGATTTTATTTTGTTTTTTTTTTTTCTCTTCTGATTTCTCTACCCTGAATCTATGAGATTCATTTTCAAATAGCCCTATACTGAACTGCATAAGATCCATAACTTTTCATTTGGATTTAATTTGGAGTAAATGTGCCTAACAAATCATATTGCAACTAAATTGTATATTTTATTAATTTTATTTAAATTAAAAATTACAAAGATATACTATTTATACTATTTTTCCAAAGAAAAATCTTGATGCCTTAAACTTAACCTATTGTTCAATTTACAACCCCTTATTGTATTTCATGTCGTCTATTAAAATACAGTTTTCGTTTACTTACTTCTAAACACAATTCCCGTTGTGACCGTTGTATGTTGTATTTAGAGTTTGGTATTTCCCGGTCTTTTTATTTTCCCGGGAAACGGGAATTAAAAAATCGTCTTCCCCGGAATGACCGGGATTCCCGAAAATAATATTTCTTTTAAAATATATAATGTTTGTTAACTTTAAAATCACAATTTGGTTAATAATTTTTTAGTAATAGTTTATTTTCCATTAGAGTCCTTATTGTGTCAGTATTACATCTTCCGGAAATATACACTTAACCCAAATTAAAAAAAAGTTATTGACCTGTAAACAGATATCTTTTTTTGGGCAACACTACTCCACTCGTCTACTACAAGAGCAAACCACAAATTGTCGCAAATTTGACCCGATATTGTTTTCACGATCGTATTTTTAATGGCGTTGTAATATTTTATTATAATGTTTTTAACATTTAAACTTTGACGAATAAAAGAACTTTGTGTAATTGTTCGAATAGATATTCCTTCGACTGCTGCCAATTTTGAAACAATTTCCGGTAATGTTTTGGTGTCTAAAAAACTTTTAATGGTGGAATTATTGTTTTTTATTTGGTGCAGGTGTTGAAGAATTGTTTTCAAATTTTATTTTATGAACCAAAAGCAGGTACCGTATGAGACCGCTCTCGAACATTAACCTTTTCGGGAAAATATTACATTGTGCTGCGTTGTCTACTTTTTGAAAATAGTTCCAGACTTCAGACATTTTGCTTCTAAACAAAGTGAATTTTATAAAAAAGTATTTTTAGAAAAATTCAATCATAAATAAAAAAAATTATACTTACAAATTTTGTGACCACTTTTAAAAACAATTTATACATACGATTATATTTATAAAAATGAACCACGGAAACTACTGCTGGTTTTACGGTTGTTATAAAAAACATGTATATACAAGAAAACATTTAATTAAGTATGTGTGTAATTAATTCACTTGAAATTTATAAGCACTTATTAAAAATAATTCCAGAAAGTCGTTAACTTGGCGTAAAATATTTTTGACCGACGATGTTTGTTTTTCTTTTACATATTCGTATTTAAGAAAAGTTGTAAATACTTAACAAACAAAAAACGCTTACAAATTAAAAAACCTTACTTATTATTTAAATATTCTTAACATTTACCAAAACAGATAAGAAATTAAAAATAAAATTAAATATATTTCCTAATATACTGCATATTTTTTATTTCCCGTTTTCCCGGGAATAAGAGCAAAATTTTTCCGGGAATATTAAGTGGTTCGTTTCCGCCCGGGAATTCCCGGTTCCCAAACCCTAGTTGTATTGCTAAATGTCAATTAACAACACAAAGCAACAAAATTTCAAAAATTTATAAGGCTTTTAAAACCACTATACAATTTTGATGTGTTGTGGGTTTAGTAGTACAAATATCGTCCAAATTTTAAATTCTATGGAGTGGTTTTTTTAATATAAATTTTTTAAGTAAACTTCAAGATTTTCTTAGACGCTTCCCCACATAATCAGTGATAACTTAAAAACGGTTAGTCAAACTTAGAAAAATTTAAATTTACATAGCTTTTAATGCATTTATACCATGCGTTTTAATCGGCTCAGTAGTTTCGGAGTTATAATAAAAAACAAGTAAGAGCACTATATTCGGCTGTGCCGAATCTTTTATACCCACCACCAATTTTGTGTACATTTAAAGCACAAAATTTTTATTTTTTTGTTAATCGCTATAGAATAATCTCTTTATAATAAAATATGTATCACTTTCTTTGTAGAGGGTGGTTAAATTTTAAGGGCCCATGTTTAAGATGAACCACATCTAAACTTCAACTTTTTTCTTGTATTTCATTTGACATTTCTCAATCTCAGACTAACTCAATTTGAACCGTGGAAAGATACGCAATCGAGCAACGCTTTTAAATATTAAAGATTTTTATAAAAATGGGCGTTCAAATCAAAATGCATTTTGTGCACTTCGTGATTCTTTTGGTCAACATAATCATTCGAATTCGTCCACAATCGTGAGAATTGTAAAAAATATTTAAATGTCTGCAAAGCAGGTCTGTATGAAATGTGAAAACATCTGTGAATGCCATCTTAGTTCGTTGAATGGGAAACATTGCTGTTTTTCACGATAACGTGGCAAAAGAGCAAGCAACCTCGACTCATCATCGTGCCCAACAATCGAGCATCAACAGTGTCATTGAAAATATGGACTATTGGATCGTGGTGTGCCGCCTATGTTGGGGGGCCATTTGGTTGATATTTTGTTCCATACATAATTGAAGCATACAAATATTATCATTATAAAAATAAATGATAATAATTTCATAATAATTTTATTCAAAATCAACATAGTCCCTTAAAATTAACCACCCATTATAACTTCGGTATGCTAGTAAAATGTTTTCGTAAATTTAGTCTTTCAATGAAAGTGGCCGTTAAAATACGCGTGTCAATAAAGTTTCTGCTAATAAACATAACTTAGATATTTCAATATAGTCCTTTAGTATTCCAAAATCTTTATTCATAGAGAATTTACATGAATTTAAGAGGAAGAAAGTGAATTTAAGGTTAACTTTTAAGGGCCACAGGGTGATTTAAAATATACATTCTCTGCATTTTTCTAAAACGGGAAATTTATTAGTAAGATTTTGATTTTTAAACTTCTATAACATTTTGCTTTTAAAAGATTTTCAAACGAAATAAGTTTTGTATAATTTTAAAATTTGTTAGCCATTAGTACATGAAAATAAATTGTTTATAATGTTTAGAGACAATTTTTTTTGACTTAGGTCAAAATGTTCCTAAATTCCCATTTTAATAGAGCATAATTTCAGGAGAACATAAGCATAAGTTGTTAGCATCTTATCATCTTTATCTTATATTTAGCTACAGTACAATAAATGGCGCAGTGTAAGATGAATAAATGCTAATATATATGACTAATATATTTTTATACAAATTTAAGGAAAAAAGTGTGCGTGGCACACCTATTTTCCGTTATAACGAAGACTTTGACCAAAAAGCCATGTTTGCAAAATTTCAGAATCGTACATATAGTTTTGTCAGTTTTATTACGTTTTAAATTTGAAATATACACTGTGCGGTATAAATTTTCGTACATTTTTATCTATAACTCTTTTCCTAATTCATAGATTTAGGCGATTTTCAGGGAAAAATATTCTTCTGACTCGATAAATATATATTCGAAGTTTCATGACTACGTTTATGCGTCTGGACTCAATTCAAAAGTGATAGTGGGCGTTATAGTAGGCGCGTCAAAGTTGTTTTTGCTAATGAGTACAACTTAGGTGTTTCAATATAGGCCTTTATTATTCCAAAATCTTTATCAATAGAGAAATTATATGAATTTTAGTTAAAACGTTATATGGGAGGTGGGCGTAAAAGTGGGCATGGCACATTGATTTGCCGTTACAAGAAAGCGTGTCACCAAAAAGCAAAGTGTGCAAAATTTCAGAGTCGTACATCCAATTTTGTTGCTTTTATGACGTTTTTGTTTTTAAATATACCAAAAAATACACTGTGCGGTATAAATTTTCGTACATTTTGATCGATAACTCCTCTCCTAATGCATAAATTTACATAATTTTTAAAGAAAAATATTTTCTTTACCCAGGAAATATATATTCGAAGTTTCATGAGTCTACGTTAATGCGTTTGGACACAATTCCATTTTATTCGATGTTCGAAGGACACGGTTTTTTCGACCTACTCTTGCTTTTCGAGCTATAACTCTATTTCTAATATTCCGATTTAGCCCATTTGCAATACCAAACAAACCTTGTCTATAGGAAAGATTCTGGCAAAATTTGAGCCCCCTAGCTTTTTCGGTGCGACCTCTATCGTGCTTTCAACAGACGAACAGACGGACAGACGGACGGACATAGCTAGATCGTCATCAAATCAAACCCTGATTCAGAATATATATACTTTATGGGGTCTAAAATGGATATTTCGATGTGTTACAAACGGAATGACAAAATGAATATACCCCCACCATTTTTTTGGGGGCGGGTATAAAAAAAAAATTTTTTAGAAAAATTCAATCATAAATAAAAACAAGTAAGAGCACTATATTCGGCTGTGCCGAATCTTTTATACCCACCACCAATTTTGTGTACATTTAAAGCACAATAATTATTATTTTGTTAATGGCTTTCTTTGTAGAGGGTGGTTAAATTTTAAATTTAAAACAGAGGCCGAATTACGGCACTCGAACGTGATTGAAATTTGAAAACTCTTATTAGAATCTATAAACCTAAAGCATACTCGATCGTTCGAGTAAAATTTCGATCGATATCGAATGCCGTAATTCGGCCCCAGGTCTGTATAAAATGTAAGAACATCTATGAATGCCTTCTAAATTCGTTAAATGAGAAGCATTGCTGTTTATCGCGATAGTGTGGCAAAAAAACAGTCAACTTCGACTCATCATCGTGCCAAACAATTGAGCATCAGCAATGTTATTTAAAATTTGGACTATCGGATCGAGGTGTGCCGTTGAGGTCGCGGGGCCATTTGGCCGATATTTTGTTCCATACATAATTGAACCATACAAATATTATCATTAAAAAAGAAATGATAATAATTTCCTAAATAATTTGTGTTTTATTCAAAATCAACATCGGCCCTTAAAATTTAACCACCCTTTATAACTTGGATATGCTGGTAAAATGTTTTCGTAAATTAAGTGTTTCAGTGAAAATGGGCGTTAAAGTAAGCGTGTCAATAAAATTTCTGCTAATAAATACAACTTAGATATTTCAATATAGTCCGTAATTTTTCCAAAATATTTATTCATTGAGAAATTATATGAATTTGAAATAAAGCATTATATAGGATGTGGGCGTAAGAGTGGGCGTGTCACCTAAATTTTCTGGCATAACAATAACATTGACTAGAAGGATTTCCGTAGCAAATTTTATCATCATACCTCTAATTTTGTCGGTTTTATAAATTTAAATTTCATTAACAGTAAATAACGTGGAAAGTGAGCGTTATAGTAGGTGTGTCGAAGTTATTTATGCTAATAAATACAACTTAGATAATTCAATAAAGTCCTTTATTATTCGATTTATAGAGAAATTAAAAGAATTTGAGAGAAAACGTTGTATGGGAGGTTGGCGTGTCACATTTATTTTCCGTCAGAAGAAAGCCTTTGACCAAAAAGCAATTCCTCAAATTCCAAAAAGCAAATTTCAGAATCGTAGATCTAAATTTGTCACTCTTATTAGGTTTAAAATTTTTAACATATTGGAAAATACACTGCGCGGTATAAATTTTCGTACATTTTGATCTCTAACTCCCTTCCTAATACATGCATTTAGGCAATTTTTCTTTCTTCCTTATACTCCGATTTAGCCAATTTTCTATTCCAAACAAACCTTGTGTATAAGACATATTCTGGCAAAATTTGAGCCCACTAGCTTTTTCGATGGGACCTCTATCGTGCTTTTAACAGACGGACATACGGACGGACATAGCTAGATCGTCGTCAAATAAAACTCCGATTAAGAGTATATATATACCATTTTTTTGGTGGCGGATATAAAAACTCAAATACTTAAAAAAAACACTTTACAAAAAAATTTGTTTAGCTCTTTTACTAAAATTTTGCAAAAAATATTTGACCTTGTGTCACAAAAATTGATCGGCTGATCACGGTCGGATCGTAACGGGTATAAAATGGGGTATAGGGGTATAGAGGAGAGTTTTATCTACTAAATGGTGCTAATTTCTTTTTGTTATCTTATGTTTTCTAGAAGTTATGGTGTATTAAAAAAAGGAATTTAGGAAAATTTAGACCTAAAGATAAAAAAAAAATTATTTCTAAACATTATAAACAATTTATTTTCATGTACTAATGGCTAACAAATTTTAAAATTATACAAAACTTATTTCGTTTGAAAATTTTCTAAAAGTAAAATGTTATAGAACTTTAAAAATCAAAATCTTACTAATAAATTTCCTGTTTTAGCAAAATGCTGAGCATGTCTATTTTGAGTCACCCTGTGGCTCTTAAAATTTAACCACCCTTTACAAAAAAATAGATAGATAAAAAAAAAATTTGTTAAAATATGTATTTTAAATATTCAAATACTTATTTTAAATCTACTGATGCACATTTTTTTTTAATATTTTTAAATCTTAAACCTCATAAGACTGTGTGTACAACTATATGTAAAGTTGGGCACAAATCATTACTCTAGTTAGTTTTTGTCAACAAACTTCGGTCATTTTCGTTTTCACAAACCCCTATAAAATTCCTTTGTAGTTTGTGCAAAAAAATGTTACTAGAGTCATCTAGTGTTCTACGTGATGTTTAGCAAAGACATCATCCTCAGTGTTTGCAAAATGTAGTGGCGCCTTCAACAGATGTCGCCATCTGCAATGAATAAATGCTAATGAATATGACTAATATATTTTTATAAAAATTTAAAAAAAAAGTGGGCGTGGCACATTTATTTTCCGTTATAACGAAGACTTTGACCAAAAAACCATGTTTGCAAAATTTCAGAACCGTACATATAGTTTTGTCAGTTTTATTACGTTTTAAACTTCAAATATACACTGAGCGGTATAAATTTTCGTACATTTTGACCTATAACTCCTTTTCTAATGCATAGATTTAAACAATTTTTGGAGAGAAATATTCTTTTGACTCGAGAAATATATATTCGAAGTTTCATGACTCTACGTTATGCGTTTGGACACAATTCTTTTTTTTTTTTGATGTTTGAAGGACACGGGTTTTTCGACCTATTCTTGCTTTACGAGCTATAACTCTCTTTCTAATATTCCGATTTAGCCCATTTTCAATACCAAATAAACCTTGTCTATTAGAAAGATTCTGGCAAAATTTGAGCCCTTTAGCTTTTTCGGTGCGACCTCTATCGTGCTTTCAACAGACGGACAGACGGACAGACGGACAGACGGATGGACATAGCTAGATCGTCATCAAATCAAACCCCGATTCAGAATATATATACTTTATGGGGTCTAAAATGGATATTTCGATGTGTTACAAACGGAATGACAAAATGAATATACCCCCACCATTTTTTTGGTGGCGGGTATAAAAATTATACTTACAAATTCTGTGACCACTTTTAAAAACAATTTGTACATACGATTATATTTATAAAAATGAACCACGGAAACTACTGCTGGTTTTACGGTTGTTATAAAAAACATTTTTTTACAAGAAAACATTTAATTAAGTATGTGTGTAATTAATTCACTTGAAATTTATAAGCACTTATTAAAAATAATTCCAGAAAGTCGTTAACTTTGGCGTAAAAAATTTTTGACCGACGATGTTTGTTTTTCTTTTACATATTCGTATTTAAGAAAAGTTGTAAATACTTAACAAACAAAAAACGCTTTCAAATTAAAAACCTTACTTTTTATTCAAATCTTCTCTAAATTTACCAAAACAGATAAGAAATTAAAAATAAAATTAAATATATTTTCTAATATACTATATATTTTTTATTTCCCGTTTTCCCGACAATAAGAGCAAAATTTTCCAGGGAGTATTAAGTGGTTCGTTCCCGCCCGGGAATTCCTGGTTCCGAAACCCTAGTTGTATTGCTAAAAGTCAATTAATAACACAAAGCAACAAAATTTCAAAAATTTATAAGGCTTTTAAAACCACTATACAATTTTGATGTGTTGTGGTTTCAGTAGTACAAATATCGTCCAAATTTTAAATTCTATGGAGTGGTTTTTCACTTTCGGAGTTATAATAAAAAATAAAAGCAAAAACTATATTTTTTACGTGAAAATAGCAATTTATCGGTTTTCAAAATATCATGAAAAATCGAAAACGGTAAAAATTGTTCAAATTTATTACTTAATCGCAAAGCCACGTGTAATAACATCAAAATAAGAAATCGACCATAAAAACGATTCATGTCTTTCAAATTTATTCACAATTAAGTCATCTCGCTCATTTGCACAAATTTTTAGTTTCTTTGTTTGCTATACATCAAATTGCGCAGTTAATATTCTTTTCCTAGAAAAAATGTTTAGAAAAAACCTTTTTGACAAACTTGTGATTCTCAGAATTAAAAAAAGTAATAAACAAAAGGTTGCTATTCCTAAGGTTTATAAAAAAATATTAAGGAATTTTATGAAAAAAAAAATCATTCGTTACAGGTAGCCCATGGAAAAAGAGCAATTCAGAGTGCAGGCACATTTATGAGCGTTTATAACTCTGCTTTGTAAAAATTGAACAACCTATTGTTTATTAATTTTTTTGTTGCTATTATATGGGGCTTTGCGATAAAGTAATAAATTTTAACAATTTTTGCCTTTTTCGATTTTTCATGATATTTTGAAAACAAAAAAATTGCTATTTTCACGAAGAAAACTAATTTTTTATCATAACTCCGAAACTACTGAGCCGATTAAAACGCAATGTATAAATGTGTTAAAGGCTTTGTAAATCTAAATGTTTCTAAGTTAATTTTAATAATATCAGACTAACCGTTTTTGAGTTATCATTGATCATGTGGAGCAGCGTCTAAAAAATCTTGAATTTTAAAATTTAAAAAAAAATATCCATAGAATTGAAAAATTTTACCATTTTTGTACTTAGGTTTCCATGATACATCAAATCTTTTCTGCTGTTGACCTGTGTTATAATAAGCAAAGGCAAATGCAAAATCAAAAATGGGAAAGTTTATCAAATATTACTTATGCAGAGTTACAGAAAATATCTAAGTTAAAATAATATTACTATTTTCGAAACAAAAATATAATTCTAATGGTTAGAAGTTAATTTACGTTTACAAAATAAAAAAAGAAACAAAAGAAGCACATTTAACTTAATTTAGATTAAGCTTAAATTTTCTGTTTTCTTTAAATGAAAATTTGTTATCATGTACATTTGTGACATATTACATAAGTGTAAATAGAAAAACGCTTAACAGGTTTCGACAACAACGAATAAATATACATAAAAGTAGTTTAATTTATACGTTCTTATACATGGCTTTTACTCATTTTCCCATTTATTTTATTTGCTATTATACAAATTTAGCGTAAACTGTATCTGCTTATGTTCAGCTTCTCAATAATAAGCCATTTGAGTTTATTAGACGTGTAGATATTAAAACTGTCTACGAAAAATCACACACACACACACATACACATAGATTACTATTAAACTCTCATGGCAATATAAAGTCAAATACCTACAGCTTTAACAACGACGTGGTATATGTGTTTATCCTTGTCGACTTTTTTCTGACTTAAATGCGTATAACTGGCATAATCGTAAAAAGGCTTTTGAGAAAGAAAAAAAAACTTTATGTGTGCCTTTCTTCCATTTGCTATCGTTATTATAACATGTGTTGTCGTTAAGTAATACATACACAGACATATATCCACGGCATATAATGGATATAAACGTAAATAATTTTCCTTTTTATGGGCATTGACGAAAAGGCTTTGAAGCGTATGAAATGAGGGCGAAAATGCAGTAAAATCAGTTTATTGAGGTTATAGTCGTCGAGCATTGCCGCAAACAACAAAATGCAAAAACTTTTGAAGTGTTTTTGTAAAGGGTGTACTGATATGTAGGCACAATTTCAATAAAAAAAAAACATAATTTTTAAAGTACATAGTGTACAGAGTATAAAAATGAGGGGAAAGAGCAGCCTAAAAACAAACAATATGTATGAATAGGTACACTTTTTGAAAAAGTCATCCTTAAACAATTTGCATTAAAGTGGCTTTTGCTGTAGCACACCAATATTTGTTATTTAAAAAAAAAAACAATTTAAAAAAACGAAAACAAAATCATAGTGAACTATTTGTAGAAATCCTTAGCTTAACCACCGTTTTGATATGAATAAGCTTACTGCACCAGTAGCAGAAAATCTAACTTTTGAATTTTTGGGGCACCCTATAATATGAAACAAATATATTTGGGCAAAATTCAATGGAATTTAAAAAAATATATAAAGTTTATAGAAAACTATAAAAAGAGTTTGTTCTTTAATTTTGAGCTACAATTAGAACAACAGCTACAGGATTACAACAACTTACTCAATTAAGTTACCTAGTAAGTGAGCTTACATTCATTTGAATTACAATATTAAAACGTATTTCTCCAAATTCTGAAAGTGTTATACATTTCGGTTATTATTAAATTTTGGAAAAAATTCACCAATTCCTAAGGAATATTTGGGGGGAAAGTTTTTTTCGATGATACAGGCGACTATCCATGGCTTAATAGGCTAAACTTTGGCACCTCAATCTTTGCATAATTACATCTCTGTCATGTTGTTTTTGCTGCGATGTACTTATTTAAAATGAATTTAGTGTCCGATGTAAGAAACGATAAGAAAATTATTTTTTACTTGCTTTCAAATGTTTTTGTTTCTTGGCTTTTTAAACCGTTTAATACTTGAAAATGACTGATTTAAATTTGATATTTTCTTCTGCTGGTTTGTAAGTAGCTAGTAGAGAAAGGTTTAAAAAAGCAGAAAATTCGAAAAATTTATTCTTTTTTATTGAGTTTTTTGAATTGAGAAGCAGAATATCTTTTAAAAATGGGCCCATTGAAAAAGGGGTTTTCAGCTATTCTTATAAATTTTTTTTAATTGCACACAAATCGTGTTGTCATTAAGTAAGTATTTTTTTCACCTCCTTTTTCCAAAACGAATTAACTGCAACTGTTGAGAAGCTAAAAAATATTTCAATTAAACTAATTCTACTTAACAGATTCTTAAAAACTTTGCTCATTTCATTTTCATTAAAATACAATTTACTGGTTGTTTAAGTTGTTCCATAATACAAAGTTAAAGTTTTATTTTTTAAAATATTAATTTTCAAGTGATTCTACTAAAACTGCTTTTCACACAACCTTCAATACAAATAAAATACATTTTATTAAGTTTTTTAAAAAAACCATTACACCTATAATCTCAAAACGTTGTGTGATTTTTTTTATCTCATTGTCTTATTCCAAATAGAAACAAATAAAATCGGAGCAGGTAAAGTAATACACCGCATACAAAAAAATCATTATTTAATTTCTTTCAGAAGCGAAAATTTTAGAGTTTCTTTACCTCGATATTAGACATTTTTTAAAATATTCGTTTCAGTAATTAGATGCAATCCAATAAGGGGCATGGTAACTCCCATACAAAGAATTTATGGACATAAAGTTCTGTATAATTGGCTGCGAAAAGTATACTTTTTTTTAGCATCAAATTGATAGGATCTTAACAAGGGAAATGGAGGCCCTATGCCGAAAAATACATTTGATATCGCTTCAAGAATTCTAATTCTGTGGCTTGCAGCTAAAAGGGCCAATTTCAAAATATTTACTTTTGAGAAAATTGGAATTGAACTTTAACTTTTATAGATGCTTTTATAGTGACATTGGCCATCATTTTATTTATAAAGCTATTCTGGGTTAACTATGACTTTAGCTGTTTTACTATAATGGAACAGAGCAAGAAAACAAATCAAATGCAATGATTAACTCAAACGAGCAAAAAAGTGACATTGGCCCTTTTAGCTCCAAGCCACAGAATTTATATTTGGTTTTACTTTTGTAAGAGATTCGAGAAGGTGGAGTGATATCCTTACACAAATGAAATACTATTTATTACAACTATCGCACACATAACAAATATTGGCAGATAATATTAATATCTTACTCCAAATGAATACAATGCAAAAACTTTGTTGGTACCAGTAAAGCGTTTCGAATTCTACTTCTACTTGTATCAGAAAATATTATTTTTGAGACTCAACATGCAAAATTGTGAAACACTTAACAATGGACGTGGGTATGCTATAGTTTTCTTGTTTTGTCATTCTGTTTTTAATTTTAACAATATTTATATTCGATGCATAATTATCTCCGATATCCGATGGGGAGTCGATTGATCATTGTCCGTCTGTCCTACTGTCCGTGTGTTGGTTAAAATCAACTTTGAGAAGCCCCAACATGTATCACAGATCAGTATGTGATACCAATCTTTTGCAAATATTTAAAGATGTATCGCTATAAAAACTCAATACAATCACCACACGGCTTTCTGAGTTATGATCAAATAAACACAACTTTTCCTGTTTTTTTTTTTGTATTTATGCCGTGCGATTACCAAAATTATTTTTGAATAAACAATTGTACCACGTGCTCCTGCGCATCATGGTTGTTTGATTGATGAACAACAGGCTTAGTAACCATGGCTATACAGAGGTTACCAGTGACTGACTAGTTCTGACCAGCATTGTTTTTAAAGAAGCACGCACCAATGATTCTACCAGCCCATAAATCGCACCAAATAGTTTTCTATATGTAAAGTTGTATCAACATACACTTGAGAATTGCCATCACTCCAAATACAGCAGTTTTGTTTAATGACGTATCAATTCAAGGAAAATTGAGTTTTACCGCTAAACAAAATTTGCTTATGAGAATCGGGATCAATGCCAATCTTGTTTTGTGCCCATTTACCAAAGCTACACCTTGCCATTCAAGCGTCGGTCTATTGATATTGAAATGCCGAACCTAACTAAACATAAATCAGTTTACGAATGACAAACTGTTGCCAACTTATGCCTCTATAAAAAACATCTGGTAATTTTTAGAAACACATTACATCATTTCTAAGACGGCCACAGGCGAAAATATTACGTAGTCCCGTTTCTAAAAATAACGCCTGTATAAAAAATCGTTACACAATATAAGGCCTATAAAAATCGATTATGTAAAATGATGAAATATGAACATAGAGTTTATGTCAATGCACTTTGTTTGTGATAGTTTTTGTCAAGGTACTTTATTTTCGTTAAGCTTTAATTAAGACTTTGCTCTCGGTGTCCCTTATTTGTCATTCGTTCCATATATACATTCTGTTGAATATTTTGTGAGACTTGGTCAACTAGGATGCTTTCAATAACGGTTGTCAGATTGCGTGTATATTTTCTGCCATATGGTTTTTCCTTCGTCAAAAGCTGTTTCAATTACTTTCTTAATTTAAGCTTGCTTGTATTAATATCTTTATGGTGGCTTGTATGTAAGTAAAATATACATTAATTATGAGATAAAAATGCAACCATGCCTTACACCTCAACAAAGTCAAGCAATACAAATAACCATATGCATGCCATGGAATATATTAAACAAATTGAAAAGGGAAGGTAGTCCCCAAAGAAGAAATGGATAGATAAATATATACATACATATGTATGTACCTTAAAAATTTTACATAATTTTACATCATCATTCTATCGCTGAGGTTATCATTTTGATTATTTTTTAAATCATCGATCTGATTATCTATGAGATACTTTCCCTCCTTTGTATTGTATTGTTCTTACAGTGAGGCATGTCTTTAAATATGTGACAAAATTATAATTTTAATTTTTTCTTAAAACCTTAACATACTGCCGAACAAGAATAGCAAAATTTAATACTTATTCTGAAATCTATTTAGAGTCAAGCTTAGATATAAATATTCTGTGGACTTTTGACAAAACAACCTCTTTCAAAAACTGCAATTTTACAGGAGAACGAAAAAACTGTTAAAATATCTAACAACTTTGATTTTGAAATATTTTGTGAAAAGGTGGAAGTGTAGTTTTAAATTGAAATACTAAATTGAAGTGAAGATATCAATAATTCTATTCTAGTGCCAACAGATTTTCAGAAAAATTTAGAATAAAAAGATAGAATGTTTTGTCGAAATTGTTTTTAACAAAAAAATTAACTTACATTACACAAGTTGTTTTGTAAAAATGGTTTTAAACAAAAACGTAATTCATATTTTGCGCTTATCTCAAGGCAAGTTTTTTTATTAAAATGGAACTAATAAAAAAAGTAGAAATAGGTTATTTTAAAAAATAATATTATATTTAATAAAACATACATTTGAATTCAATTAGACAATATTGGTACAAAATTATATTTCTGTAGGGGAAACAAATTTTAAGTTAAAAAAAGCGTTCAAAAGGAAGGAAATAAAAACTGTAACTCTACACATTTAAAAGCATAATATTATTATTGAATACTTTCATCTTCGTCAAGGTCTGGGTGAACTTCAATGGGGATATCACCTTCCGCCTTAATATTCTGATAAAAACTGTGGTAATTTGTACCAATTAATGGCAGCATATCTAATAAATCTTTCTTTTTATTTTTTGATACAGGCAAAGGGGAATTGTAGCTTGTGGCCAATTGAGGAGATGGTTCTTTACGGCGACGCGGTGTTATATAAAGCATCTGAAATGACTCTTCTGGGTGTAATGAAAATTTGTACTGCAAAACTCTTGGCTTGCTTTTTTCGTATCTCAGCCATCGAACATTTTTCCACTCAAACTTCTCACCTAAAAATCGGAAAACTTAAAAATAATATTGTGTTGAAAACAATGTAGGTATTTAAAATTATACCTGAAATGCTATGTGATCTCCATGTATATTTGTCCCTTAGTAGTGCACGAAAATCGAAGAAATCCTCTTGTCTTAATTCATGGACAATATAATTTTTATTGGTCGCCGATATTAATTTTGCCCAATCGTGTGAATGTTCAATAGATCCGAAGAAATTTTTTCTTTTCTATTTGCGCATGTACAGTATCACATTCAAGATGCGTATGACCCACGACAAGAAATTTATGATCAATAAGTTGAATACTTGCGTGATCTTCCAAAACTTTCCCAAACATTGCGCAAAGGTATGAGTTGCGGTTCTGACCAGGACAGGAATCACTATATAAAACAATATGACGAACTGAATTTGGTAAATCCAACAGACATTTAAATATGCAAGACCCAATATCGTTTGCACCACGCTTTGCAATGGTTTCGTTCCATATATAGCACAAGGCTTTTTTCATTGCTCCATCATGCACGGTTAAGTTAAAAGTCCACAATGGTCTCTTGTAAAAAAACAAAGCAGCACGTAAATAAGGAGTGTGAATTCATTGTTGTAAGTCAAATGTTAACATTTTTATATTTTCGCTACTTATCAGACGACGTCAGACCATTTGAGAAAAGGTTTCCTTTTGTCGTTTTCTTCTAATTCGTTATCTTTACAAACATTGGAATTATCTAATTTTTGAATCTTGGCCATAATTTTTATATATTTTTGGAGAATGAAATTCCGTCAATCACTTTAGCTTTAAAACGCAACGCCTACTATTTTTCGAATTGTTTTGACTTAGCTGTGCTTTTTAAATGACAGTGGTGCCAAATAATAAAAACGACAAACACCTGTAGCGCACTACTGAAATTGTTTGACTGAAAATGTGGCAGAATTTATACCACGCATGAACTCCAAAACAACTTCTTTTGATCAAAATATCTATTTTCAAGTCCACAAAAACACTTCTTTGCAAACAATAATTTACTTTTTATCAGTTTTTGTTTTCACATAAGAACTTCTTTTCACACAAGTCGTTAAGTCAAAATTAATTTTCTCTTTAAACCATTTAAAAATTTGTCTTGTCTCAAGCAAGTTACATATTTTCTTAATTTCAGTTTTGATAAAACAACTTCTTTGAAGAGAAGGTGTTTTGTTAAAACAAAATGTATATATGCACAAAAATATTAAATACAATTTAGATGTTTTGTCAAAAGGATATTACAATTTTATTTCTTGCATTTTAGAAAATTTTTAAACTCTTTCATTTAAGATATTTTATCAAATATGTTTTCCAAATATAATGAAAGAAGTTGATTTGCCAAGAACTGTAGATTTTTAACTAAATGGCGTAGAAATGCAAGGATTACACCAAAAGAACCGTCTTAAAAATTTATATTTAATATAAAAATCTTGCAAAAATGTCTTATTTCTAGAGAAGTTGTTTTGTCAAAAGTCCACAGATATAGAAAGCAAATTGTAAAGAAACTGTTGATGAAGTGATTCAATTTAGGTAAAAACACTTATGAATTTAAAATAAGCCTGTCATGGCAGATAATGTCGACGCCAGTGTGCGAAATTATCGTATGTTACAAAAACAAAATTTTAAAGGAGGGCGTTTTTATTACTTTAAAACAAGTAACAGCGCTATATTCGGCCATGTCGAATATTATATACCTTTCACATCGTGTAGTCATGCAATAACAGTAGTTTGTATCACCATTCATCCCATATGAAATACGTACATACATTTAAAAAACATACATACATATATAAAAACATCCCATTGTCAAATTATAAATTTACGTATGTATGTAAAAAAAAAAAAAAAAATAAAAAAAAATTAAAAAAAAATTTAAGAAAACAAAATTTAAAGAAAAAATAATTCAAATATATAATAAATATAAAAAAAAAAAAATTAATAAAAATATGTATAAATAATATATTAAATAAAAAATAAACAAAAGTAAAAACTTTTTTTTTAGCTCAGCTGGGATCCGATGCCACGTTTACTCTAACCAGTATACACGTTCGTATGTATGTATGTTGTTGTTGTAATGTTGTTTTTGTGAAAAAAAAATCGAGGTGGTCGTGGGTTTTTGCTCATATCTTAGTCGTTTATGTACCGATGTTTCTGATTTTCAACACCAATCTACTCCTGAATATTTCTGATATTTAAATAGTCCACTCGGGTCCAAGCGATGTCGACGGCCTTCAAAAAGTTGATTTCAACATACACACGGCCAGACGGACAGACTGACAGAGCTTAATCGACTCCCCTATTCATAAGCTTTCAGAAAATATATACTTTACGGGGTCGGAAATGAAAATTGTAGAAATTTCACACGGAATGACAAACCTATATATACCCTTTTACACTGTGTGAAGGGTATAATAAATTAAAACGTAAATAACACTGCTGCATACGATAAAATATACACAGTGTTATTTCCATAACTAAAAAAGTTATCGCTTTAATTTTCTATCAGCAGATAGACTAATGGAAGTAGAACCAATCTGTATAGAAAAAGTCGATTTCCAAAAAAACGTAACAGACGATAATTTCGCGTAGAGGGGTTGATGTGCTAATATGAATATATTCATGAACCACATTCTATGTTAATAAGTGCAAAGATTGTAGTGTATTCAGTAAAAATAAACCGATATTGCATGAGTTAATGAAATTTGCTCACAGGAATTGATTAATATTTTCTGCATTCATTTTGAAGTAAGACAGTTATTTAAACTGATTCCTTTTGCACTATTGAATTAAAATTCATAAAGTGGCAAAAATTTTAGTTTTCATCTTTTATAATTATTTGGAATAAACTTTAGGGCAATTCTGATATTTGGAATTTCTTAATCAAAGCTTTTATCTATTTGATAACAGTTTTCACAGTTTGAGAGCGACTCTAAGATGATGTATAAAGAGTCAATAAAACGCGACACTTTTTCGCCGGTTACTGAGGTAGGCTTAGCAGTGTTCCTGGTCGTTAACATATATTTAATCCAAATTCAAGAAGATCAATGGATTAATGCACAAAAAAAAAATTATGAACTTCAATTACGAAATTAATAATACTAATTAAAAACGTGTTTAATTTTGCACCAATCATCTAATATGAAAAAATATTAAGAAAAATGTCAATTTAAACAGTATTAAAACATTTCTTAAAATTTCTATAATTTTCCAAAATGATATTAATTAATTTAATTAAATTTAAATTTGGTATTTATATAAAGGGTGCGCCAAATAACTTTTTTTTATTCGAAAATGCTATAAAAAAAATGCAGCTTCGGCTCTGTGGCACGTAGCGTCGTCCTGTTAAAACCAAATATTGCCAATATCCTCCTCTTTAATTTTTGTGAAAAAAAAATTCGTTCAGTTTCGAAGAAAAATGGCCAAATTATGCCTCTGGACCAAAATCCGCACCAAACAGTGACTCGTTTTGGGTGCATCGGCTTTTCAATGTATGCGTGCGGGTTTTCTGTGCCCCAAATGCGAAAATTTTGCTTGTTTACATACCCGCCAAGATCAAAATCAGCTTCATCTGAAAAGATGATTTTTTTTTTTGCAAAATCGGCCAAAGTAATGTCGCAATATTACCCAGCGTTGTTCAAGAGAAAAATAATAATCTGTCAAATCAGACATGAGCAAAGTGTTACCATTCACGAAATAAGCACTAGTTGAAAAAAAAAATCGTTGGATGGCGGAACTTTTATTAATTTATTATTAAATAATATAAACTATTTAACCTGTTTAGCAAAAAAATATGTTTTTTATATTTATTTATTCTTAGTTACAATAATTTAGTATAAGAAATAGTGTTCCACACACATACACATCACATACATACACCATATCGAAAGCCGGAGATCCAAAAATAATTGGTAGCATCAACGACCGAAATATTTACTGGTAAAAAACCTTGATCAGACAGAGTGAAGAAATTCAACTTACTTACATACTAAAATAAGAACTCTGCGGAATATAAGGGGATATAAAAAATATTGGATTTAGGCACATCTACAATGAAACTGAAAAATTTCCACTTACCAGAACTTTCTCTTGCAGATTGGCCACTATTTTTTATTATTCTGCTCTTGGAGTAATATACATAATTATAATTTATTTAAAAAAAAATTAAATTTTACATAAAATTTTTTATTTTATACTTAGTCGCTGCTCTGACGTAATCGGTTATGTGATAATTTTTAAAATATTTTTTATTGCTTCATTTTGAACCTCTGTCAGTCATACATATATCCAAACCGTTTAGTGATATCTAGGTAGGTTTAAGAATAATAGTCGGAACGCGTAAGTGTAATAGTGCAAAGTTACAAAATAATTATTTTTTTGGTTCTCCTGAAAACTAAGTAAAAAACACATAGCCGAATTTGTTATAGCAATGACGATTTGTTTTTTTTTTTCAACTGACAGAAATCTCTTTGTATTTTGAAAATATTTAACATCAACTGAAAAAAAATGTAATATATTATTGAAAAATATATTTAGAACTATCTTGTGCCCGCGACTTCGTCTGCGTAGTTATTGGAATACAACAAAAACAACACGTTTAGGATGTGTGATGATGAGTTTGCCAACGACTTTGCCTGGTTATCGTGGTAAAAAGTAGCCTATGTGTTAATCTAGGTTGTTATCTATCTATGTGCCGAATTTCATTTAGTTCAGCCGCTTTTGCGTGATTGAGTAACAAATATCCAAACAACCAAACATATGTACAAACATTCACATTTATTATATGTATTAGTAGGATTAAAAAACAAATCAAAAAGTCAATTAATTAAATTGGAATTTAAGGAATATTTTTTTCTGTGTGGTTATAAAAAATAAATTTTTATTTATACAGTCTGCGCTTTGCTCAACAAAGGTGATATTACAACGACGATATTACCGACAGCCGATTAATTACGTAATGCCACACCCACAAAAAGTGCTCGTTTGGGGGACAAACAAAATGTTAAGAAGCGTCCGGGGAATTAACAAACTCCTCTCCAGCCTTTTCTTAGCACACAGTTGTTGCCAGGGGTGTTTGGGGAATTTAAAAACTCCGCGTTAAAAAGCCTCTTAGCACACACTACTGTCGGATGGCACTATATTGAAGTCAGATTAGTGGTGTGAACCGTTTCGGGGAATTTACGAACTCCCTACCAAGCGCATTCTCTTCACACTGTGTTGATAACCAGCGAAAAAAAACTCCTCAGCAAATGTCCTCTTGGCAACCAGTAGTGCTGATCAAAGCAAATATTTTGCTACGAGTCGGATGTTAAAAAGTGAAGGGGAATTTGAAAACTCCACAACCAAACTTATCACCTACTACTGCCAGTAGTTAAGAAATTATTTGTGGAATTTAAAAACTCCGCTACAATTAGTTCTTACCTGCAGGCCAGCTGCTCACTAAATAGCCCACAGCACAGTTTATATAAAGTTTCCTAATTTTTAAATTTTCTTTGCAGTATAATAAAAAAATAAATGTATGTAGGTTTATAAAATGAAACACACTTTTAGTTTAATTTTAATGAATTAAACATTTATTGTTTTAAATTTAAGTCTTTGTGCTTCGCCGTTCAAACCTATTCTGACTCTTTTCTAAAAAAAGGTTCGTTGCCCCGTCACAATTCGTTCAAAGTCATTTTGTTCGTTTCAATCATGTCAATACTCGTCCGTATGAATACACACAGAGTTACTAAAAAGAGTGGTCACTTCTAGTTAAGCGTCCAGTGCCACCAATTACCACGTATAATTTCTAAATTTGTAATATATTTTTTAAAATAATTGTCTTTAATTTCGAATGTTTAAATTATAATATTATATCTATTTACTTTTAATACTAAAACATTTTCTTTAATCTTTAATTTTGATTAAAACAAAGTATGAGCAATTTTAAAAAACTTTATGGGATTTTCAAAGAGCCTAAAATGAATACCAATTATTCATTATCGTAATCTAGTAAACTCCAAAATGTTGCTGTACTGCACGAATTCGCCTAACACACGAATTTGTTCTTAATGGTGCATAAATTGTTTCTATTTCTCAAAAGAAAATTTTTAAGCAACATTTTGTCATCAACAGAAAATAGAAATCAAGTTCCTGTCGTGCTTTTCTTGGTTGAGTATTTTTATTTAAATTGCCGAACAATTTTCTAAAAACAAACACGTTTAAACCCAATATTTAACTCTGTTTCAAACAGAACAGCAGTCTTTATAAACACCAACCATATTTATCGTTAATTTTTCCATCAATAATAATTTAAAAGCAATATTCGAAATACGTGCAAGACTTAAAAAGCAAAGATCCTACAGTTTGATTGCCGTAATATATTTTTTATTGAAACCAAATATGAAAAAAAAATCCATAAATCCGCCTTAAGAGTATTATTTTCTTCAATACTAATGCACGCTGGCATAACTTTATATGTATGTTTACACGCACACATAATATTGAAATATTGCTGTCATGACCAGCAAATATCTTAATAAACTTATCAATACCATTAATAAATATATGTATGTATGGATATGTACGTTTATATTCACATGCATTTGCGTTAATATCTTTGGGAAGCCTTGGCAATATATAAACAATAAAAATATTAACGATCAATAAATAAACTACTTGTGAGAAGTGTTTTAATACTCTTTAACTCAACTCCATTTTAATATGTTTTACACTCCCATACACACACATACGTATGTGGGTGTGGGTGTGTGTGTGTATGTATGTATTTACCCTCACCTATTTACTTACAGCAATAGGTGAGGGTAAGTTTCAGTTCTTAAACACTTCGAACACTTCTAACTTTTCGACACTTTTTTGTATAAAAAAAAAATTCAAACTTACGAAATGTAGCTTCGAAGCATCATTATTGTAATATAAAATTATAAAAATAAGCATGAGAATGAAATGTTAAATAACTGACACATCTGGCAATTTTGACATATTCATACATAAATGAAAATATACAAGAAAATTATTATTTTTTTTTTACTTTTATTTTAAAGCTACTTTTACTCCTCACGAATACCGTTTCATACTTAAGCTTAGTAAATAGAAGACACCATAAGCATACGTTTTTATCGACCATCTACATATAAATACTTACTGCATAGTCAAATACTAGAACATTTCTCTATTACATATTCATAAAATTATTATGTTTACTGGATAGGGGAATGCCATTTTTTTTGTTTTTGTATTTTGTTGTAACTTTTCTTTTACACGCAACCATAATTTTGGATATATGGTTATTCCTGTTAAGCTGTTAGCAATTTCCTAAAATTTATCAGCCACATTATGGTTTTATCTTAAAAATAATATCAATATTTATATTTTTGATTATTTTTTACTGTTTAGTTTTGGATCAATAGTGTAAGTGTCATTAAAGATTTTTATGCAAATAGACACGTACATACATAAATGTGTGTGTTTGAACCCTACAGATAATATTGGACTACGTGTTCCATTTTAGCTAAATGGGCTACTAACAAAATAGTCCTATGTTATGCAATCATGGACCATATCATTTTTAAATAAGAGATTGTATTTAAACGACAAGTGCTCGTGTTTTAACGGTTACATATATTGTTGTCAAAACGTGTATAATGGTCGTGTAGGTGCTCCATCGAGTAGTATCAAAGAGTAGTTTTGAGACTACCTCGATGGGTTATACGGTCCAGCCCAAGGACATCGTAATGTTAAATCGACCATAGTTTCTCCATATATTTAAGTGATCTTTGGATTAGTCCTATTCCAGTACAGAGTATACATTAAATGCGTGTATGGACTAGTGGCATTATCTGCAGGGAAAGGACATACATAGACTCACGCAAGTAATACTCAAGACACCCTTTTACTATTTAGTCTGGTTCAATAAAAAATAGTAATGCAATATTTATTTTAGACTAGTGTAGTTAAGGCAGAGTTACATAAAAGCTCTCTAGGTCTGCCTATAGGTTTTTTTTCTAGTTATTCCCCAGCAACAACAACGAAAATTGTCATTTTGTTTTAGTTTAACTGTGATGGACTTTTGTGTAATTTTTTTTTTTTGTGGAGGTACCAACTGTTTCTTCCGATTTTTAAAAAATTAAGTCGTTTATAAAATACCAACGCTTTATCTATTTGAAAGCTATTTACAAAAATTTGGAAAATTATGCTGAGACTGCTCGCTTCAGAGAAAGTACAACTAATGTGTCAACAACTGAAATAGCGTTTGAAAAAAATGGCTTAGTTGTAGACTTCTGTCCATCAATATACTGGCCATTTCTCTTGAAAATAATGCTGTTGAAAATGAGATTGTCGCCAAATGTCCAGCCTCATTTTCAACAGAACTCCACCTTCATGCATACAAAATTCAGCTTACCTAAGAGCTCAAATCAGCAGACCATTGAAAGTGCCGGGCAATTTATTGAAAAGAAGTCATATTTTCACAAAATTGTCGAATGTGGGCCTCATAAAATACTCATGCAATCCATACAAGCAAGTGTCTTGTGCGAACAATATGTTTAGGCCATACTTTTTTTAAGATAAGCCCGAAATCGCAGTGAGTGAGAATGGCATTCGTTACTGGAAAATTATAATAGAGTTTTGTAGGCTCAACTGGACGGCATAGATCTGAACTACTTGTAGTTTCAGTTTGGAAGTCCAATCTACCACACCATGCAACAAATAATTTGTTTACTCCAGCAATGATTTCCAGAACGAATTATTCTTATATCAACTGGAGACCAACGTTATGCGATCTAAAGCACTTATGGTCTTGTGAAATTTCGGGTCTCACTTCGTAGTGCAAAAAAGAAAATAAAAAAATTAATTCAAAATCGTGCTTGATCATGACGGATGAAATTCAATCGTTCGCTCTCGATTTTAGCATACATGTCCACAATGTATTGATGAAAAAGTTTTTGCATCGCAAAATGTAATTGTCCTCTTGATCACGAATCATCAATCGATACAAATAAAAATGCATCGCACTAACTTTACTTCGTTGTTTCTTGACCTGAAAATATTAAAAATTATTCTTTTAGTTAATTGAAAGCAAATTTTATTAAAAAAAAGTAATCAAAAATTATAATTTTTTTTTTCCAGTGGCTGGACTTATCATCGGTATATTAATATGATAACCATGATCTCCTCTCCAGAATAAAATCGGGTATTGCAATGCGTCATAACAACGATGGAGTTCAGAAATACGATTTAGTTGCTCATTCCTATGGTACAAAATAACATCTCTTTGCCGAAATTGTTGACCGAATATTACGATTACCACTTCGTCGATTGTTGGTGAATTAAATCGCCTGGCATGTTGTCCGAGTGGTGTTCTGTCGGCACGTATTATGATTTTATGGTCATCGGTGGGCATCCGATCCAGTGCAATCTTGAATAATTTGATTAATTCATTGCGCTGATGTAAAAATTTCTACCTGCCTTGTTAGTCAGATAAGCATATTTTAGTTTTAGTATAGAAGTCAGTTTAAAATTTGTAAATAAAATAGCCCTATTATAACATAAAATAACTATTGATTTACTTACTATTTCGCTCGCGATCTTTAGGTATTGTCGAATACATATTTGTTGTTTTTTTTATATGAACAAAAAATCAAATGTTGACATGAAAAGTCAAAACTCACGAACGCGTCGATTTCGTGCAAACTTTAAATAAACCATTTACACCGCCACAGGAATAAACCTTAAAAATTTCATCGAATTCGGTGAGACCGTTCGTGAGTTATAAAGTCACAAAACACTTGCAACAATTTTTTATTTTATTTTAATAACCTAAAAACCCCATTATTATTATGGACTTACAGAAGTTTTTTGGTTCTTTTCAGGACGAAAATTCGGTTAGATTTAAAATTTAAAAATTAGTGAAAATCTATAAGTCATCACATTTTTAAAAAAATGCTTTGCCCCTATTGTCAATATAATTATTACTTATACCCTAAGCGTTTTAAACTAAATGAGAATTATAAATATGTGTTTAAATGGTGTGTGTATCTAGGCAAAAGTCTGAAACATATCACATAAAAAATCAAAAATCAAGACATTACTAAAACACTTCGTAGTAAGATAGACGATATGTAATAGTCACTGAAAAGTATGTTGTTTTGTAAGAGCAAATCATTACCAGGTTTTTGCTGTGTATGTAAGCGATTATAATTTTTAATAAAAATTAACCAGTTTTATCCATACATTGTTTAAAAAAAGTAAAAACTTTACAACATTTATTAAAAAAACAACAAAACAAAACAACCGTTACAGGTGTAGGGAAAACAATTTTTTTTATAATAATTAAAATATAATAAATAAAGTTTTTATTTGCATTAAGAGCACAAATAAAAAACTGAATTTTCACTTATATAATAAAGTCACATGGAGGAATCATTTCTATTAAAAAAGTTTTAAGATTTTCCACTAAAAGGAACAACAAATTTACAAAATGTTTGGAAATAGAAAATTTATTATTTACTAGTTGACCGCAAATTTGCTAGTAATGGAAATTCCCAAAATAAATGTGAATATATTTTGATATAAATATTTTTGCTTGCCATGCAAATTTTGTAAAAGTAACAAAACCAGAAAAAAGTCTCTAAACAAATGACAATAAAATGTCAGCCTTATAGAAAACGATCTCTTCCATATAAAACTCGAACAATGTCAATGATATTTCTTAGATATTCTCCAAACAAATTTCGTCAAACACACACATACAGACATATGTGTAGACAAATACAGACACAAACTTAGACAATAGTAGCATTGCTGTCGGACACAATATAAATGAATTTAACAAACAATCTAGTGAGAGATATATTAGACAAAAATAACAGAAAATCACCAACAATAAAAATAGCAAAAATAAAATCGTTTTAACAACGCTAATGGCCAGACAATGACAGTTTGCCTCAATCTACTGGAAACAAACAATAAAAGGTATATTTAACTATTTTTACATAAAACCAAAATGAAAAGGGAAACTACTATAAAAAAGGCAACAAAATCATACACAGAACAAAAATAAATTTTTCTAAATAAGAAATAAGTTGAGAGAAATAAATAAAATTTTATTTGAAGTACCAGCTATAACTAAATTTGTAAATTCAAAAAAAAAAAAAAACAAACCCTTTTTATCTTTCAACACAATTTTATTTAAACGAAAATAACGAAACAATAAAGTAAATAAGAAGTTTGTTGGAAAATAGTTTTAACAATAATTTTTTTTCTGTGTAGAATTCATATATCTACAAAATAACAGCAGCAATAGAAATAAAAAAGCAAAAAAATCATCTAAATTTTTGTTGTAACGGTGACAAAATGACACTTACGTCAAGTCACATGTTAAAGTGTTCGCACAAAATAGAAAAACAGAAAATAGCATTCCAAATTGCTTCAAAAAAAGGTTTAACACAACAGCGTTTGAAAAAAAAACAACAATAAATTGTTTTTCTTTTAGTTTTCTTCACATTAAAAAAAATGAACGTTTGACAAAAGTTATAAACATGTTTACACTAGTGAGTGAGAGAGTGTGGGAAGAGAAACAATAATAATAAACTTTCATAGCTTTTTGTTCTGCATTATGGTGTGTATGTCAGTATGAGGGTAATAAGGGTTGACATGTTAAGACCTCTATTTGGCTATTTATAAAAATGTTTGTGTCTTTTTGTTTTTTTATTTCCTAGAAGACATTTTTTATTTTTCCAACTATTTGACTTTAACACAGAAATGACGCCAATAAAAATAATTGAAAACTACCGAATGCCGTACTTTGGTGCTGAGAGAAGGGAGGAACGCAAGCAAAATATTTTTATACTTAAAATAATAATAACAATTAGTAAAATGTATTTTCGTGTAAACATTTAAATTTTTATTTCGGACTTATTACATCTCTGGCACTTGCGAGTCTTGTTTTGAAAATAAAGAAGTTTTTTTTTAGATGTTTTTTTTCTGACAGATCCTTTAGAAGACATAACAATTACGAAATATTTTACGCATACTAAACAGAATTAACATTTCATCTGCTACTTTTTCTTAAATAGAGAATGTTTTTTTTTTTAATATATACTGCTAGGAATTTTATAAATATAAAAGAAAAATTGTTTCTTTTTTTAATAAAAGTTTTATCAGTAATAGGGCCGTATTCATAGAAAAAATAGATAGATGTTGTAGAGAAATTTGTCAAATAAGCCTATAATAAACCTAAAATATTTTTTATGAATACGGCTCATAATGTATATTTTTGTAGAAGCATATAACTTTAAGTTGGCAACACGTTTTTAACTCGCAGCCATTTTATCAGCTGTCAAGTGAACTATGCTTAGTTTCAACAGAAATGGTTTGCAATTTCAAAAAGATTCTGTTAATGGGTCCAAAACAGGATTGCTATTTTCGTAAGCAAATTCTGTTTAGCGCTGAAGCTCACTATTGTTTAAACAAAACATAAACAAAACTGTTGACACCATAACAACAAGACTGACTTATTGTTTCATGTTCTTTATATTCTGGTGGAATCATTGGTCCATAACAACAAGATTGACTTATTGTCTCGTGTTCTTTATATTCTTGTGGAATCATTGGTCCGTGCTTTCTTAAAAATGATACTGGTCAGAACGTTGCAATCATTAGTGACCGCTATAGAGGCATGATTACTGGATGACGTGGAGGAGCTGTGGTTTCAACAGGAGTGCGCAACATGTCACACAGCTTGTGCCGCTATTGATTTATTGAAGGAAATAATTGGCAATAGCATACTTTCACGTTTCCGATTCATAAATTGGCCTTCATAATCGTACGATTTAACGCCGCAAAACTATTTTCCGTAGCGATATGTGAAGTCGTTTGTCTACTCTGATAAGCCTAAAACGATTGACTACTTGGAGAACAACATTCGCAGAGTTATGGTTGATATAGGGCCACAAATGTTGGAAAAAGTCATCGAAAAGCGAATCTCAATTAGACTAAGTCTGAGTCAGTTGTGGTGGGTCATATGCCAAATATTATATTCAAAATGGAGTGCTAAGTAGTAGATTATCTTTTAAATAGAGTAAATTTCATTTCGAGCTAAAAACAAGAAATTTTCTATATTTTTATAATACAAAATGTATTATTTTGTTATTAACAGTAATTGCTATGGAATGTATCACTTTCTGGGTATAACTTCAATATGCTAGAAAATGTTTTCATAATTTTGGTCTTTCAATGAAAATGGGCGTTAAAGTAGGCGTGTCAATATGGTTTCTGCTAATAAATAAAACTGAGATATTTCAATATAGTCCTTTCTTCCTCCAAAAACTTTGTCCATAGAGAAATTATATGAATTTAAGATAAAGCGTTATATGGGATGTGGTAAAAGTGGGCGTGTGACATTTTTTTTTTAGTGCAAAGCCTTTGACCAAAAAGCAATGTTTGCAAAATTTCAGCATCGTACATTTTGATTTATAACTCCTTTCCTATTGCATGGATTTAAGAAATTTTCATGGAAAAAGATTTTTTACTCAGGAAAAATACAATTGAAATTTCATGGCTCTACGTTAATGCGTTTGGACACAATTACATTTTATTTGATGTTGGAAGGACATGGTTTTTCATCCTATTTACTCTTGTATAAGGAGCTATCACTCTCTTCGTAATATTCCGATTTAGCCCATTTTCAATACCAAACAAACCTTGTGTATAAGAAATGTTCTGGCAAAATTTGAGCCCCCTCGCTTTTTCGATTCGAGCTCTATCATGCTTTTAACAGGACAGACGGACGGACATATCTAGATCGTGATAAAATGAAACCGCGATTCAGAAAATATATAACTTATGGGGTCTAAGATGGATATTTTGACGGAATGACAAAATGAATATGCCCCCACCAACGTACTAGCAGTAAGTTGGTGTGAAAGAGGAACGATACGGATATATTGTAAGTAACTATTTTAATTCCAAATTTAAAAGATATTATTGTTGAAAACATGTGGTTAAACATGCGTACAATATAACGTATCTTGGTTGATGCCAGGAACTTTAAGAAAGAAAAATTTTATAGAAAATATATCTATTGCAACTAAATTGTTACAAATTATGTCTAGAGACATGTTTGGCTACAAGTGTAGGGCAACAACAAAAAAATTAGCATTAAAAGCCAACATTCAAAGCGTTGTTGCAAAAATAGCTTTATTATGAAATTACTTGTACGTTTATTTTTTATTTAGATGCTAACGAAAATAAATAATATTTGAGTACTTTAACTCTCCCATTTACTTAACAGCATTTCTAAATAGAAAACTAAAACTGGAGACTTAAATTCCTAAATACTATATTACAACTACGTTATTTAAACTTCATTTAAGCTTATGTAGGTCCCAGAAAAACCAACATTGTTAAATGGCAGCTACATATGTCAGAAATTATATGAAGAAGGTAAAAAGCATTCATAACAATGCTACTTGGCTTTTACTTTATTCGGATGTTGTCACTAGTTCCTGTGTTGTCAAGCACTTTCAACTATGCCAAAGTGGGGGTTCTGGTAGTGCATGTTAAGTCTTAAACCTTTGTAAAGTCACCTGAGCATTCAGTCCACTTACTTTAAAAGTGAATTTGTTTTCTCCTTCTCATTTCTTTATTTATTTAATTTTTTTTTTTTTTTGGGTTTTTATGACAAGCATTTTTGTGACACTTAAAGTAGATTTTTATTCGTTTCACTACACGACACAACATTTTTTAACTCTGTTAGTGTTAGTGCTGAAATAAGGTTTAACTTTGACATATTTTCCTTTCTTTTCTTTTTTATTCATGAAAAGTTGATATTTCTCTCGATATTGAAATTGTTTTTATTTTTTGTCATTTCTTATTTCAGTTGCAGGTTGCCAACAGAATATAGTTAGTTCGGCTTGTCGAGGGTGAATTTTACGGCAACCGTTGGTGGCATATTGTGTCAACCATATAAATGTAAAATTTGTTTAAACAGTTGGTTGGCAATTCAATATTACGTTGTCCTTGATTCAAGCAAAAAATGTTGAATCTGTTTGTTGGATTCTTAGAAGGAAAACAATTAACACAATAACTGTGAGATGGAGTATAATTAAAAATTTCTTTACATTTTAGGTCTTTTAATTTGTTTTCTTAAGTGAAGAAAATTAATTACAAACTCATGGAAATATTTTCTCATTTCAAAGTGATATTAAAAGTTAAAAATATAAGAAAAAAATATTACTTTGGTTGTGGAAATTTACTTAAAGTAACACAAAATTATTAATAATTTCTTAATGATTCCTTATTTAAGTTAGATTTTTTGGTAAACCTTAAATTAATAGCCAATGTAAAATAATTCATTTAGCAATTCATATAAATATTTAAGTAAGAAAATTATTGAAAAAAAAAACAATTAAATAGTTGATTGTTTTAAAGCTTCAATGGATATTAAACTGTAACAGGCGTGTGATATACATACGGTGACCATTTTTGGGAAAGGAAAATACAGGACAAATATAAAATTATGTTAAAAATTAAAAGAAAAACAGAAAAAATAATCATATAATATATTTATAATTATTATTATAAAATTAAGTAACAACAAAAACAAGTCTTTTAGACTAGAATAAAAAGTTAAATAAAAAGTCTTTATAATATTATAATTAAAAAAAATAAATTTGGTTTTATAAACAGTCCTCTTGACTAAGGCTAACAAAAAAAAAATAGAAAAAAACTACATAAATGTTAAATTTAGTTATGAAGTTTTATATTTTTCCACAGAATGGATTTTTTAAAACATCTGGATTGTTAATTAAAAATCCTTTAAATTCTGAGCAATTCATTCTAAAATTGCATTGATCTTAAAGCATTTACTTTTAGTTGCTATTTTTCGGTGGTTCAAATATTATTTATTATTGATAACACTCTCTCGGTAGCAGCATTTGAAGCTGGTAGACATAGACAAAATTCAACAAGTATCAACATATTTTTATATGCAACCACATTTGTCTTAAAGTGATTAAAAATGTCAATCCATCTTTCATCTACTGATATATTTTTTACCCTCCAGTCTTCTATTTTTTCATTATTTGCAAAATTTTTCACGCAGCTCACTTCATCAAATAAATCTTCATTATTTACTTTTAAATCATTTCTAAATTCATTTAGAAAGGATATAGTTTTTTTAATCTTGTCCCAAGATAACATATTTCGTAACAATATCCAGTCTAAAATTTCTACATCTCTAAAAGCTTTATCCCACTGATTTAAGTAATCAATGCATGTTTCATCAAAATCATTACTTTTCTGTAATTCGAGAATAATATTTTTGACGGTAAGGGGTAAAAACAGTTCCTTTTTCCGTTCGACCGATTTAAATTTTAAATCATTTAAAATAGTTGAAGCCTCAGGCATTGAAATATTTTGTGATTCTACATTAAGAATAGCTTTATGAAATGTTGAAGCTTGGCTATATGCAAAAGATAACCATAATTCAGCACAAGGATTCATAAAAAAATTTCATAATATTGTCAGACATTTTGGTTGAGACATAAATATAATTTTAAAGCTTCAAATAGTTTTATGATTCTTTCCAGAGCAGGCATTAAAGTTAACCATCGAGTTTTGCTATGTCCTAGTAACTTTTTATATTCTATTTCAATATCTTCACATATTTCTTTGAAATTTTCAATTCTAACTGTATAAATATAAAAAAAAGAAAAAAATTTTGACAATAATAACTTCAATATCAATAGGTAAGCATTCTGCTGCAGTTTGTATGCAGTTGTTCAAAATATGCGCAGCGCAATTTACACCTATCAGTTTTTATGTACATTATCCACGGAGTGTTTATGGGTGGTAAAAAGTGGGCGGTGCACGCCCATAAAAATATCTTATCAATTTTAACTACTTGAACTTGACCGATTTTTCTGAAACTTTACACACATATTGAGCTGTCATGAATGAGCATGTGAAGTTAAAGTAGTTGAAAATTATAACTTTTTTTTATGGGCATTACACTGTCCACTTTTCTAATCACGAAATTGTAAAATCATGAGAGTTCAATATGTGTGCAAAGTTTCAGATAAATCGGTCAAGTACAAGTAGCTCAAAAATTAATATTTATTTTGTATGGGCATATTTCATTTGTACGTAAATGTAGATGGGCGTAGTCGCGCCCACTTTTTACCACCCAGAAACACTACCTGGAATGTGTACAACAACTTGCCAATGTTTGAATCCGATCGGCTTTACGGTTTCGGATTCTATAGCTGATATGATATAGATAGAGATAGACGAGCTAAAAATAAAAATGTTGGAATTATATATTAATGCATGAATTTACGTATGAAAATGTATTAACATATATGAACAAAAAATACATTCACATATTCATACGACCGAATTCTCCATATATGATTTTATCCATTTGTATATATAATTAACTAGATGATCATATATTTAATAATATGCACTATTAATAAACAAATATGATATTCTGTAGCTGGGCCTCTTTATTTTACTTGTAAAAGAAAGGCAATGATTACATGAGTTAAACTTTTGATCAATTTTAATTTTATAGCGAGTTGTTGTAACAAGTAGTTATAATGAGCTGTAGCGTAGATGTTAGTAAAATATGTTGCCTAAAGTTTTTGACATTATCTCTATGCATATAAATTTAATCTAAACATAATTTTCAAATAGTATATGCCACAATATATTTTTATTTAAATAAATTTTAAATTTAAATGTGTTGGTTGCAATCCAAATATTTCATCCTTGAAACCTAAGTAAGAAACATTCATTGAAATGTTATCGTTTTTACTCATTATTCGTGTGGTAGAATATAATCCAGAAACCTCAAAGGCAACAAGAACTAAAGAGCATTGTTGATAGCTTTACTTTGAGCGCTTGAAAATACTTGTAATACTTGTGCTACTCTCTGCCCTGTTGTTCAAAGTCCATTTTTCGTTTCAATCCTATGGAGTATAATATTTATTTTCATTTAACGTATGTTTCCGTTGGGGTTTATAGAAGCAAGAGTACAAGATGTGTTTCCTTTTTATAACATGTGCTAACATGGCTTCATATGCATGTGCTCGCTAATATGTTTATGTTTGTGTGAGAGATATTTGAGGTTAAAGTTTTATTTGTTTTCTGTTTATATATTTGTTTTGTTCGATTTTATTTTTCCAACCATCTACCAATCTCCCACTAGGACCTTTAAGGTTTATGTGGTGAAAACAAACTGTAAAAAAATATTAATAATTGGAAAGAGAGAAAAAAATATTCCGAAAAAACTAAATTGACTCTTTTTATATACAAACATACATGTGTTATACAAACATATGTATGTATAAATGAAAAAGCGGTTTTAAAAAAATAATATAAATTTCCATTTTGATTCGCGCTCTATGGGGACATATTAAACGATTAAGTGAATTTTTTAATTTTTTAATGGCAGATCGATAAGATTTCTTTTTATGGTTTTAAATTGAAAATATAGTATATTTAAGCTGTGTTAGTTTCTTTTTTAATTTTATTATACAATACGTTAGTTTTTATCTGAGAACCAATTGATAATTGTTAATGAAACTTTGCTTTGTAAATCTGGAAATTTTTAGCAATATTTTCTAATCTTCAGCAACTCTTCACGTTGCTCAAATGTGTGTATATAAGCCTGATTCCTCCCGCCATAGCTATAAAATTTTTTACTTCTTACGCATAAGATAGAGTAAATAGTTATTTGGTCAAATGCCAAATGGGAGTAGTATTTTAAAAGTTTTAAACCATTTTTCAAAATAAAATACAAAAAATTTAAAGGAATTACCAACATTTTAGCTTTATTAGCTCACAAGTTTTATAATATATATTATTTAAAACTAATTTAAGGCATATGCCCTCGGCAGTTTCGAATCTTAAGCGCTATTTTGCCGATCAAGTTTTGCACCACATTTTTGAGCGACTCCCTAATTTTTAATTATAATAATTTTAAAGATATTTCTAAAAAAAACTTATTGTAATTTAGTAGAATATGATTTGCGAAAAACTTAATATAAGTTAACACAGTTTCATCGCCTTCTGTAAGTGAACAATGTTGAAATCATTGGCGGACGCTGGTGTCACATTTCATGATACCAGCTTTTGGCTTTTTGTTTGGCTTTTGAGCTTTTTGTATTTTTTGTTTTATACTTCAGTTTTTTTATAATTTCTGTTAAGCTAGTTTCCTATTGGTCAGAACACCAAAAATTTGTATTGTGGTGCAGACACTAGGTCAGCACTTTTTAGTTAAGAAAGGAACGTTCATTTAAATAACTAAACAATAAATTTATTCTTATTCGAATCATTAAAACAACCAGTCGTTTTAATTTATTTATACAGGGTGGGCCAAAAGAAACCAAGGGTTGTAAAAGTTTAATAACTTTTTCGTTTATTAATTTTTTTTTTATTTTTTCTTTCAAATTATATAGACAACACTTGGAGAATTTATAATGGAGAGGTTCACAACTGAACAGAGAACCAGAACAATAGAATTTTATTATTTAAACCAGAGATCAATTATTTTAGCGCAAAGAGCATATCGTCGCCCTCTGAAGTAATGATTCGTTGTTTAGTTGATCGTCATCACCAACATGGCAGCGTAACAGATTTGCCTCGAACCGGTAGACCACGTTTAAGTCGCACTGCAGAAAATATTGAACGAGTACAGCAAAGTGTTAACGAAGCACCAGAAACATCTCCCAGAAGGCGTTTTGCTCAGCTAGGAATGACTCGTACGTCACTATGGCGCATTTTAAAAAAAAGATTTACAGTTATACCCATATAGGGTGCAATTGGTGCAAGAATTAAAACCCGCAGATCATCGGCAACGTCTAGATTTTGCAGTTAAATTTCAAGAGTTGGCCACAAATGAAATCAACTTTATTAAAAATTTGATTATGAGTGATGAAGCTCATTTTCATTTGAATGGCTTTGTTAATAAGCAGAACTGTAGATTCTAGGTTTCTCAAAATCCAAGAGCCATTCATCAACGCCAATTGCACCCCATCAGGTGTACAGTATGGTGTGGGATCACATCTAAAAATGTCATTGGGCCTTACTTTTTCGAGAATGAAGATGGAAGTGCTGTAACCGTAAATGGAGAGCGGTATCGGTTTATTAAAGAAAATTTGTTATGCCCTGCTCCTGAAAACATACCTGGTATGTGGTTTCAGCAGGACGGAGCCACTGCCCATACTGTCCGAGACACAATGGCACTTTAAAGTCAAATTTTTGGAGGGCGAATAATTGCCAGAAATTCGGAAATTCTTTGGCCAGCGAGATCGCCAGATTTGACAGCACCCGACTACTTTCTTTGGGGTTATTTGAAGAAGCGAGTATATGTGAACAAGCCAGAGACAATCCTTTAACTCAAGGCAAACATTGTTGCAGAAATTCGAACGCTACAGCCACAATTTTTGAAAGATATTATGGAAAATGCTCTAAAAAGAGCCCATCAGTGCGAAGTTGAAAACGGTGGTCATTTCAGAGATATAATTTTTCATGCTAAATGTAAAAAAATTTCCCTTTTGTATACTAAATATATAATCTGAAAGAAAAAATAAAAAAAAAAAATTAATAAACGAAAAAGTTATTAAACTTTTACACCCCTTGGTTTCTTTTGGCCAACCCTGTATAAAGTTCGAATTCATAATTATAGTTTTACTAAAATACAGGAATAAAAAAAGTTAAAAAAAAAAATAAATTATTACTGCCAAAAAATTAAAATCAAAAAAAAACAATAATATATTATCAAAACAAAGACATAATTATTACAATCACTGACACAATTTAATTTTTTCAAATACCACTTAAAAGCTTGATAAGTATTTTGATCGGTCCCCTTCAGCAGTAAACTATAAGAAAGATCAAATAAAATGGCGGATCATTTTTTTTTACGCTCCACCAAAATAATGGTGGGAGTATATTCATTCGGATTCTGTTTGAAAAACATCAAAATATGCATCGAAGACCCCATAAAGTATATATTTTCTGAGTCCTGGTAACATTATATGACGATCTAGCTATGTCTGTCTGTCCATCCATCTGTTCGTCTGATGGGATAGGAAGCTCAAATTTTGCAATATATTTTATACACAAGGTTCGTTTGGTATTGAAAACATGCTAAATCGAAACATTAGCAAGAGAAACGCATTGGCGTATAAAATTCATTAGCATTCCTCTAATTCTGTCATTTTTATGAGCATTAAAATTTCATTGTCATTAGATTACTTGAAAAGTGGGCATTAAAGTAGCATGCCAAAGTAGTTTCTAATAATAAATTCAACTTAGATAATTCAATATAGTTCTTTATTCTTCCAAAAATTTTGTCCATAGAGGAATTATATGAATTTTAGATAAAGCGTTATATGGGAGGTAGGCATTAAAGTGGGCGTGTCACCTTCCTTTTCTGGCATTACAATGACATTGATGAGAAAGCTATATGTATGAAATTTCATCATAATTTTGTCGGTTTTCTGAGCTTTCAAATTTCATTAATAGCAGATTACGTGAAAAATGGGCGTTATAGTAGACGTGTTGAAATATTTTCTGCCAAAAAACTCAACTCAGATATTTCAATATAGAGTCCTTTATTCTTCCAAAGTCTTTATTCAAAGATAAATTATATGTATTTGAAATAAAGCATTATATAGGAGGTGGGCGTACAAGCAGGCGTGTCACATTTATATGCCATAAATACAAACCGCTTGACCAAAAAGCAATGTTTGCAAAATTTCAAAATCATGCATCTAATTTTGTCAGTTTTATTTCGTTTTAAATTTTGAATAGACCAAAAAATACACTGTGCGATATAAATTTTCGTCAAAGTTACACAAAGAAAGTGATACATATTTTAGTATAAAGAGACTATTCCATAGCGATTAATGTTTATAATAAAATAAAAAATTGTGTGCTATAATAGTACACAAAATTGTTGATGGGAATTAAAAATTTGACATAGCCGAATATAGTGCCCTCAGTTGCTGTGTAATGATTTAGAGTTTTTGAAAATATTCCTTTGTGCCAATATTGTGGTATTAAAAGAACTATGTATAGAGAACTGTACTCAATAAAATAGTAACAAAGTTGTTTTAAGCAACTCTGCGATTCCTACAATGACTAGTTACGTGTTGAATGTGTTCGTTCGTAAATGAAAAAGATTTTGCTACAAATGCAGCTGTGTGTTCCTTACATCAACGTTGTTGTTTAACTCAAACGGAATTTTTTTCCAAATGTTAACATTATTTTTCTTTTTTTAGGAATTTTGAGATGAACTAGTGTTTACTTTATTTTTTATTTAAGTTATTAAATGCCGTAAGAATTGAATTGATATCTAAATCTCTTTTATGTAACAATAAATTATACAATTTACTTTTAACATCATTTTTTGTTTTAGCTTCGAAACTCAAACTACAATTTAATTAAGTTAATAAATTTGTTTTTTTCCCCCTCTTTATCACTAAATGGTCTCTAATTGATATATTATTACTTCGCAAATTAAAAGTTTTTGTTACAGATGAATTCTAATCTAACCAAATGTGCTTATGAAATAATAAATAGGGGAACAAAATGTCCCACTTTGTGCATCAAATTAAGGCAACGGAACAAACTTTGCTTAATTTGCAAATTGATACAATAGTATGGATGAATAAGGAAAAACCTTAGCATAAAAAGTGTATATAAGTTATGAGAAAAAAAATAAGTTTCTCTCTTCAACTTATTGGCTTTAATGACAAAAACTTTAGTTTGCTTTTGTTAATAGCAAATTAGAACTTATTAGTTTAATTTGACAGTGGTAGTTATAGTATCTATAATATCAAGTATTAATACAAATTTTGTTATGGTAAGCGAAAAAATCTATTTGATGTTTAATAGCCAGCATTTGCTTATATCAGTATATTACAGTCCTACTATATCATTTTTATATGTAGCAAAGTAAGGAAAAAATAATTTAAATTTCTTATCGCGTACTTTAAATAGTCCCACCGGTTTTTTAAAATACAGACAGTGTTATATTATTTAAACAATCACTTTTCAGGTTCGATTGATTAAAAGAAAATTTAAAAACATTTTTTTTGTTTGTTTGTTCGTTTTTCTTGTTATTTTCAATGAAAGTGTTAAGTTTTTAACAATTTGTATGTGTTAGTAATCAAAAAAATAAATTTAAGAATTTTCTTTATTAATATCAATTTAACATTTAATTATGTGAGATTTTGTTTTAAAAAAAATTAAAGAAAAAATAGAGATTATTAGTTTATTTATCTTTAACAAACAGTATATAAATTAGAACGTGACTGACTGATTCATTATCGCAAAACCTTAGTAAGAACTATGAAATTTTAACAGTGGGTTCCTCTTTGGGTGTAATGTATCACCACGAAGAGATTTTTGGAAATTCAAACTTAATGGTGAGGAGGGGAGTGAAAGGGGAGGGGGGGGGCGTTGGTTTTAAAATATGCAAAATCGTTCAATTTACATCTGATAAACTAAAAGTTACACAGATTAACTTGAAAAGGTTTTGTATTCTACTCATAAAATTAAATGATAAACTACTGACCATTTTCGGGGCTTTCATTATTACAACTTACCGTTAGTTAAAGGAAGGATTTTGCCGGACCGATAAATAGCTTTGCATTATAAAGCCTTCATTAATTATTTTTTTATCTATTAAATCTATATATATAAAAGTGAAACTCTGTGTGTGTGTGTCAGCATTCCAGGGAGTGCTTATGGGTGGTAAAAAGTGGGCGGGGTCACGCCCATAAGAAATTAGTATTTATTTTAAGCTACTTGCATTTGATCGATTTTTCTGAAACTTTGCACACATATTGAGCTGTTATGACTATATAATTAGGCGATTAGAAAAGTGGGCAGTTTACGCCCAAACAAAAAAATATCATTTTCAGCTACTTGAACTTCACCGATTTTTCTGAAACTTTGCACTTTCTCATGATTAAAAAGTGGGCAGTGCCAAGTTTTTTTTTTGCTTTTTGCACTTGATATTCAATTTAAGTTCAGAATGCATTTTTATTCATTAAGGGGCGAAGCAACGCGCGCCGGGCTTTTCTAGTATTATTATATACATATTTTATAATGCGAAGCTATTTATCAGGCACAAAAAATCCTACCTTTAACTAAAGGCAAGATGTAATAATGGCCCTTATAAGCATAAACAGGTATAAACTATATATTTTTTTAAACATATGTAGAGAGGGGAAAAATTGCCACCCTTTCTGGTACTTTTTATACCCTTCACGGAAAGTAAAAATGTGTAAATAGCTCTGTCATCCCATGTAAAATTTCTACAATATTCGCTTTCGACCTCAGATAATAGTAGATAATAAAACTTATACACGTATTTCATGTTAATGAGAAGGATATTGTGTAAAAACTGGACCTGGACTAATACTGATATCAAATGCAAAGGCTTGACCAGTAGAATACTGTAAATTATTAAAAAATTTAAAATCCAAGATGGCATCTAAAACAAAACGGCGGATAAATTTTTTTAACCCCATCAATATGAGTTTCAATTTAAAGGACTTGACTATTAGAATACAGTTACCTACGTAAAAATTAAAACTCTAGGATGGCGTCGGAAATAATAAAGAAAAGTGCACCTTCGGCTGTGTGGCACGTAGCGCCGTCCTGTTGAAACCAAATGTTGCCAATATCCTCCTCTTCAATTTTTGTGAACAAAAATTCGTTCAGCATGGCCCGATAACTACCGCCATTGATTACAGCCACTCCCTGCTCATTTTCGAAAAAAAATGACCCAATTATGCCTCTGGACCAAAATCCGCACCAAAAAGTGACTGGTTTTGGGTGTATCGGCTTTTCAATGTATGCGTGCGGATTTCTGTGCCCCAAATGCGACAATTTTGCTTGTTTACATACCCGCCAACATCAAAATGAGCTTCATCTGAAAAGATGATTTTTTTGGCAAAATCGGCCAAAGTAATGTCGCAATATTTCCCAGCGTTGTCCAAGCGTAGACACAACCATATTCGTTCAGCGGAAGAATAAAACTAATCTGTCAAATCAGACATAAGTAAAGTGTTACCATTCACGAAATAAGCACTATTTAAAAAAAAAAAGTTAGATGGCGGACCCTTTACTAATAAAAATATATTCATTATTAGTTAGTAAAAATATTTTAAAGCTTAAATTTGCTAAAATCCTTTTAATTATACTTGTCTAAATAAGTTCTTAGTGGATTTATGTTCCATATTTTTTTTTTTATATTTTTCATACATTTTTTTAATTGCTTATTTGAATTTTATTTAGTAGATACATGCATACAAAAACATCTACATAATATTTCGACTTTAAAACATTTTTAATATTTTTAATTATCTCATCCTTCGAAGAGCAACTTTTTAATTAAAAGCACCTTGAGCTTAATAAACTGCCAACTTTATTTCGTTAATTATTTCTGATTTTTGCACAGTTACTTTCACTCTTGAAAATTATATGAACAAAACACTGGAGGGTAAAATAAAATTCGGTTGTTATACTTGGTTTATGACGAACTATTAATACAGTCCATCAATGACGTAGTGCACTACTAAATTTAATTTTAATCAAATATAAATAACAGTTTATATTTCTATTTACAATAGGAGAGTATGTATTTAGAATGGGTCAAATTTTATTTTAAAATGTATTGAAATTAAAATTTCCTAAAAATTATTTATTTGCAGAGCGTCTTTTGCACACTTTTTAGATTTTTTTTTTGCCTTTCATCACATTTTAGGCGAAATATGAAAAACTATACATTTAAAGAAAAATAAGCAGAAATATGCATTTACAAATCGATTCATTTTTAGTCCTTATTCTTGTTTTCTTGAACTTCAGACGCCTGGGGTCAATGTTGCCAAAATTTTATTTCAAATCGTTCTGCTAAGTGTTTTGAACGTAGTAAAGTTTATGTTGGGCAGAGACTCTGAATCTTAAAAGAAACCAAAATAATTACACATTTTTTTCTTTAGATGCAAAGTTTCTTAATTTTACTCATTCAAGGACAAACTGCTATGTATGTGCACTTTAAGTCCAACTCTTGATGTAGCGAAACGGCTTGTGAAAAGAGAAATGCAATCAACACCGCTGTTGTAAAATATTAAATATATTTCCATTATCTTTAAGCATGCACTGTGCTATGTTACAAACATTTTAATAAGTTTTACATTTTCAGATAGAAAGCAAATAAAATAAATATTTTAAAACACTATAATTTAAACACAGGATATTTACTTGTTAAATTAATAAGACTTAAAAACTAAAGCACTTTTTAGTTTCCTTAAGAACCAAAGCAGGCAAATAAATGCTGTGACTTAGATAACGTTGTTTTTGGTTGGGTGTTTGAGAGTTTTACAGTTAGAGTTTAATTAAATTACATTTTATTAAGGTTATAAAAATATCAATTACATCATACATACCTTGCTTTTCGTAATAACAATGTTAAATATTCAATGACAGCACTGTTTTCAGCCGTAATCTTGCCAAATATATCTGTGAAGTAAAACTAGATAATAATTAATTAATTTTCATTTTTCCAACTTAATAGTATTTCTTAAATCAAACTTAACTACATAACAAGTAAAAAAACAAACCAGTGATTTAAATAATTTTAAGATATAATTAAAAAGTAAGTCTAAGAAATGTATTTCCTCTTAAAAAATCAAATAACACAAACTGATTATCATATAGTTCGTTTCAAAATTATAAGGTCACCTACCTTTAATTCTCTTATAAAAACAGATAAAAAGAGCACTGATTGACATCGTTACCTTAAATACTTGCTCTTCAAATGCTACTGATACTTTTATTTTTTGCTTACATTTATTTGCCGTTAGTTCTTAAACAAAAATACCAAAAATGAGAATTTTATAATGAGTCAAAATTATAAGGTCATAATATTAAGATAAAATATGTCTTCTTGACTTTTTTCTATTTATTGTTTCTTATACACAAGGTGGTCCAACCGAAATGGACGATGCTAATTTTAAATAAAATAAATAGTTTTCAAAGAATTATTTCACTATTTTTTAATATAATAGAAGGATCTATGTCAGTTATGTGTGAAACAAAATGTCGGTCAAATGCTTACCACGGCTCCGGTGGCACAATTCTATACGAGGGTATATTTTTCCAAAGATGCTACGATATTATTTTAATTCAATATCGTTAATGTGCCGAAGTAACTCATCCTTTAGCTCTTGTTTTATTACTGACTTTTTGACCTACACTTTTTCTTTTAAATATCTCAAAAAAAAAGAAGCACAACGGTGCACAGTGGCGCCTTTTGACTTTTTTCGTTTCAAAAATCATAACTTTTGAAATAATTAAGACATTTTAAAGATTTAAAAATATATTGACAAAAGACACTTTATGCTTCAAAATAACGTTTACAAAGTACTGCTAGAGGTACAGGGTGCTCCAAAAATTGCGGCTAAAATAAGAACATTTCTCCAGTTAAATATTGTCATGTTTTTTAATTAAATGTGTTTTATTTGTATCTCAAATACATATTTTTTTTATACATTAATTATTTAAATTTTAGTAAATATATATTAAGTTACTAGTTTAACCCGGTGCGCTTTGCAATACACATTGCTTAAATCCGAAAGTTTAGCAAAAAACACTCTAATGTAACATGTTAAACCAATATTAATTTTTTTTATTTCTATTACAGAAACACATGTTTAAATTATTTTTAATATTAATATATTTATGGTATAAATATAATGTTATTTAGTATATATTTTATTTAGCTAGAATAATTGGTTTTTATTAGATAGTTCTCTTTGAAATAGTCACTAACATTGGGAGCGATATCTAATAGACTTAACATATCGGAGCTATAACTATGTTCTTCCAAATCCTTTTGAGATATTACATTTCGTCATGATGAATTTAGTGGGTCTGAAGAGGCCGCCAATATATTGAAAAGGTCCGCATTCTGTCTAATCGGTGAAATTTTGCAAGTATTGGTGTATTTAAATTGTTTGTAGTCTTTGTTTTTGGATTTCTGGGCTTCTTCTGACAACTCTCCAATCGGTAAGCATTGATATTCAATTAAACTTTTACCAAAATCTTATGAACCGTAGGAGTAAGTTTCTTCTCATGGTACATTTAAGCTAAAGGTGGGGCAGTTTTTGATTCATAATCATCAAACTTTGGGCCATTTACCATTTCTCTAGAGTTTATAATATTTAGGATAACTGCCAACCTTTTTATAATATTATTGTCGACACCAGTTATTCGGGCTGTTACCTCATCATTTTCAATAAATGCTCTGGGCATATTACCTAGTATTTATTTTTTTTTAGTATTTCGATACCCCTACTTTGGGCAGTCTACTTTCAGCCCAAGCTTCTTAAGAAATTCATTTTGTATAATTTTTTTTCGAGCAGATAGTTTGTCTGCTTGTGTTGCGTTCATATCAAAACATTCACCTTCACGCGAAATTGTATACGCTAGTTTTAAAATAAACTCCATGCACCTAATTCTGGCAAGTAATGGAGAAATTCCATATTCACATATTCATTTTACCACGGGTCTTAAGAAAAGGCGCCACTGTGCGGCGATAGTAAATGCTTCTCCAGCTATTTACACGACATTCTATTAACATAAATAAAATTGTTGTAAGTGTTGTACAAAAAATGATTCTTGAAACTACCAACAAAATGTGTACTACAACTACTGCGACAGCTTGTGAATTGAGCATATAATTAATTAGTTATGAAAAACTCAAACAAACCTAAAAAAGTTTTTATCAGTTCCTTCATACCTTATTATTTTAAACTTAATTAGTTAAGTGTTAATTTCATCATATTGCCAGAAATGAATCACTTATGAATTGTTGTTTTTTAAACGTGTAATTGAATTTATTTAGTGCTATTTATGAAAATGGTCGAATTCAAAGATGTTCAAATATAAGTTTTATTACTTGTAAAAAAAATTTCGATGACAGTAATGACAAAGACAGTAACATATCGTCGACTTAATATGCAATCCTGCTAAATCCACTTTTTAAGTAAATTGAGATTTTGATGCCGGGTGGTAGGGAAATATACGCCTCGTCGACCAGCATGTGGTTTTTCTTCAATTTAAGTCTTGAAGTGTGTAAAAAGGTTTAATAGGAAAAACTGCTAAGTCCTCTCACAGAAAATATTTTGTAAGAAAAACTGCTAAATTCAGTACATTATTAGTTCAGTATTTATTATTAACTCTTATATTTACTAACAATTACACCCAACTCTTTTTTTACACGGTAGATACGTTCCTCAGAAATCCGTGTAAGAAAAGAGGCGTTTCCTATAGCAAAATGGGGGATGGAAGAACTATATTTACTTCGAAAATTTTAGATATGCATACAAATTATATGTTCATATGGTATTTTATTGAGCATTAAAACTTAAAATATGTATATATATACAGTATATATATATTCTGAAAGCTAATGAGCAGTCGGTTAAGCCATGTCCGTCTGTCCGTCTGTTCGTGTGTTGCTTGAAATCAACTTTTAGAAGCAACCATATCCTCCTCAGATCCGTGTATGATATCAATCTTTTGAAAATATCCGGAAATAAATCGCTATTCCAATTCAGCACAATCGTTCCAGAACTTTCTAAGATATAAGCAAATAAACACGACGGCCTCTGTTTTTTTCTTTATTTGTACCACCAAAGTTAAAATTTTTCAGCCATAGAATAATTTATAGGTATATTTGTTACTATTTAAATATATAATATGCCTTTAGAGATATCCGAGAAAAATTTTGGATAAAGCGGGCTCTAATCGGTAAAGTTATGGGCACAATTTTTTTTTAATAAGGGGTGACTCGAAATGCTTTTTTACCTTTTAAGATGTCTCCCAAGTCTAGTTTTATTCAAACAAAAAATACATTTTATTGGCGTTATGGAGAAAAATTTCTAAACTTTATTATGCAAAAAACCAAAGTTTCAAATTTTATTTTCTTTTGCAAACTTTCGCACTTTTTTTTTAACGCTTTGCATTAAACGTTGGACACATGTTTTACCGAAGTGTTTGACAGCTTTTTTCAAACTAAATCCAAATTTTTTTACATTTCTTAGGTACTGCTTAATTATAGCCCAATAGCGTTCAATAGGCCTTAGCTCTGGACAATTTGGTGGATTCATGTTTTCGGTACAAAATTTATTTTGTTGGCCTCATACCACTCAAGGACATCTTTGCTCTAGTGACAGCTTGCCAAGTCGGGCCGAAACAGTGGAGATATATTGTGGCACTCATTAATATAAAATTGGCTGTTCATTGTACAATTCACAATGATTGCCTTTGAAGATTTCCCACATGTACATATTGCTTGCCATATTATATATTTTTTGGCGAATTTTGAAATCTTTTTATACTAAAATTTATCGGAAATATTAGCTCTTTTATTAGAAACATAAAAACCCTGACCAGGAAGCTCTGAATAGTCAGCCTTACAATAGGTTTCATCGTCCATTAAAAAAAAATACATCCATTAAAATTATTTAATTTGTGACGTAGCAACTGTCTTGCTCTTATACTTGCCGTTTTTGTTTTTTTTTTTCGTTTCGGTTTCTTGACGTTGAATGTTCTTAAACTTTCGTTTTTCTTTATTCGTTCTACAAGCGACTTTGAAATATTTAGTTTTCGTGCGATATCGCGAATGGAAATGCTTGGATTTTGCTTCCAAAGTGCCTTCACCTTTTTAACGATTTGAGGATTCCTAAAACCACGAGGCCCTCCACCTTTCTTGTGCTTAATAGACAAGTCTTTTTTAAATTTAAAAATAACGTTACGGGCAGTCTGTCTGGACACTTTTGCCCGTCGCGCAACTTCAGAGTAAGAAAGTTGTTTCTTTTCATTATAAATATCCACAATATTTCTTCTCACTTTTTCTCTATTTGACGACAATTTAAATACGGATTAAATAATTTGAATAAACTTATTAACAAAGTATTGTTGACACTTATAACTATCACAAAGTGGAACAAAAAAATTAATTAAATAATAATTGTTTGCGTAGTGCCCTGTAATAAATTTAAAAAAGCATTTCGAGACACCCCTTATATATTCCAAAAATTTACAATTTACGCCAATTAATACTTAAGCATCCTATTTGTTACATGATTTGTTTCCCAAAAGTAAATGAATATTCAAATTAATACTATGAACTATAGAAACTGATTCTAGTGGTCTCCGACGTTTTTATAAAATAATTCTCTTTTTATAATATAGAGTGGGTCATTTAAAATTTTCACTACCGATTACAATGACTTTAAAAGGCAACATAACGTTCATTTTTATTTGTAAGTTTATATTTCACATTTGCAAAATGGGATGCTGTATGCTAAAACAAAATTAAGAAATATTAAAACCTTACTTTCGAAGTAGTGTGTCTTTAACACAAACTGCAAGAATCTTACGTAGAAAATTTTTAAGAAGAGATTGGCCTTCTGTTCAGTTTCTGACTCAATTTGTAAAGCGATTCATTCAAATGGATCATTATTGAATAAAGCAACCAGTCCAGTACGCTGTCTCTATGGCTAAGAATGTGCAAAAATATCCGTCAACATCAAATCGTCATCGTTATGAGGATCTGAAGATTTCTGGCACTTCTTTGAAAAAAAAAATTGGGTCGATCAGATAAGGAACCGCCAATCCTGTTGTGGTAGTCATATGATTGATATTGTGTTCTATTCTTAAATGTTAAAGTTCAATCTTTCCAATAAAACCAGAAAGTGAAAATAATCGGTTTTTTTTATAACAGTTTTAATTTTAAATTTTTTAATTCTCCACCCTGTATATGTCAGTCGTTCTCGTTTCTCAAATCATATAAAGACATTAAAAAACATAAAATTTATAAATTTAGTAACATTTACATTAGCTTAAACAACATAATACTTTGTTGATGCTTTATTTATTACAGAAGACCTTTAATATAAATTATTTTTACTTTCCTTATTTCAAGCACAGAAAAACCATGAGAAATAAAGTGTGTCGGCAACATGAAAAATCGTTGTTGTTATCTTAAAGAAAATCATTTTTATATTTTCTACCATTCGTTCTAAGTAAGAAATTTGACATATTCAGTATTTTCTGAGTTTACAGAACTTTTATTTGGATTTATTAAGCTGAACTAACTTCTAACCAAAATAAGGTCATTATTTCTATTAAATTAAAGTTCACATTTAACATGGATGTCTTAAGGTGTTAAACATTCTGTATTGCTGTTAACTCTGAATTAACAAATGAGTTTCTTAATGTTTCATTTTTGTTCAACTTTAAGCGTTACGGTTTCGAAACAGTGATTTATGGCGTTGTGTCTACAAGGTTTTATAGCAAATAAGAGGGTGTGGGAAAAGCAAACTGTTCAAAGTAATGAATTGGAGATAGAAATAACAATCGAAATACTAACAAAAAAAATAAATAACTAATACATTATAAATTACACAATATCTAAAACCATTTCATTTTGAAATGTATCCACCATTATTTTAACCTAACCACCATTTAAAAAAATGGTTTGGGGATATACTCATTTGGTCATTCTGCTTTTAGCACATCAAACTATCCATTTTACTCATAAAGTATATGTATGTTTCCTGGTTTCATTTTAGGAGGACCTAGATATATGCGTCCGTCTGTCCGTCTGTCAGTTTGTTGGAAGCACGATAGAGCTCGAACCGATAAACTTAAGGGAAAAAATTTCTGCCAGAATATTTCTAATACATAGAGTTGGTATGGTATTAAAAAAAACTAAATTGGTGAATAAGGTAGAGGGTTATAGCTTGTAGTGCAAGAATAGATAAAAAACAAAGACCTTTCTACATCGAATAAAATGTGATTGTGTCTAAATAAGCGCATTAACGTAGAGCAATAGAACTCATTAAGTATATTTTCTTAGTAAAAAAAATATCGTTTCCATTAAATTGTTCAAATCTATACATTATGAAATGAGTTATAGATCAAAATGTACGAAAATTTATACTGCACAGTGTTTTCTTCGGTATATTCAAAATTTAAAACGTAATAAAACTGACAAAATTAGGTGAATGATTTTAAAATGTTGCAAGAATTGCTTCTTGATCAGAAGAGTTGCAATAAAGGAAAATTAACATTTCGTCTTCAATTCATATTATTTTTATATGGACAAAAGTTAAAAGAAAATGATGTCCGTAATGAATTATCTGAGTTGAATTCAAACATTAATTGTATAATTTTTAAAGTAGGAGGTGACATGCCCACACGAAGCTTATATTATTTTTTTACTCCCTCTAAGTACCAAATTATACACTTCAGATTCCCTAAAAAGACAACATTGCTGGAAAAAGTAGCCAGTAGTATAATTTCTAATGTAGAAGTGTAATGTGTGAATCTGTTTTAATAGTATTGGTAGTAAACCGATCTATTATCGCTGGCTAAAATACAGTGAGTGGGAAAGAATTTAGGAATGGAGCTGCTTGGGTGATCCGATGTAATTTTTACCCAAAATGTAAAACTAAATATAAAACTCCACTCTACATTCTTGCATATTGATTGACGGTAGGTCGATGGGACCCGTCTAAGCCGCTAGCTTCAGTGGTTTGGGGAGGTTCTTGACCCCCGTCAAACAAAACAACATTACCTATTATTATTACAGAGTCCCAGAAATAAAGTGGTGCTTACAAACATGAAAAAAAAATATTACTTGGGCTATTGATTCCCCAAAATAAAAATTTTAGTATATGGATTGGTGAATTCTACTGGTATATTATATCAAATTGAAATTGGGGGTATGGTGTTAATACCCTGTGCTCATAACCCACCCTAACCATTGTTCTTCGTGACACTAATTAATTTTAAGAAGAACCCGCAAGATACGGTCAAATCTTTTTCAACCCCGAAGGATAAGTCTTTACGAATTTATTCCAACATTATTTTTTTTTTATTTATTTATAAAACTATCAGGTTAAAAAAAATAAAAATAAACTTAGCAACAGATATAGATTAGACATTGGATATTAATAATTACTTTTACCCGGTTTTAAAAAAACTATCAAAGTTTTAAGTTTACAACTCAATTCAACTTTTGCATTTAAGTATAATATTTTCAATTATTTATTATTAATAATTATAAATTTCATAATTTACGATTTTTAATTTGTTTTACATATCTACTTTTTAGATGAAAGAAGATAGAAAAATTATAATTTTATGTACTATTTATCCACGTTGCCGAACTATATTTAGTTCACTCTTTTGTATTTAAACACACTAATGACTTTTAATTCGTTTATCTTTATAAATTCATTATTATCTTTCGGTATTATGTATTGCAAAAAATTTTTTTTTTTTTTAAAGTAGAAGAAAAATAAAATGTAAATTTACAAGAATCAAAACATTTTAGAACAATAATGTTAAAAAGTTTGTTACAACAATAAATTTGTCTCTTGATTTATTATACATTTTTTTTCTAGGTGAAATTATTTTTGTCAATTCTTTAAATTATGACAACTACTATATTGATGATAAAATTGTGATTCTTTTAAATTTTTAATTAGTTACCAAAATTTATAATGAAGACAAAAATATGTTTTGATTTTTGTTGAAAAAAACAAAGAGAGAAAGAAAAAAAAAAAACAACAAAACTTACATAAGCGATGTTAGTTTAAAAAATTAGTTTTCTCTTTTCTTGGTTATTTTTTTTTTGTTTTCTTAAACGACCATATGTATATTATAACAGAATTTAACTAACAGAGCTTATGTAGGTGAAAAAATATAACATAAAAGGTACTTACTTGCAGTGATGTTGAAAAGCTTTCCAGATCGCCGCTGTTAATGATTTCAATATACTATTGATTTTTGTTGCTTATTTCTTTTTGATTACTCCGTTGTTCTCGACGTTGTTGTTTTTGTGAATTGTTATTTTATTTATTTTTTTTTTTTTCTTCTGCACATTACTTTTCTTCTTTAATAAATAAATTTTTTAATACTTTTAGTTCACAGTGTTACGATTTCAATGCTAATTATTACAAATATAAAAATTCCGTATATATATATATATATATTTTGTTTTTGTTCTTTTTACTAAACACTGTGGAAAGGGTTTCATAGACGCTAAAAGTCATTAGTGTTAAAAAATGTATATTTACTTTGACGTATTGCTTGTAAACTATAGCAAATAAAACTTATGTTTATGATTATATAAATTTTTTCTTTTTTTTTTTTTTTTTAACAAAAATTCCGATTTGGTTACACTGTGCTACAACCGTAACAATTTGCGAGAGCAATTATGCAAAGAAATTTTTACAATTAAAAGAAATTTTGAAACACTTAAATTAGATTTTCTAACCTTGGGTAAATTTAAGAAATTTAACACTTTTATAAACTTAATTTAACCCATTTTCACTCCGATACTAGTTTTAAATATTTATTTTCTTTTCTTTAAACTTAAATTGTAATCTATGTATTTAATTCTTAATTGTCCGATGAATACTGGTTTCCCTTTTAAATTTTCTCATGTATATCAGCCAGTTCCATAATAGTGAGGTTTAGGCGAAATTTAGCATGCTCTATTTTCTTCCCTTATTCGTGCTTTTGGAGACTATTGATGACTCTTGGAAGAATTTTAACCATTTGAATACAAACATATGAAATGTGGTTTAAGATGTTAATTTATAACATTTATCTCCTGCCTTGGGTCTTTTATAATAAAATAACAACCACTGCTTTTTCATTTACTCCCATCGAAGCACCATTAATTATTAGCAGATATCTGGGTAATGCAACTTTTCATAAATATTGCATTACAATTTAATCTCGGCCAATTATTTTTAATTCACCTAATGAAAGATTATTTTATTACCTAGTAACATTGTCTTTTTTTTTTTTCTAATAATTAAATATTTAATTTCAATTATAATTACCTTCCGAAATTATTTGTAATTTTGGTTATGATGATAAATCACATGGATTTCTTAATTTCGTTTTCCTTTTTACTTTATTAAAATTTAAGACCCAAAGATGTTTTCTGCTTGCTGGTAAAAATGAAAAAGAACGATGGCGTTTTCTCTTGAACCTTAATTACTCTTTTTGAAATTCAATATGACTATAATTTAATTATGGCCATTGGAATTACTGTCGATAAGATTGAAATTGGTAGCACTTTAGCATGTGACAAAATATAAATTAAAGATATGATGTCCCTCTTTATCTAACTTGTATAACAGTTATAACAGCCGTTACCAATTTCAACTATTTAAATGTATCTTTGAAATACCACACTAATTTTCAATTTACGTTTATCTAGTATATAGTTAACTATAATATTTAGATTTTGTTAACTTATTTATCAAAAAGAAAATAACATATATTTTTCCCATTACAAAACCGGATAATATGGAAATTTGTTGAACAGATTAGCCGGAAATTCGCTATTGCCTTATATCTTTACCATGGTACGTTACTCTGCCTTTTCCCTCAATATCTTCTAAAACATAATAACAGTTTCCTAACTTTTCCTTGACCCTGGCTCTAACAAATATTGGACTTAATTTTGCATTAAACCTTTGCTCCGCATTACTTTGGGCAAAATTTCTTCTAAGTACTTCCTGGCCAATATTATATGAAACTGGTCTGGCTCTCAGGTTGTATTGTTTAACGTTTATTTCATATGCTTTCTTTATATTTTGTGAGATTTGATCCCGTAATAAAGTGAGTTTATCATCCCGGTCGATTTTAATATCAGAATTTCCTAAACATTCTATTGATCTTAGTAATTTAAATGATGAAGCGTGAGTAATCATGTCAAACCCATACAATGCATGATAAGGTGAGATACCTATAGAGCTATGAATTGAATTTCGAAGAGCACAACTTATTGAGGAGATGTTTACATCCCATTCTCTATGATCCTTTTTTAAATAAGCTCGTATTGCTGCAATAATAGACCTATTCACTCTTTCCGATGCATTGCTTTGTGGCGAATACAATGCGGTATACGTATGATTTATTCCATATTTCGTTAAAAATGAATTAAATTCATTTGCCTTAAACTGGCTTCCGTTGTCGCTTACAATCACCTCAGGCACCCCATATTGATGAAATATTTGTGTTTCCATGAACTCAATTATTACCGAAGATGTGAATTTTCTCAATGGGCATAACCAATGATACTTTGAAAAATGATCTAAGACAATAAGTAAGCCAATATATCCCTTTTTGCTTCTAGGATATGGTCCTAGAAGATCAATATACATCCTTTGAAAAGGTCTTTCAGATGTAGCCATTTTCCCCATTTCAGGGTTTAATTTCCTATTGGACGCTTTAGTCATTTTGCACGTATCACAATTTTTAACAAAATTTTTCACATCTGTTGCCAAGCAAGGCCAATAAAAATATCTACGAATTAATTCTAACGTTTTTCCCATTCCACCGTGAGAAGCTAACACTGAGTTATGAAACCGTTCTAATATTTCCGGTTTGAGTCCATTAGGAATCCACAATTTCCAAGAATTTGAATCTAGAATATCATCACCTGTAGCAAACTTTGTACGTATATAAATGTAACGATCTATTACCTTAATATCCGGATAACAACTTTCATACTTTAAAAACTTATCTTTCAGCTTCGTGTAATCTTCATCAAAAAAGTGTTTTGAGTTTAAATCTATTTCTGGGCTGATCAATTCAATTGAAGCTAATTCATTTTCATACATTCTACTAAGCGCGTCTGGAACTATATTTTCTTTACCTTTCCTATGACTTATTGTAAATTTAAATGCCTGTAACCTTAGAACCCATCGAGCAAGTCTGCCTTTTAAGTTTTGCTGTCTCATTAACCACACTAGACTACTATGGTCCGTAATAACCTCAAAATTTTGTAGCTCGACATAACATCTAAACCTTTCAATTGCCTCTATAGCTGCAAGACATTCTTTCTCTGTAACTGAATAGTTTCTTTGTGCTCTATTTAATTTTTTCGACATGAAAGCCACCGGAAATTCTTCTCCACTATCACTTAACTGTACTAATACGGCACCTATACCAAAATCGCTAGCATCACAATGAATATAAAACTTCTTATTAAAATCAGGATTTTTGAGAACGGGAGCAGTAGTTAAAATTTTTTTAATTTTCTCAAATGCTTCTGCTGCTTCCAAAGTCCATTCAAATTTTCTCTTTTTAGACAGTACCTCGGTAATTGGATAAGTAAGATCTGCAAAGTTACATATGAATCTCCTATACCAACCTGTTAAACCTAAAAAACCTCTCACCTGTTTTAAGTTTCTTGGTGTTGGCCAGTTTAAAATAGACTCGATTTTCTGTGGATCAGTTGAGACTCCACCATCACCTATAATGTAACCTAAATATGGTACCCTTCTAACACCAAATTTACTTTTCGTTATATTTAGAGTTAAATTTGCTTTTCTAAATTGTTCGGCGAGTTTCATCAAAATTTCCACGTGATTTTCAAAAGTGTCAGAAACAACACACACGTCATCTAAATATCCGAAAACAGAGTGCTTTAATTCTGGAGGTATTATAGAATCCATTAGACGACACATTGTCTGTGGTGCGGTACATAAACCAAATGGCATAACCCTAAATTGGTACAGTGGACGTCCAGGAATGGTAAATGCAGTAATTGGCCTTGATTTTTCATCCAATGCAATTTGCCAATATGCGTCTTTTAAATCTAGTTTGGTTATGATATTTGCCTTCGGTAATCTTGCGAAAATGCCTTCTATATTTGGGAGAGGATATGCGTCTTTTACAGTGAATTCATTAATTTTTCTTGCATCTAAGCATAATCTCACCTTTCCAGGCTTAATTACCATTCTCATTGGAGAACTCCATGCACTAGTACTCTCTTCTATTACTCCTAGACTCAGCATTCTATCTATCTCTTCATACATCAATTTTTCGACTGCCGGCGACACGGGATAAAATCTCTGCTTTATCGGTTTTGCTTCTCCTACATCTATGTTATGTGTAATTAAAGTGGTTCTACCTAAGCCTTGTACTTCAAAATTTGGAAATAAAGATTTGACTAATTCTAATTGTTGTTTTTGCCTATCAGACAAAGGATAAAAATCATCATCTAGCTTGATCTCTGTGGGACTATCTAAAGTAACGCCAGATATAATATTTCCTATTAAACCAAATAATTTCCAAAAATCCAATCCTAATATTAACCTTTGATTCAGGTTTGGCACAATATACAAATTAATTTTTTCCGCTTTATTTTTGTAATGCATTTCAACTTGTAATATCCCAGTGACTGCATGAGCTTGTCCATCTGCTGTTTTTATTGTCGATTTTATTCTTTTAAATTCAGGTAAACCGAAAAAATCCTCTGTAGCTAAATCTTTACCTATGCAGCTTATATTTGCGCCTGTATCTAATAAACCTAATTCAACTCTATTTAGAAAATTCACTTCTGCATACAAACGACCATCTTTAGCAGAATCAATTATAGAATTTACACAGAGTCGTTGTGAACGCTTTATTCTTCTGTAAAAATTCCTCATCCGTACTGTTGATCTGTTATACTTTCTAGTAATCTTTTTACCTAATTCACCATCATTAAAAATTTTAAATCTCGCTCTAATATAATTATTTAATCTCTCATGTAAAGGCCTAATATTAAATATTTTACTATTTTGATCAGATAATTCAGTATCTATTTCATTACTTATACTTCTATTTCTTTCTAATATTTTAACTTTCTTTTCATCTATACCTATATTACGTTCTAAACTAGAGTGATTATCTAAATTTATTTTGCATTCATTGGTTGGTTGTTGCACTGGTAGTTTTTTGAATTCTTTACATTATTTGAGCATTTAATACATTGCGGTTTGTACACATTTTTGAGTCCACATCCATAACAAAAAATTTGACGATCTTTTAGGCACATGTCCCAAAAGTGTCCTTCTTCCTCACAATTCCAACATTTTATAATTTTGTTTGGACTTGATATAGCATTAACCTCATAATTAGATTTGTCTGCGACAATAATGTTTTCTTGTTCCACTTTCGTTTCGAAATTAGGCAGTGATTCGATAGCAGCAACTCTTCTTTGTGTAGTATTATACTGATTTCGATTAATTTGACTACGTCGAAAACTATCTTCATTAAAAAGTAACTCTCGTTTTTGACACAATTCTTTTAAGTGACCTAAGGAACGAACTTTTACGTACAATAATTCGTGACGTATTTCGGGTCTTAAATTTCTCGTTATAATTTCTATTAATTCTTCGTCCTCTATCGGAATAATTAATCTGTCTACAATTTCAGTTATCGCATCGTAAAATACTTCAAAAGATTCGGCCGGTTTTTGCTTTCTACTGTGTAATTCTTCTCTAATATCATATGTTGTTCTAAAATCTTGGTATTGTTTCTTTAAAGCTGAACAAAAAGAATCCCAATCAATTCGATTAACCATTTTATGGTAACGCCAAAACCAATCTTTAGCTTTACCTGTTAACAAAACGTGTAAATTCTTACAAACGGTATCCTCAAAATTACCATTAAAATTCTCGATTGTCAAAACATGAATTCGATAAAGAAATTCTTCACATCTCAAACCCTTTGATGATCCATCAAACTTAACATTCCAACTTTGAATCATTGTTGTGATTCTATCTGGATTTATATTATTAAGGTTTGAAACAACTCTATTGCCATTATCACGATTTGAATTATTAACATGAGAAGAATTATTACTGAAATCATTTCTACGCTCATTTGGCATTTGCAATGGAAGTGCTGGTAACGCTTGTACGTTCTGTTGCATAGGACTAATATTCATATTCATCAATACCCGCTGAACAGTAGTTTCGATCATTTGGGACATTCGATTAAAATTACGACTACTACGACGACCACGAGTAGAGTTTTCTCTAGTATTTCGACTAGAATTCCCAAGATTTGGTGACAAATTTTGTGAAATGTTCTGGTTATCAAGTGAAATATTTAGTAAATTTTCCTGTACAATATTATTCTCTCCTTCTTTATTCTGCGTAGTTTGTAAAAATTCGGTACCTACTTGTTGTAATCTTGATGACCTGGTATTATATACTTTCCTATCTGACCCACGACCCCTACCGCGAAAATTTGTAACGTTTGAATTTGTTACTGTTCTAGAGCTAACTGAAACCAAATCTTTTACATGGCACATTTTCTTACAATTTGGACAATCGTGAGAATTTTTTAACCAATTCGTAATACATTCTTTATGAAATGTATGTTTGCAGATAGTAGAAACACATTCAAAATTATCTTTCATTTCCTTTTCACATAACGAACATGCTGGCCCTAATGCTGTCTCTATGACTGCTGTCAAATCCTCAGTACTACGTTGCACTGCCATTATAAAAAAATTTATTGTATATGCTACAAAATAAGTTCTGCCAATTACAATTTATAACTGCTAGTTAGACTATTGGAATTAAGATTTTATCCACAAGAACTTTAATTCAAAAACTCTTCTATATTTATTTTCCTCTAAAAATTACTTAAGACAGTCTAAATATTCCCTCCAAAAAAATAGAAAAAGAAATGTATTATTTAAAATTATTACTTAAAAATTTTTTTTTTATTTTTTTTTTTTTTTTTTTTTTTTTTATTTGCTTATTTATTTATTTATTTCAAATATCGGAAAAATAAAGACTATGTTTAAAGATAAACTATAAGATTTTAATAACAAAATGTATTTAACGACTTTCCTTAAAAAGGGGTTGAAAAACAAAATTTTTTAATCTTTTTACATATCAACTTGACATAATATAAAAATAACAAACTGGTCTATTAAGCGGATATATTGATTAAATATTAAAATTCACATTTGAGCTAAAACATCTAATCGGATTGAAGTTCGTCTAATGAAACAAATTATCAATATTCCAAGAAAAAAATATTCTGAACTCTCCTGTAAAATTAAAATTAATATCAATAACACCTATGAAATTCCAAATGAACCTTTTACTAAACAAGAAGACGCAAAGGAATAATAAATTGCCAACCGGTCGAATCTATTCGTTCCAATATAACGACAAATAGTCGAATTCCAGGAAGGATTTAAAATTTATTACGAAATACAAGTTAATCCAAAATTTCCATTTGACTTACGTTAAGTGCACAATTTAAAACATACGTAAACAGTATAACTGTTACACAGGAAACCTGAATTCTCGATAAATTTATTCTTCTTACGATAAAAAAAAATTATCGAAATCTTCAGGCCCCACGTTGGGCGCCATTATTTGTAATGTGTGAATCTGTTTTAATAGTATTGGTAGTAAACCGATCTATTATCGCTGGCTAAAATACAGTGAGTGGGAAAGAATTTAGGAATGGAGCTGCTTGGGTGATCCGATGTAATTTTTACCCAAAATGTAAAACTAAATATAAAACTCCACTCTACATTCTTGCATATTGATTGACGGTAGGTCGATGGGACCCGTCTAAGCCGCTAGCTTCAGTGGTTTGGGGAGGTTCTTGACCCCCGTCAAACAAAACAACATTACCTATTATTATTACAGAGTCCCAGAAATAAAGTGGTGCTTACAAACATGAAAAAAAATATTACTTGGGCTATTGATTCCCCAAAATAAAAATTTTAGTATATGGATTGGTGAATTCTACTGGTATATTATATCAAATTGAAATTGGGGGTATGGTGTTAATACCCTGTGCTCATAACCCACCCTAACCATTGTTCTTCGTGACACTAATTAATTTTAAGAAGAACCCGCAAGATACGGTCAAATCTTTTTCAACCCCGAAGGATAAGTCTTTACGAATTTATTCCAACATTATTTTTTTTTTATTTATTTATAAAACTATCAGGTTAAAAAAAATAAAAATAAACTTAGCAACAGATATAGATTAGACATTGGATATTAATAATTACTTTTACCCGGTTTTAAAAAAACTATCAAAGTTTTAAGTTTACAACTCAATTCAACTTTTGCATTTAAGTATAATATTTTCAATTATTTATTATTAATAATTATAAATTTCATAATTTACGATTTTTAATTTGTTTTACATATCTACTTTTTAGATGAAAGAAGATAGAAAAATTATAATTTTATGTACTATTTATCCACGTTGCCGAACTATATTTAGTTCACTCTTTTGTATTTAAACACACTAATGACTTTTAATTCGTTTATCTTTATAAATTCATTATTATCTTTCGGTATTATGTATTGCAAAAAATTTTTTTTTTTTTTTTTTTTTAAAGTAGAAGAAAAATAAAATGTAAATTTACAAGAATCAAAACATTTTAGAACAATAATGTTAAAAAGTTTGTTACAACAATAAATTTGTCTCTTGATTTATTATACATTTTTTTTCTAGGTGAAATTATTTTTGTCAATTCTTTAAATTATGACAACTACTATATTGATGATAAAATTGTGATTCTTTTAAATTTTTAATTAGTTACCAAAATTTATAATGAAGACAAAAATATGTTTTGATTTTTGTTGAAAAAAACAAAGAGAGAAAGAAAAAAAAAAAACAACAAAACTTACATAAGCGATGTTAGTTTAAAAAATTAGTTTTCTCTTTTCTTGGTTATTTTTTTTTTGTTTTCTTAAACGACCATATGTATATTATAACAGAATTTAACTAACAGAGCTTATGTAGGTGAAAAAATATAACATAAAAGGTACTTACTTGCAGTGATGTTGAAAAGCTTTCCAGATCGCCGCTGTTAATGATTTCAATATACTATTGATTTTTGTTGCTTATTTCTTTTTGATTACTCCGTTGTTCTCGACGTTGTTGTTTTTGTGAATTGTTATTTTATTTTTTTTTTTTTTTTCTTCTGCACATTACTTTTCTTCTTTAATAAATAAATTTTTTAATACTTTTAGTTCACAGTGTTACGATTTCAATGCTAATTATTACAAATATAAAAATTCCGTATATATATATATATATTTTGTTTTTGTTCTTTTTACTAAACACTGTGGAAAGGGTTTCATAGACGCTAAAAGTCATTAGTGTTAAAAAATGTATATTTACTTTGACGTATTGCTTGTAAACTATAGCAAATAAAACTTATGTTTATGATTATATAAATTTTTTCTTTTTTTTTTTTTTTTTTTTTTTTTTTTTTTAACAAAAATTCCGATTTGGTTACACTGTGCTACAACCGTAACAATTTGCGAGAGCAATTATGCAAAGAAATTTTTACAATTAAAAGAAATTTTGAAACACTTAAATTAGATTTTCTAACCTTGGGTAAATTTAAGAAATTTAACACTTTTATAAACTTAATTTAACCCATTTTCACTCCGATACTAGTTTTAAATATTTATTTTCTTTTCTTTAAACTTAAATTGTAATCTATGTATTTAATTCTTAATTGTCCGATGAATACTGGTTTCCCTTTTAAATTTTCTCATGTATATCAGCCAGTTCCATAATAGTGAGGTTTAGGCGAAATTTAGCATGCTCTATTTTCTTCCCTTATTCGTGCTTTTGGAGACTATTGATGACTCTTGGAAGAATTTTAACCATTTGAATACAAACATATGAAATGTGGTTTAAGATGTTAATTTATAACATTTATCTCCTGCCTTGGGTCTTTTATAATAAAATAACAACCACTGCTTTTTCATTTACTCCCATCGAAGCACCATTAATTATTAGCAGATATCTGGGTAATGCAACTTTTCATAAATATTGCATTACAATTTAATCTCGGCCAATTATTTTTAATTCACCTAATGAAAGATTATTTTATTACCTAGTAACATTGTCTTTTTTTTTTTCTAATAATTAAATATTTAATTTCAATTATAATTACCTTCCGAAATTATTTGTAATTTTGGTTATGATGATAAATCACATGGATTTCTTAATTTCGTTTTCCTTTTTACTTTATTAAAATTTAAGACCCAAAGATGTTTTCTGCTTGCTGGTAAAAATGAAAAAGAACGATGGCGTTTTCTCTTGAACCTTAATTACTCTTTTTGAAATTCAATATGACTATAATTTAATTATGGCCATTGGAATTACTGTCGATAAGATTGAAATTGGTGCACTTTAGCATGTGACAAAATATAAATTAAAGATATGATGTCCCTCTTTATCTAACTTGTATAACAGTTATAACACCCGTTACCAATTTCAACTATTTAAATGTATCTTTGAAATACCACACTAATTTTCAATTTACGTTTATCTAGTATATAGTTAACTATAATATTTAGATTTTGTTAACTTATTTATCAAAAAGAAAATAACATATATTTTTCCCATTACAGAAGTTCTTAATATTTAAGACTAAATTTAAGGAAATAAATTAATAGCAAATCGAAGTTACACAAAGAATATATTTGAATACATATTTGAGTATAAAGAGATTAATCCATACAAAATTGGTGGTGTATATCAAATATAGTTCTCTTATTAGCTAAGGCTGTTATCATTTAAAGATTCAAAAAAGATTTTTAAAAAAATTCAGGGATGTAGGGTAGTAAAAGCTAAATATTTTTACGTTTTTCTTTTCTTATAGATCTTTCGGATTAAAAAGTGAAAATAACATTTATTTGAGGTCTTCTTCTTTAATGTAAAAAAAGATATAAAATGTGCAAATCAGGGTCATCCAAAACATTTTAAAAGTTAAATTTTTCCAGAATCTGCATCAATGTGCAATCAAAATAAAATTAGGAAAATTTCATACAATGTAAACATGTGTAAAAAAATTTTACGGTACTATTATTATAAATTTACAAAAACACTTGCTACGTGTTGTTGTCATTACTGTGGCCCTGTAAGTTCAGTTCATAATCATAAAAATATCTCTCTGATGGGCGTTTTTCTTTGTAAAATATTTTACGAAGTATCACCTACTGAAAAGAGTTACCTTTTATTATTACTTTTTTATCTCATATTTGTTTCTGTGCAAAGATCAGAATTTCCAACTTCAGAATTAATTTCAACTACTTTATTCGTTTTTTGTCAGAAGTCTGACAAAACTCGTAAAGAATTCTTACTTTTTTGCCAACAATTATAACAGACATCTGTCAGATGTCAGACAATTTTGCAGTGTGGTATGTACATGATAACTTGCCAGGAATCGACAACAACAATAACAACGATGGAGCAAGATTTAGCAAAATCTCTACAATTTTGTGGAGGGTAAATAAAATTCGGCACAGCTGCTGCACAATGCTTTTCTTTGTTTATTTATTTATTGTTTGTTTATTATACACTTCACACAGTGAAAAATGGTATATATAGGTTTGTCATTCCGTGTGAAATTTCTTCAATTTTCATTTCCGACCCCATAAAGTATATATTTTCTGAAAGCTTATGAATAGGGGGGTCGATTAAGCTCTGTCAGTCTGTCCGTCTGACCGTCTGTCCGTGTGTATGTTGAAATCAACTTTTTGAAGCCCCCCGACATCGCTTGGACCCGGGTGAGGTATTAAAATATCAGAAATATTCGGGAGTAGATCGGTATATAAACAACTGAGATATGAGCAAAAACCCACGATCACCTCAATTTTTTTTTTACAAAAACTACATTACAACAACAACATACATATGTACATACAAACGTGTATACTGGTTAGAGAAAACGTGGCATCGAATCCCAGCTGAGCCAAACAAATTTTTTTTTTATATTTTTTTTTTAATTTTTTTATATTTTTTTGTTATCTTTTATTTAATATATTATTTATATTTTTATTATTTTTTTTTTAATTTTTTTTTTTTTTTTTTTTTAATTTTTTTTTATATTTTTTTTTTTTTTTGTTTTATATTTATTATGTATATTTTAATTATTTTTTAAAAAAATTTTTTTAATTTTTTTTTTAAATTTTTTTTTATTTTATTTTTTTTTTTATATTATTTTTTTTTTTTTTTTTAACATACATACGTAAAGTTATAATTTTACAATGGGTTGTTTTTATATATGTATGTTTTTTATATGTATGTACGTATTTCATATGAGATGAATGGTGATACAAACTACTGTTATTGCATAACTACACGTTGTGAAGGGTATATAAGATTCGGCACGGCCGAATATAGCGCGCTTACTTGTTTTTTTTTTTTTTTTTGCTTTCCCCAAATTCTTGAAAAATTGAAATAAGCTCCTTTGTTAAAAAGGCCACAGATTTTTAATTAACGAAAAACTTAAGGTTAAAAAATTAGAGCTAAATGACTTGAGGAGTTGTATACTTAAATTTAAACACAAAATTTGTTTAACAAAGCTTTCATTTCAAACTTAATTGTAAATAAGGAGCTAACATTTATTTTAGAAACCTCAATAATCGCTGTCAAACAAAGCTATTAGAACTTCTTGAAAAATTTTTTGAACAAGAAACAAAAAAACTGTGACGTTTTTTGTTACAACAAGAAACAAAATATCGCTCAAAATCTTTATGAAAAACACTTGACGTATGATGAACGTTTATTTCTCTATCATTAATCATACATCTTTGTGACACTAACAAGAACTTGTAAATACATACAGCAAAACAAATTGATATTCCAAAGTAAATTTCATTTTCAAGACTTCTAACTCAATAGTGCAATAGCATTCATTCTCTCTCAAAATTGTACACTAAACAAAATCTATTTAATTTTGAAATAGCATAAGTAGTTCATTTTTGACAATAATGTTTGACAGAATGTAAATTATTTTTTTTTTTTTGTGACTTGGACTACTTTTATAATTGAGGGCACATATGTACTTATATGCACTGCTTAAAATATTTTTTTCCACTTGTTACAGTTGTGAAAAAAATTGCACCATAACATAGCACAAATCGTTTGAAATGCAAGTATATGTCATACGCTAAAAATTTATTTATTTATTTTCTTTTTTTCTAGAAACTTTTTGCGTATCCTGTTCTCTCAATATATGCATATCTCTATAGCACAGTTGCAATGCTTGTTAGCCAGTCTGACTAAATGCCTGGATTGTTGTTTGGTTTGGCTGGTTTGCCAAAAAAAAAAACAAAAACTAAATACGAAATCGAAAAATAAGGAAAGAATTTTGTTAACAACATTTACTATGAATAGAGTATTTCTATAAATAACAAGTGAATATGTTGTACATATATTTTTTGTGTATATGCGTAACTTATTATTCTTTTGATTTTCACATATAAATAATTCTTTTTTTGTTGCATAAGACCGATAAGCTATTTTTATTTTTTTTTGCTATTATGTAAGCATAAAGAATTTATTGCCTGTTTTTACATACATTCTTATTTATTATTTTCTTTGTTGCCAGACCCCATGTCTCTTTTTGTGGTTCATTTTGTCAATGAAAAAATAATTGTATGCATATACGTTTGTGCATATTTTGCACAAAAATAATGATACAAAATACAACTATTCCCTGGATAAAAAGTTACTCACATTTTTCAATAACAATGAACTTCTCTTACAAAGCTGGATCAAAAGTTTAAATGAAAAGGAAATAAACGTCAGTGCAGCTGCTATGGTGGAAATTACAATACTTTTTTTGTACAGATAAAAACTGCTAAAATTAAAGATAAATGAAAGAAATATTTATAAAATACTTTTTTTTTTAAAAAAAGTTAAGAAGTATGTTTATAAGTATTCAAACAACTACTATATTTTTGCAGAGCTCCAGTTAACTAGTTAGTGATGTGCTAGTGTGTCAGTCTGAGGGTTGCAGGATTCTTGTTTGTTATACTACAATGCAAAAAGAGTCTTTGATACATTTCTAAGTTAATAAAAATTTTATAACGAAATTTTTAATTGCATTGTTACCAACTAAATAAAATAAGTTTATTAACAGACAAATGTAAAAACAAATGTACTAAAATTTTTGGGTCATGTCAAAAAAGTATTACAAAATCCTTATGTTCGCCTCGATAGTGTGGTGGAAATCTTTAGGGGAAAAACGATTATATAAAACCTCCTTAAAAGATCCAAACGCTGCTATGCATTATAATATGCCGTGCTATGGAAACTCCATTAACAATTAATTCAGTCGAATAAGAACATATAAAACATAAAGCAGCCCTGGTGAGAGACAAAGAAAAACACAAATACCAAAAAATAATCAATAACTAATCGAAGGAAAACATTACAGAGGTAATATTCAACTAGATACAAGAACGTTAACTGAATCACAAAATACCAGATGAGGAAGAATGGGATGAAGTGATTCGAGTAAGAAATTATAAAGGCATCAATCTTTATACAGACTGATCGAACAATTCTAACCGATTTAGAATGTCATAAGCCGAAAACGGAATACTCTTTTCCAAGCTAAGATTATGGCAATGCAATTCGTATCTTTATATATAACCAATCAATGATCAAGAGTCTAAGGAACAAAAAAGTTGAATCTCGAAATATCCTGCCATGAAAAGGTGCAGTTAACTTGCAAGTTAGTGTAATAGTAGATCACACGGAGATGAGAACTTATCTAGCTCACATGGGACTGCAAAGAAATAGATGAGATTTTGAAATGTTATTAATGTCCTGCATTTAAGCGAACCGTAACGTGGACACTATGCCAAGCTCGGAATACTTAAGTAATTCGAATTGTAATCCTTAATGACATTAAAGGGGTTATGTTCTGGACCTTGTCGAGATATTAGCAGAATTAGATAATATTTTCGTTCTTTTAGAGCGCACAACAACCCATTTGGACATACGAGCACACCCGTCATAGGTGTGGGCTTTTAGTTTCCCTTTATTTCAACCTAACCTTTACTTAACACTACCCAAAAAAAAAAAAAGGAATAAAAGTGGACTTTTATTAAATTCTAGTACTAATCGTAAAAATATACAATTTTATTGGGAGATATTAGATTTTTTGCAAGTAACGATTACACTAAGTTAAACTAAAATATTAATGAAACAAACAGTGAACTTGTTTTCGGTATGCGTCGATAAGCCACTGAAGACTTTAATCCTCGAAATGCAATATAATTGTGAACGGATGCGTACATCGAACAAATCTGATCGTATGATTCTCTAAGAATTATTGTTTCGAAGACGTTCAGAGTAACACTTTTACTATGATGATGATCAATTGATAATATGAGTCATAGACAGGGTGGGTCAAAGACCCCATGGAGCCTTCTTTACCACTTTTTTACGTCAAACTTATTCCTTCTGAAGCAATTATTTCTTATTTAGTTTATCGGTGTCCCCAAACAGACATAGTGATTTTTAAAAGTATTTTTTTTTGTCTTCTAGATCGCTTAGAACATGATTTTGATTAAAATTAAAAAAAATAATATTTTACAATCTACTTTGGGGCATAGGAGTATCCTGGACCTCGTGGATAGAGAGGTTAAGGAGGGTCAAATTCCGATAAAGAGCATGAGTCGGGTGAAAGTGGTCACACGTTGATAGCACGATGAGTGCATGGATCCACACATTAAGTGTGAGTGCGATGGGGGACCTTAGTCTGAGGGAGATGCTGACGATTACAACGGACTGTGCGATGAGGATTGTCGACAATGACCAGTCGGCAGTGTGAAATCGTTTTCCTAGTCTAGAGTAAATGCCGGTTGTGGCGCGATTGATTAAAGGGATACTGATTGGTGGACACGAAATCACTGAGGAGTGAAGGGGGTGGATAAGGGACCCGTGAAATAGTGGTCTGCTTCGATATTTCCCCTACATGTGTAAAGCAATCTATACTATCTATATCTCTATATACTCTATATCTCTATATCTCTATACTAAAGAAAGTAAAGTTTATTAATTTTTTTTTTAAGTTTTTCACTTTCAAAATAAAATTTAAAAAAAAAATTTATTTCAGATGTATTGTAAATCATTTTGTATTCTGGCCCAAGTTCAACTATTATATTATTTCACTTCCTAAAACGATTTCTAAGCTAAACCAAATTAAATTAAATTAAATTTAAAAATATTTTCAAAAATTATTCCAATTTAAGCTGAGCTATGACTTCATCATCACCAGCACTTTATCAACACATCATGAAATAGGACATCGTAATGTTAAATGGACAATGTTTTTTTTTTTTTTTGATACATTTGGGTGATCTTTAGATTGGTCCTAGTTCGTGACAGAGTACACTTAACATGCGTGTATGGACTAGTTGTGTTATCTGCAGGGCAGACACACACTTTAAAATTTAGTTTTTTTTTTCACAGAAAAGTTCACATTTTTGACTCTTGTCTTCTTGTTACTGTTAAATACGTAACAGGCATTACGAAAAACAAATTGACGTCAGAACAAATGAACGTAAACCTTTACATTAGTGAAAATTGCCATAACTGTAATTATAGTCACCGACCTAAGACCTTTTTATAAATATATTTTGTTTAAGTATAATATAGAAGTAAAAAACGTAAACATTTTGGTCAGTTTATCATTTTATTTGTGTCTAGTTCTTCAAGTGCCAACAACAATGTAAGAGTGTAAGTGCACATCGATGTAAATATTTCATATTTTTTTTCCTTTTCATTTCATTTTCCCTTCTTCACAAGTATGAATTTAAAATAGAAAAAATTGGCAATTTGCCTGCCTACTGAGTAGATTTTTTTTCATATTCCTTGATGTAAATTTAATACTAAATGTAGCCAAATACAAAATTCATTCATTGTCTACTATATTTTGCATCACAACATCTTTGTCAACATCTTCAACATCATCTTAGTATTCCATTTTTTTTTCTTAAAACTTACTTACCAAGCTTTCAGCCGCTGTTGGCCATTTTTTATTTAAACTGTCGACTTTTGCTACATTTAATAAGAATAAAATAGAAAATAAGGGTCTTTGAAACAACGTTTACGTGAAGAAAATTTTTTATAATAAAAAAAGTGATTATGGAACATATTTTAGCATTTCTTTAAGTACAAAAGCTTTTCTAACTTAAGAGGTTAAACTTTAGCAAACCCTAATTATGTTTGCTTTCATAAACATTTCCTAAAAGTTATTCAATTTGCTACTAAAAATGAATTTGTTAATAATATTAAATTAAAATTTAAAACGATATCGCTACATAGCAATTAAATTATGTTTTGTGAGGAAAGTTAAGTGAATTTAACTATTTTTAGTTTATACATTTAAACCTAACATATTTGATTTAACAAATTGCAAGACCCCACACTTAAAGTTTAATTGTGTACATCCACAAGTAATTGCTTACCGTAGTTGTTGAATTCACAGTTTTAGGTCTAAGACTTGTCAACGTTACTTATTTGTATACCCACCACCAAAAAATGGTGTGGGGATATATTTATTTTGTCATTACGTTTGTAACGAATCAAAATATCCATTTCAAAATCCATACAGTATAGACTTACTGAGTGCTGGTTGCATTTTAGGATGATCTAGCTATGTCCGCCAGTCTGTTAAAAGCACGAAAGAGGTCGGAACGAAAAAGCAAGGGGGCTCAAATTTTGCCAGAATAATTCTTATACACAAGGTTTTTTTGATATTGCAAATGGGCTAAATCGGAATATTTGAAAGAGAGTTATAACTAGTAATGCGAGAGTAGTTAAAAAAACTATGTCCTTCGTACATCGAAAAAATGCGATTGTGTCTAAACGCGTTGACGTCGAGCGATGAAGTTTCGAAAGTATATTTCATGAGTAAACAAAAACATATTTACTGAAAAAATGCTCAAATCTATACATTAACAAAGTAGTTATATTTCTTGCTTATTGATCAATTGCTTCTTACTAACAGAAAATTAAGGTGACACGCCTACTTTTACGACCAACTCTCACATAACGCTTTATCTTAAATTTATATATTTTCTCTATGGACAAAGATTTTGAAACAATAGAGCACTCTATATATATAAACTACTGAAACACGCCTACTTTAACGCCCACTTCTCATGTAATCTGCAGTTAAACTCATAAAACCGAGAAAAGTAAAAGTATGATGATGAAATTTCGCACATATAGCCTTCTAGTCACTGCCAGAAATGAAGGTGATACGACCAGGTAAACGTCCACCGCACTGTGTTGCAGCTAGTGGAAAAGTAACTTTTTTCCGATTGTTTTTTTCAGTGTTTTTAATGATGCAATTTTGTCACAGACATTCCAGGTAAACAAAAAACATATAAAGCTTATTTCTATGTTGGCCCGTTGATTTTTAACTGATTTTAGAAGTCAAATATACAAAATTTTCAGGGCTGTATTCAAAATGATCTCATTTGATTTTGGTGACATATATTTTGATTCGAAAAAAAAATCTGCCTTTGGACAAGTATCTTCTGTAAAAAAAAGGAATGTTGTTTGAGACATTTTAATATGCACCTTTTTTAGAGCGAAACCCCGACTAAAGGTCCATTTTTCCTAAAAATTTGGGTTAGGTAAGCAATATCTAAAAAGTCCCAGAGAGTCCCAGTTCCAAATCACTACAAAAATGTTACATAAATTCTTTTTAACGAACTGTGAAAAAATCAGCTGCCCATACCTGCTCTGCTGGGAGTTATAGCGATTTTAGTATATCACTCTCAGTATTTATTCCATAGAAATAGAACGGAAATTATCGGAATCACTTATTGAATAATTTAATCATATTGGTTTTCGGGCGACTTTCCGTCATCCCACGTCAAATTTTTATTGTTTTCAGACCGGTTTCGGCTAATCGCCATCTTCAGTGTTTTCTTTTTTGTCACTAATTACTGCATTTAATTGCTTTCTGATGATTTTTCATATAAGTGTTTTAGTGGTTCGAATATTACATCAGAAGAAGTGTTTATTTGCGCATTTATTATCATTTATTATATTATCATAATTTTTATTGTTAGGTCCAGGTAGTTAATGTTGTTGTTCTCTTGTTTCTCCATTGTGAATACGATGTTTTTGTGTTGTTTGTTCAATAAGTACATGATCTCCTCCTCGTTATCTTTCTCCACTATGCATATAAAAGTGCAATGAAGTTCACTGTGGTTTCCATTATAATTTTGACAGTCAATAATTATGGAATACATTAAAATTTCCTATCAGGAACTGCATGAGTTGATGCAACAGAGTAAAACTAGAAACGTGGAGGATGTTTTGGAAATGCTTGATCATGAGCATGGAGTGAAAAGTAGTTTAATATTTCCAAACATAAAAGATAAATTGAAAAAGTTCGTCAATAAGTACAATGAACGTCTTCAAGAGCTTAACAGGATGTATGAACGGCTTGGAGCTACGGACTGAATTCAAGAGGGCTATATTGAAGTTGGAAATCATCCAACTACTTCAAAACGAAAACCCAAACCTATGGAACTAATGGTGCACCGCCCATATAACGCTTTATCTTAAATTTATAAAATTTCTCTATGGACAAAGTTTTTCGAAGAATAAAAGACTCTATATTGAAATATTTAAGTTGATTTTATGAGGAGAAACTATATGGTCACGCCTACTTTTCAGACCACTTTCATAGCAAGACTAAACTTACGAATATATTTTAATAGTAAATCGATGTTATGTAAAGAAAATGATGAACATTTTTAGCATAAAGAGATTATTGCATAGCGATTATTGTTACTAACCAAATAATAAATTTTGTGTTATAAAATTAAAAAAACAGCAGACAGTTCTCCGAGGCCTTCGGACACGGACTGTCCCTGCAGGCATCAAGCAGCATTGTTATTTTGCTTACTTGGTAGCCCTTTCATTTAACATAAAAATGTATGAATTAATTTTTTCATATATCTTTTAAAATTATATATCCATGTTAAATTCAAATTCACATTTAACATTTTGTTTCACTTAAATACATAAGTAAATATACGAAATTTCAATATTTCATCAATTAAAACAACAGCCGAAGGTTTGTGTCCACAATGAAACAGCAGCAAACACCACACATATGTTTGAGTGTGTGTGTTTAAACAATTTTCATTTGAGAAATTTAAATATTAGGAAGATATCAACCAATATGAAATGTATATCAAACGAAAGATAACATTTTCATTTACCTAAAAAAAAAATTTTAAAAAAAGTTATCTCGCCGTTTCCTCATAATCAATGAAATAAAGATTACAACAATAACAATCTGACATGACTCCCTCTACCGTAAGGTAAGTCGTATTCTACGCCAAAAAAAATTTGGTGGAGGGTTTCGAAAATTCGCCCCAGCTAAATATAGTGCTCTTGTTTTAATGTATTTTTGTTTCATTTTTCTTCTAAATTACCCGTTAGAGTCGTACTTTCAAACAAGAAAGTTTATTTTCACAAACAAAAGGGACGAACACTACATTAATTATCCTTGAAAAACTATTCATTACATCTTAGCAGACTTCCGTTTATAAGTTTTGTGTTTTTCCCTCTTGCTTTTGTTAAAGTTAAAATTGTGGGGAAAAATCTAAAAAAAAAATGTATTACTTTAAATATTCATTTAAGTATGGAGATGAAACAAAGTGAAGTAAATGCCTACTTTTCGCGAAAACAATGAGTAATGAAACAAGGTGAAGTCAATACCCATTTTGCGAAAAAGTCATCTTCTCCGATTAAGACCCATTCCATCTGAATGGCTTCGAGAGTACACAAAATTTTTAAAATTTTGGGCTAAAAAAATTCTCATTTAAATCAACAGACACTAATGCACCCAAAACGACCAACTGTTTGGTGTAGATTTTGGTCAAGCGACTTTATTGGTTCTTGATTTGTATAAGTTGAGGCCAAAATCGCAAGGTCTGTACACGGCATTCTTTGCAAGAACATAATAGCGGTGATTTTGTGACCTCAACTCAATGGTACGGATCTGTACGATATGTGATTTTAGCAAGCTAGCCCCAACTGTCATACCACTCAAAAAACAAACCATTATTGAATCAACGACCTCCAGAAAAAATTATCCCAAGAAACTCTGTTGCCAACTGGTCACCAATATCGTGCGATTTAACACCGTGTCATTTTCTTTCGGTGAAGATTGGTAATAACTCGGATCTATGCTAATTAACCAAAAATAATCACTGATCTCAAAATCAAAGACCAAACGCTTTATCGGTGAGATACATTCACATTCCAGTGAAATGGTCATGGAAAATTTCATGAAAATAATAAAGGCCTGTTGTTAGAGCAATGATGGTAAATGTTTAATTCCATATTTTGTTGAAATAAGTTTTCTTCACAATTCATTAAAATAAATTCAGAACTCTCTAAGCAAAAATACGTGGCTAAATTTCAAAATAAAAAAGTGCAATCTAACCAAGACTACCGATATAAGTTTGTAGCGCCGCTATATTTATGTATTCATTTATGTTGTTTTATCTTATGTTTTTGTTTGTGTAATTATTATTTCTTTTAGTATTGAAAGCTATTAATTAAAATGTATTTAACGCTCAATCATTAAAAAATCATTTTATTTTCAAATAACCGATTATTTTTGTACTGATTATTAAATGCAACACTGTGTGATAGAGATAAAACTGGCATTTTGTGGTCAAATCTGGCAACTCTAATATCATTTATGTTCAGTTTGGTTTGCCATTTCATCATGAACAGGTTGACAAAAGAACAACGCTTGCAAATCGTGCAAATTTATTTCGAAAATAACGGTTCAGTTCGCGAAGTTTACCGCAAGCTCCGTCCATTTTATAGTCGACATAATCGTCCATCAGAGCAATTAATTCGGTTAACCATGGATCGTTTTCGCACTACGTTGACTCTATGTGATAATACGCATCCGCAGAGACGTCGAACAGTGCGCACCGAAGAAACAATTGTCGCTGTAGAGCAAAGTGTTGAAGAGGACCCGAATGAATGAGACCGGTATAGAGCCATGATAACCGACTATTTTGTTCCCGAGTTGGATGGCATGAATGTGGATGAGTTGTGGTTCCAACAAGATGGCGCTACATGCCACACAGCGCACGCCACAATCGATTTATTGAAGGAAACATATGATGAGCGTATAATTTCGCGGAATGGACCTGTCAATTGGCCACCAAGATCGTGTGATTTGACACCATTGGATTATTTTCTTTGGGGATATGTGAAGTCGCTCGTCTCCGCCAACAAACCAGAAACGTTAGGGGAATTGGAAGCCAACATTCGTGGCGTTATTGCCGACATACGGCCCCATATGCTCGAAAAAGAGGTTAAAAATTGGACCTGTAGAATTGGCTTTATTCGAACCAGCCGCGGCGGCCACATGCCTGAAATCATATTTAAACATTAATGGCATAAAATTATCCTTCCAATAAAGCCAAATTGATGGTCATTAAAACGATTTTCTTGTGTTTTATTTCAATTCGAAGTTCTATACCACTGAAAAAAACACCCGGTATAAACAAAAAATTTAAGAATAATATTTTGTACAATAAACTTTCTTTAAACTAGAAATCAAATATTTTATTATAAGAAGATTTCTACTGTTTGGTTTAAGGTTTTCTCATTTCAAATTTTATTGTCACACAATTTCTGCTTGTGCTTGTGTATGAAATGGTCCATTAAAATTTTTGTTAATGTTTTTACACCCCGGCAGTAAAACAAGATAATTTTAAAAAGTTTGTCAATACATTTGTAACACAATCAAATATAAATAGAAAATTACACCCTGAACTTTTGTGAAGGACTGGGTGGTTGAAAACTGCAAATAGGTTATTTCGTCTTTAAGGTGGCGATATGTATGAAAATATTAGTCGCTCTTGATAATTAATTCATTTGTTTTTGTCGTGCAACGAAACTAAAATTTTTTAATTCCAGTTACGTTATTTTTGCAGTCACAAAAAACGACAGGTGTTTATCTGAAATCATTATTACTTTCGAATCAATATTTAAACAGATGTTGGAGGCTGGAGAACAATTTTGCACTTAAAATTCAGTTTCAAACAATATTTCAGTCACGTCGTTTTCACTGTTCGGGCTCAATATGATGATAAGCACATTGGCGCAAGCATCAAGCAATTTACTGTGTGACGTGATTTATGCTTCTACCGGTAAATGTGTGTTATTAAGAATGCCGATTATATTACTAACTCTTTCTTTTGACCACTATATCTTTTTGCAGTCAGATTCTAATAGTAACAAGACTACTGCTTATGGAGGGGAAGTTTTCTATATCTCACATCAATATCAACCAGCTTCTTTTCTTTGCAGGTGTAAAATAGTTGTTCTATTTTCTTAGTAAGTGTAAGATTCATCGATCATTCGGTATCGAAAAGGGTAACCCAATCCAACCAAAACTTTGTTGATAGCTTTATGTTTATATATCGACCCCTGTGCTGGAAATTATCGTATGTTACGTTTTTTAGAAATCGACTTTTTTATGCAAATTGGTTCTATATTCATTATTATAGCGATAATACTGTGCGTATATTTTTTTATACGTGGCAGTGTTATTGAGGTCTTTATTTATTTAATAGTTATAAAAACAATCTCCTTTAAAATTTTGTTTTTGTAACATACGATAATTTTACGCACAGGGATCGGTCGATATATTTTTTTAATAGCAATAAGACGAAGAAGAATAATGTAAAACCTTATTGCCTAATAAATTTTGCTTCACCAATAACCTGCACAACTAGTACCTTTTTATAGATCACTAAAACACAAGATCTCTATTAAAAATTATATTTAAAGTTTAAAACGATCACTAATTAAGCAATATATTTGTGACAACTTTATTCCTTTAAATACAATGCTTATTACATTCATTTATGAAAAAGTTAAATTTATATTTACAACGACACCAGCCGAATAGAGTGCAATTTAGAAACCAGCTACAGTATAATCACCAACACTCTTTAATCGTTAGTTCAGTGATGGATGTTAAATATCATCTATTTAACTCACAATTTGTTTAAAAGTAGAATACGATTATTGAATTAATTATCTTTCTGGTTTATCAAAATAAAGTTTGTGTATCCCTTGTTAGTAATTGAGTTTGTCCACTGGTGGTGGGTATCAGTGATCGGCTTTCAGTAGTTTTTTCGACATTCTTAGTGAGCCACAAAACTTGAGTATAAGTGCGTATAAATAATTTAAATTTAACTAAGCTGTCGTACGCATGCCCACAACAACGTTGATTTATAAGTATAACACACAATGAACATAAGTACTACGTCGTACTTATATTTATAGCGTCCCATATTTATATGATTTGCAAGACTACTCTCATTGATTCATATTTTTAAGAAACTACTTATCTTCATAGCATGAAGCAAGTTGACTCAACAACAAAAACATTAACAGCTCTCATTTGTGTGAAGAATAAACAATGTTGCCAGGTCGGAGAGTGCAAAATATTTTTTTGCCGCCAGAAAATTTGCAATGTTACAACGTGTAATATACAATTTTTGCAAGTATCACTACTTAATTTTTAAATAAATGCAACTGATTATGTTCTTTAGGCTAAGTTTTGGTTGGCTTCTAAAATAAGAGGTACACAAAAACAGTTATTTTGTGTTTTTTATTATCATGTTTAAATTTTTTGCAGCAAATTAAAAAACTGCGTTCTTAGGTGCTCAATTAGATTTTAAAGATAATACGCAAAAACAAAATCTTTTAAACAGACATCAAAGCAAGCACTTTATTTTTGCTTGTTGTTTTTGTATTATTTTGTTAAATTTAAATTGTCTATTTTTTTAACAATCCACAATTATTATGATGAATGCCAAATTGTTATCTGGCAAGCCTAGTTAAAACACACAACTTCATAATGACTACGCGAGTCATACGTGCTTTTGATCGTATTTTTATTTTGAACAACAATAGCAATCAACTAAGTCATACATGTTGATGAATATGAATACTGTAAGTACATTTCATTTAAAAGTGCGTATAAGTAGTGAAGACCTTTCAATAAGTTCGAATGCCTATAAATCAACGAAAAAATAAGTAATGATTCAAGTTCACTTACTTCCTAAGTATTCGTTGCAGATCTCTGGTGGGTATTCGAAATTCAACACAACTGAATATGATATTTATACTTGTTTTTACTTACATTCTATACTTTGTCGTTATGTTCTGTTTGCCGTTGTCGTCAGTGCTACTGTTGTTGTTGTTGTGGTAACAATTTATGTTATACATATTTTTTTGGCACAATTTTGTTGTTTAAATGGTTGGCTGTAATCACGCTAATAACTAGTGATTTTGATAATGTTATTTTTTTCCCCTTATTTATATGAAAATAATGTTTTGTTTTTCTCCTATTTTTTGCCAGAACTTCTATTGTATACACATGTTTAATTTAGTTCGTGGCAAAGAGAACAAAAACAAAAAACTTATAATTAGCCACGTTTACAAGTGTGCTTAAATATGCGAGTATGCAAAATATTAATGTCGTTGCTGTTGGTTGCTCATTACAAACTAATTCTGTCGCAGAAGCAGCACATGTGTTGTTGCTGTTGTTAAACAAAAAAAGCTAAATTTTATTTTAAATGTTTGCATATTTTTGTATCATAAAGTTTAAAATTGTTTATGCATACTAATATCATTAAGCTTATCATTTGTTAGTGTTTTTTAGTTAAGTTTTTCCTTAAAATCTTCTTATTTTGCAATATTTGTATGCAAATTTCATTTTAGTTTATTGTTTATGTTAGAAAGAATTATATAACAGTTTACTGATAAAGATTTCATTTCATTATTTTATAGAAAAACATTCATTAGGTTCAGAATCATTAGCTTAACGCCGCCTTAACGCCCCCTCACCTTCCAAAATATGGAAAAATAACTGTTTAAGTTTAATATAGAGGGGGGTGGTTAAATTTAAAGTGGCGATGTTGATTTTGAATAAAACACAAATTATTTAGGAAATTATTGTAATTTCTTTTTATTGTGATAATATTGGTACGGTTCAATTATGTATGGAACAAAATATCGGCCAAATGGCTGCCGCGACTTCGGCGGCACACCACCATCCGATGGACCAAATTTTCAAAGACGATGATGATGTTCAATTGTTAGGTACGATGATGTGTCGAGGTTGACTGCTCTTTTGACCTCCCTTTGCATACAAAACTAAGTCAAAGATTTTGTTAAACTTTTGCCACCCTCAGAAAAAAATTGCAGCTACATCAGTTAACTTCTTAATTCATGGCAATACCATTTTAGCGCAAAAAATACTAGAAAAAGAGTAAACTAAGAAGATTAAAACAGAACAAAACTTAATTGTGTTTATTTGCAGATTTTTTATTAAAGCTGAAAAAAATGTCGTTGCAAAATGTGATAAATTGAGTTAATTGTGTATCAGTTACCATAAATGAGTTTGACCCTAAAATATTTTTTTTGAGTTGGTTCGTTAAGTGTTTGAATGAATTTATGGTAGTGCTGTTCGTCTACCAACCACTCTCACGACTTTTTTCTACTTGTAACAATTTTACCACTTCCTATTTTCCTCTCATTAGCAATTGCTTCCTTATCATAAATATAACATCTTTAAGCCTAATTGGCCCATAATAGCATTTATAAATGATTATAATGTAAAGGATAACGCAAACAAATTTTTTTTTACACAAATATTAAAGTGGAGCTTTTTACTGAATTTTTTAAAAGGGTACCCAGCAAAAAAAAAAAAAAACAATGAATAACTGCTAAAAAAAACATCATTTTTACAGACATATATACGAACTGCGGTTTTCATAAAATATATTTAGATTTATTAATGGTTTATTTGACAAATGTTGTATAGAAATTTGTCAAATAAGCCTTCAATAAACCAAAAATATTTTTTTTTTGAATACAGCAGTGAGTGTTTTATTAATACTTAGCCTAATTTATAAGTACTTAAGGTCAGACATTTGCTTAGATATAATCACCATATAATTTCTAATAGCAAACTTTGTTCTAAGCCGTTATTGATAGATGTTTTCCACAATAGCGGCAAAACAGCTAAATAGTTAACTAATGTCTTACAGATAACCATTGATTTTTTAGTTTAAGTTAAACATACCATCATAGGACACCAAATTTTCGGCCTTATATAAAACTAAACGACTTTTGCAGATTAAAACAATTAACGAATTATTTAGGAATTCGAACTCAATTCCTTTTTTAATGCAATAACAGTAAGTACTAATTTTAATTAGCTTAAATCCCTGATTGTAAGCAACCGTGCTAAATAAATCAGTACTTGCCTCCACTGACATCGCCGTAATAAATCAAATGAGAACTCACTACTCAGAGAAAACAGTATCGGTTGTGAGCACCGCAGTTGTTGTCAATCGCATAGTTTAGTTGTGATGGTAGCATTTTACTGTTATATCTACAGAATTTCGTATCGGAATGTAAATATCTGGTCATCACTTATAAATTATGATTCTTGCAATAGACATTTTATAATCACAAATGAATTGAATTCAATTGAATTGAATCGATTGTCAATGAATGTGATTTTCTGTTTTCTGGTTGTATTTTCGGCTGTGCAAAATGTTTAATTCCCACCACCAATTTTGTATATTTAGTATTTTTTTACCACAAAATTTATTATTTTGTTGTTAACATCTCTAATTATAACCTAAAAAATAGTTTCTTTATACTAAAATATTTAAAAAATTTTTTTGTGAGTCTAATTTGCCAATTGCCGTAAGAACACCATCGACAAATATTTTTAAAAATTAAAGGCTATAATGCACGGCATGTTTTTATACCCTTCACCTGTGGTGCACAAGGGTATATATAGCTTTGTCATTCCGTTTGTAATTTCTACAACTTTCATTTCCGAGCCCATAAAATATATATTTTCTGAAAGCTTATGAATAGAGGAGTCGATTAAGCCCTGACCGTCTGCCCGTCTGTCCGTGTGTTGGTTGAAATCAACTTTTAGAAGCAACTATATATTCCTCAGATCTGTGTATGATATCAATATCTTGGAAATATCCAGAAATGAATCGCTATTAAATTTCAGCACTCTCGCCCAATAACTTTCTGAGATATGAGCAAAAAATCACGACCACCTCGTTTTTTTTCACAATTACAACAACAACCTACATACATACTGGTTAAAGTAAACGTGGCATCGAATTCCAGCTGAGCCAAAAAAATTGTATTTTATTTTATTTAATATATTATTTATATTTTATTTTTTTTTTTTTAATTTTTTTTTTTAATTTTTTTTAAAAATTTTTTTAAATTTTTTTTTTTTTAAATTTTTTAAAATTTTTTTTAATATATTTTTTGTATTTTTTTTATATTATTTTTTTATTTTTAATATATTTTTTTTGTTTTTTTTTTTTTGGTATGTTTTTTACATGTATTTTATATGAGATGAATGGTGATACAAACAATTGACTTCACGTTGTGAAGGGTATATAAGATAAGGCACGGCCGAATAAAGCACTGTTACTTGTTACATCTGACATATGTGAGACATATGTAAATCTACATGTCTGTCAAAATTGTACTTTTACGCTGACTGCTCTGCAGCAGCAGAGATTTCTGCCAACGACTGATGTCACATGTTTTGACAGAAGAAAATAGAGCGCACTCTAATTAAAATTTTGTCAGATGCCTCAACACATGTTTTTTTACAGAAGTAATATTTAAAAGGTAACACACGACATGTTTGTATTAGCATTGGAGAATTTGACAAGTCAGATGTAAATAACATGGCGTGTTGTAGCTCCTTAACTATTTAAATTTAACAAACATATAAGATTTTGAAGAAAAACTTTTGTATGATTTTGCCATACCGAGGAAAAATTTTTATCTTCGCCAATGAATTTACCAATTATTAATTCTCCTTCATTTGATCTCAAAACAGGGCCAAATATTTTTTTAAATATTTGAGAAGTGTGATTTAAAGACATATCAAAGTCATTTCTACTAATAAATTCAACTTAGATATTGAAATATAGAGTCCCATATTCTTCCAAAATATTTTTCCATAGAGAAGTTATATGGATTTAGGAAAAAGCGCTGTATAGGAGGAGGACGCAAAAGTAGGCGTGTTACTTTTATGTTTGGGATAGTTCGTTCAATAGTTTTGAACTCTCCCTTCCTATTTTTCAATGATCTTTTAGTTGATAATTATTTTTTACTGAATCTCTTTGGAGCTCTATATAGGTCTGTGCTTCTTTGGCTGGGTATTAAGCCCATTGATCTTCTTTTTTCATTGCGTTCTCTGACTGAAACTGTGTTGAGTGCAATTAATTTATTTGAAGTGATCATAAGTCGGAAAACGTGCAGAATATGAGGCCAGATATTTATTATTTAAGTTTTAAATATTTTTATTTTGAATAACGACGCTCACATTGTTAAAAGGGTGGACAATTAATAATAAATAATCGCCACAATTTTTTTTAGCAACATGTTGAAATACTTGCTAAAAACTAATTAGATGAAGTAGTTGGAAAGTTTTTGTTTACTCACCTTATAGTCCAGATATTTCCCTATTTATTTGAATCGGTGCTGAATACTCTCTCTTGATACACTTCAGAGCAGGGAATCCGAAATCGGCTTGATTTATTATTGGCCGATGAAAACGGCCTGAAATCCATAGGTTTTCAGAAAGATGGCCAATATTTTTAAAGTATTTAAATTGTACAAATTGTTTAACAAAAAATAACAATTTAAAACAAACACATACTGTTAGGAGACATACATCCTATGAAACTGTTATTGTATTAAAAAGATTGAGCACATTAAAATATAATTTCTAACCATTTCGCAATACTAATGTCATGAGTATTTATATTTTTGTATGCAAACACCCCTAAGCCATTTTTTATGCAAATCACGTTTTATAATATAAATTTTGTATATTATAATTTTAAATTCACCATATTAATTCAAAAGACCCACAACTATGACAATAAAATTAACATAATAATAGGAATAAAATTCTTAATCTTCTTTAAATGAACCAATTTTAAAAATTTGTTTATTGCCGTACTTTTGTACCTAAAATATGTATAAATGTTTCTAATAAAAAACACAACATGTGAAGATGTTTAAATGTCATGCCATCTTGTATGGTACATTAGTAAAAAAAATAAAACACATACATGTATACACATACTTAAGTACAGACACAAGTGACTAAGACAGTGCTATTCAACCTATGGTATGCGAAATCTTTTAAAATTTTAACGATTTCTATTTTGCAATTGGAAACAAAAAGAAAAATCATCCTAAAAGTATACCTTTAATGTACATGTTCTTGTTATGTTTTTTGTTATTTTTATTATTTTTTTTTTTTAATTTTATTGTTTTTTATTATTAATAAATAAAATAGATTAAAAATTTTAAAATTGTTTACATTATATTTTTTTTTTGTGGTACGCGAAAAGTTTGTCGTGAATTTAGTGGTACACGAGCTAAAAAGATTGAATAGCACTGGACTAAGAAAATAAGTATGTGTGTATGTTTCATTAAAGGGAACAACAGAATTTAACTTAGTAAACACACATATGCGTACGCTTGTGCGAAAAGCGAAATTACCCAGAGGATAAAGTGGAGGTGATGAGTTTACGAGTATGTATATCATCTTGTGAAAGTGTGTACATACGTAAATACACTGCGCTGCATTACTATAAATAAGACACATAATGTTTTAAGTAACTATCATAGTATTTTTATAGCGAAGCGACAGATATTGTTGCGGTCGATCCATCAACCGTAATCTGGTTAAGTGAAAAAAATGTAATTGACACATCTGTTTCGTCTGACAGATATTGTTGCAGTAAAACATATATTGTAAAACATATTTTGAGCTAAAAATAAAACAATTTACTAGATTATTCGGGATATGCTCCCATAATTTTTCAATAATATTTATTTGGTTGTTGGTTTTAAAGGGATTAGAAAAATAAAATAAATTAAAATTGAAAAATTGTTGGTTGGGTTTTTGAAAAAGTTTTTTATAGTTTTTTGTTTTATTTTTGAATTCTCATTTTGTTAATGAGAATTTAAAAATATAACTTATAAAAATATTAAACTTTTTCAAGAATTTTGGGTAAAGGTTTACTGATGATCTGGCATAAGCACCAGTGAAATGCATATAAACCAGCTTAAACCCAACAACCAAATAAATATTACTAAAAATTAAACCTTATTCTAACAATGTTTTCTATCAAATTTTTTTTTATCATATATTTATTTCGACTTGAATATTGTTGTTATATTAAATCCAGTAAACTGTTGGTGTTCACATCTTAATAACTCCTTTAAACGTGAATTTAAATTAATACACAAGTACACTTTTTAAATATTTGGCATATATGAAAATCCGTTTTTCGAATAACTCTAGAACCTCAATTAAATATACATAACAGGTTTTCGATTTTTGCACGTAAAACCGAAATATAAAAATAAAATAAATAAATAATAATTATTATAAAATAAATAATATATTGTTTTTTAGTACGTTATGAAAAAAATTTTTTTTGTTGTAGACATCATCAGAGCATAGAATGAGACCGATCCCATGCCCCAAAAGTATTCACTCCCAGAGATATGTGCGTTTTATAAAAGTGACGACGATTCTAAGCGCAAATAGAAAGGGACCTAACGGTCAAATATATTTATTTATTTTCATTTTTCCCCAACTAAATTAACAAACTAACTTGATTTTACGAAACTACAAAAAATTTATTTTTTTCCTTATGAACAATTTAAAAAAATACAAAAATATTTTAATCGAAGGTTCTTGCGAATTGGTTCCTTAGAACTTGACGGTGTCGGTCTTTTATTTTTTTTCGATTTCTTCTTAATGTTTGCTAACTCCACTTCTTGAGGATTGTTCACTTCCTCCGAATCCTCCTCTTCGTTTCCATTTCCAGAGACCAAAGGAAGAGGAGCAGCCGAATCTTTTTTTTAATCGTCAAAACATAACCCCCGATAACCCTGGTGACGGAATTATAATTGGTTTGTTATCGAAACTGGTATTGTTACTCAGATGTATGTTTTCATTTATGCAGATTGCAAATGATCAGAATACAGCTTCAATGCTGCTTCTTTTTCAACTTCAGTAACGTTTACTGTATTAACAGCATCTTTTGCAAGATTTCGACACAATTCGCACAAATCGTATGCCGGCTTCATAGTGACGATGTGGGAACAATATTTCTTCCACAGCGTTTGGAAAGTTCGAAGTTTTAGGATTTACCACACGGTTTGACGCTGTTGGTGTATCTAGTGTAAGCAGAAGTCTTACTTTAAGTAGTTGGAAGTTTCAATAAACGATAATCACGATGATTTGGTTGACGTCCAGGTAAAGTGATAGCAACCGTTTCAGCAAAACGGCAGATAAATGAAACAATTACTTTTTTTCCAAAGCAGTTAAGGCATCTGTATGATCAGTTTTATTCGTCATGCTATGTTCGCGTGGATAAACACCATTTTTGTCGCAATGTTCGATTAGATTTTTGTAGCGTTTAATTTCCATTGTATACAGGAAGAAGTACATATTACGGCATATCAGCAAACTTCGAAAATAATATATCAGATTGTACGGTTTCTTCATAGCTCGCGATCGATCACTAACTTTTGACCTGAGCATTGCATCGTCACGGTGAGCTGCCAGATGTGCAAGAATGATTAAATCTTGGGATTCCTTATCTAAATTCATGAAAGACGTACGAAAATCCACAGCCATCTTCTTAGGGATCACTTTATTGCATTGATTTGAACAACACGGATGTAGTTTTGAACCATACAGTCGAGCAACTACCTTTTCTTCGCGTAAATCAAGATCAGATTTATCAAGGTACATATTATTGGTATCATCGTCAGAGTCACTATACGATAATTCTGAGAACAGATCGTCATTATCCTCGTCATCAGGGAAGCGATAAAGTAAATCTACTTCTTCGAATTCGTCCACCATTTCATCCTAAAACAAACGGTAAGAATGTTATCAGTTTTAAATTTTTTCACGAATAACATAATAAGGTTATGTAAACAGAGTGATATTCACGATTTAAAAGAATTATAAATGAGTATTTATTATAATTCACAATTTATAGTTTCAGAAAATAAAGCTGGATTCGAAAAAACGCGAGCAAAATTGATATCAAACTCATTCTTATTAACAAAATAAGAATTCAAAAATAAAACGAAAAACTATAAAAAACTTCCTCAAAACCCCAACCAAGATTTTTTTCCTTTTAAAGTATTTTATTTTTCTTATCTATTTCACATTTGGCTAACCTTTGGTTAACACTAAATGTGTATAATAAGAATTTAAAAATAAAACTTATAACATTTTAAAACTTTTTCAAGAATTTGGGTAAAAGGTCTACTGATGATCTGGTATAAGCACCAGTGAAATGCATATAGACCAGCTTAAACCCAACAACCAAATAAAATATTGAAAAATTAGTTGGGAGCATATCCCGAATAATTAAGTTAATTATTAAATTTATAATTTTAGTATTAAATCCTAATTAAAAAAAATTTAATTCTGTAAATTTCCTTTTTAAATAAAAATTTTTTAAATTTTCTGTTTAAGAATTAAATTAAATATTGAGGTGAGCTTATAAATTTGATACAATCTGTATACATCCGTTTATAACTATTACTGGAATGTGCGTATGTAAGAGGAAATAGAAATGTAAAAAGGGATATTTGTTAAAGTGTAAAAAATATTAAGTTGACAAGCGTGTAAAATGATACCCTTAATGTCAGTCAGTAAAGATGTTTATTTTTCTTCTTCTTTTTTCGTCATTTAGACATTTATATATATGGAAATTTCAAATACTCAGGTATCACATTTTATGCCAAAAGAAAAATAATAAATATTATGTGAGTAAATTAATTAGAAAATTTCTTGCTCACAATTATGAAAACAAAAACAACAGAAATACAGGCACTTTTTAATTATTTTTAAAGCTCGAAATTATAACTAGCATGTCGATATTAATTTATAGATTTTATTGTATTTTAACTTACTCTTATTGAATATCGAAGATTTAGTGATCCAATTTCGCTACTAAGTTGGTCAGTACGTTGTGGAAACCAAATATTTTCTCAATTGAATAATTTAGTTCGTGCAATTTAATTGAATTGATATTATAAAATATTCTTATATTTCAAGTAATCTTAATCAGTTCTGATAATAAAATAAAAATCCGAAATTTCATATTTGCAATTTCGCCGCACAATTGGAACTCTTGTCACAACTAAATCTCTTTTTTTCTGCAATTTGATAATCGGAACCTAATTTTTTTTTACTCCCCCCATATCGAAATTTCAAAAATAAAATTTCAATTGGGATCTAAGAAGCATTGATCTTGGCTAAAATGGAGGATATGTCAACAAAATGTCCGCACAGTAAATTAAACTTTTTTAAACAAAATAAACAGTTTTTATAAATTTAACTAAAAATTATTTAGTAATTAAAAACTGAACTTGTGTATTCAACATATATTCAAAACTGCGCTAGCAAGTTAAGAGTAATTTTGCTAGTGTTATAACAGAATTATGTCTGTTTGAAGCTAAGAAAATTTAAATTATTATCAATGTTTTTGTGGGATAAATTTCACTTAACCCTTGTGCCATAAAGACATTAAATTTACTTTTTGTAAACTTAAACCCAATTAAATAAAAATGATAAAACACTTGTTTAGAAACTTTTCTGAAATAAAGTTGTAATCATAAAAATAATGCAATAACATTTAGCTAAATTTGACAAATCATAAAAACATTTTAAAACATATAAATGTATTAAGCACACATGTATACGACTTTCTAAGTATTTCAAATACTCAAACAAGAGATAATAACATTTTATTTAATTTGAGAATTCCGCACAGCCAAGCATTTACGCAAAAGACCGAAATGAATAAGAAATCTTATGACCACAATGTATTTTTTCTTTTATCCCTGCAAATGAGCATAATTCCATTTATGATCATAATATAACAATATGATAATATTACGACCTTATTTTATGTGTGTGTGTGTGTGTACCCTGCATGCTATTTTTGTACATTTTTTGAAGCGAATTTAATGTGTACATATCACGTCCCTGTAATTAATATCCTTAGCGTAACGATATGCGATCGAACTTGATACTTTATGCTTTTTAAGTTCGCACTTATGTCAGTCATTTGGTCATATTTGGAACAGCCGGGTAAGTATGCACACTTTTAACTATACAGTATACACAACATTTACAGCCATTCCTATGAAATAAGGCAGCATAAAGGATGCACATTAAAACACTTTCATTATACATGATTTGTACACATGTGTATGCATGTATACGACTCTATTTTACACAATACTTTAGTCATATCTTTTTGTAATTTTTGTATCTTTTGTTTTTAATTTTATTTCTTGTTATAAAATAAATAAATTATATAAACTTTCATGTATGCACACATACATACATATGTTTGCTGCTTAGGGTGCTATATTCTGCACATTGGGCAAAATGACTAGATTTGGACCAAAAAAAAATTTATATAAAAAGCATCCTTGGATGAACACATTTTTATATCTTTTAAAGTTTTTTTTAAGTAAAAAATTTAATAACCAATGAACAGTGTTATTTGTCATTAATACGCTATTCAAAAGGTGAATGCAATAGTAATTAGTTTAACTAAACCCTAAATAAAATGTCCTTAAAACTATAATACCTTTTTCCATATAGATTATATTAGGAATAAAATAAGAACATAATAAACCCAAACCTATTACAAGTATTTCGGGTTTTGGCAATTCCATTGCAGTAATCTGGCAACTGACGTTTTTATACCCGCCACCAAAAAATTGGTGGGGGTATATTCATTTTGTCATTCCGTTTGTAACACATCGAAATATCCATTTTAGACCCCATAAAGTATATATATTCTGAATCAGGGTTTGATTTGATGACGATCTAGCTATGTCCGTCCGTCTGTCCGTCTGTTGAAAGCACGATAGAGGTCGCACCGAAAAAGGTAGGGGGCTCAAATTTTGCCAGAATCTTTCTTATAGACAAGGTTTGTTTGGTATTGAAAATGGGCTAAATCGGAATATTAGGAAGAGAGTTATAGCTTGAAAACCAAGAGTAGGTCGAAAAAACCCTGTCCTTCGAACATCGAATAAAATGAAATTGTGTCCAAACGCATTAACGTAGACTCATGAAACTCCGAATATATATTTCTTGAGTAAAAACAATATTTTTTCCCAAAAATTATCTAAATTTATGCATTAGGAGAGGAGTTATCGATCAAAATGTACGAAAATTTATACCGCACAGTGTATTTTTCGGTTTATTTAAAAACAAAAACGTCATAAAAGCAACAAAATTGGATGTACGACTCTGAAATTTTGCCCACTTTGCTTTTTGGTGAGACGCTTTTTTGTAACGGAAAATCAATGTGCCACGCCCACTTTTACGCCCACCTCCCATATAACGTTTTACCTAAAATTCATATAATTTCTCTACTAATAAAGATTTTGGAATTACAAAGGGCTATATTGAAACAAATAAGTTGTACTTATTCGCAAAAACAACTTTGACACGCCTACTCTAACGCCCACTTTTCACGTTATCTACCGTTAATGAAATTTAAAAGCTCATAAAACCGCCAAAATTAGTTGTATGATGATCAAATTTTTACGTCTATCCCCCTCGGCAATGTCATTACTGTGCCAGAAAATTAATGTGCCACGCCCACCTCCCATATAACGTTTTACCTAAAATTCATATAATTTCTCTATTAATAAAGATTTTGGAATAACAAAGGGCTATATTGAAACACCTAAGTTGTACTCATTCGCAAAAACAACTTTTCCACGCCTACTATAACGCCCACTTTTCACGTAATCTACCGTTAATAAAATTTAAAAGCTAATAAAACCGCCAAAATTAGAGGTATGATGATCAAATTTGCTACGTATATCCCTCTAATCAATGTTATTGTTGTGACCAACCCACTTAAACGCCTACCTCCCATATAACGGTTTATCTTAAATTCATGTTATTTCTCTATTGACAAAGTTTTTGGGAAAATAAAGGACTATATTCAAATATCTAAGTTGTGTTTATTAGCAGAAACTTTATTGACACGCCTACTTTAACGCCTACTTTAACGCCCACTTTCATTGAAAGACAACATTTACAAATGCATTTTAGTAGCATATCGAAGGAGACCGATGTTGAATTTTAATAAAACAGAAATTATTTAGGATATTATTATTATTTCTTTTTGTAATTATAATATTTGTATGGTTCAATTATGTATTTAACAAAATATCGGCCAAATGGCCCCCCCATCCTTGGCGCCAGTCCTCTTTCTGATGGTCCAAATTTTCAATGACAATGTTGATGCTCAATTGTTGGGCATGATGATGAGTCGAGGTTGACTCTTTTGCCACACTATCGCAAAAACCAGCAGTGGTTCCCATTCAACGAACTAAAAAGGCATTCACAGATTTTCTAACATTTTATACAGACCTGTTTTGCAGAAATTTAAATATTTTTTACAATTCTCCCGATTGTGGATGAATTTGAACGAATTTGTTGATCAAAATAATTACGAAGTGAACAAAATGCATTTTAATTTGAACGCCCATTTTTAGAAATACCTGAATAACTTTAAAGCGTTGCTCACTTGCGTATCTTTCCACGGATCAAATTGAGTAAGTTTGAGATTAAGAAATGTCAAATGAAATGCAAAAAACAAATTTAAGGTCTAGGTGTAGTTCACCTTCACATGGGCCCTTAAAATTTAACCACCCTCTACAAAGAAAGTGATACATTTTTTATTATAAAGAGATTATTCCATAGCGATTAACAAAATAATAAATATTGTGCTTTAAATGTACACAAAATTGGTGGTGGGTATAAAAGATTCGGCACAGCCGAATATAGTGCTCTTACTTGTTATAGTAAAGTTTGACGTTTTTGACAATATATGTTGTTATTTTTTATTATTTACAGTAATTTGCAGGGTACGCTTATACAAAGTGGCGGTGCCAGCCCAGCTGACTATTTTTTTGTGTTCTGGAGTATGTCAAACTACATATTAAAAAAATGATTTCAACTTCGCAAATTGTCAAACTCCATACATAAAAAAGAGAGACAAAAATTACTCACCTTTACGCTATCACCTTATGTAATTACACCGTGGTAAATTAAAAAATAAATTCTGGCAACCAAATAAATAATTAAATAGTGAACATTTTCGTGCAATTATTTTTTACAACTTTTGGCATGAGTTGAATACGCAACAGTGCAGCGATGGACTTAATTTGATGTTTAGCAATGAGGCACCATCAAGGACCAGTATTTGCCGATGGTTTACTAAGTTCAATCGTGGCCGTAGCAGACTCAGTGACAAGTTACGTGAAGGTTGTCCATAATAGGTTGTTGTTCCAAAAACATTGATGCTGTGTGTAAAACGATACTGCAAGATCGTCATGTAAGTAAGTAGCTTATCGTAAAATTGAAACAAGGTTTAATGTTAATGAGATTAGCCAAAATTCAATACTGCATGAACATTAAGCTTAAAGAAAAATTTGTTCACGTTGGATCCTACATATTTAATTTATCAATTGCTCCAAAAAGGCTTGTGTCAATTAGTCGCAAAAAATGCTCAAAAAATACAAGCGCGATGCTTCGAAAGATGTCTATGATATCTCGGCGATGAATTAAGGATCTACTAGTATGAGCTTGCAAGTTTACAATAATTGACTGAATGGGTCTTCCAAAGTATATGTTTTGATGTACCTCAATCGGAGAAAAGCCCTTCGAAAATGCAAAAGTGTATTGATTTTCATAGAGAATATTTTGGAAAGCAATTAACCCATTTTTGATGGTTTATATTCGAAAATTTGTTGTCCGTAATCCCGCAATATAATAGGCAACCCTCGCACACGTATGACTCATTGACATGTTGAGCGCTTCAAAGGACTTAAATTGCCATAAAAAAAACATAATTTGAATTCAGTTAAGATCTTGACTAGGTCAGTTCCTTCAATGTAATTCCATAGGGATGTTTAATATAAACTTCTTTACACTGGACAATAACAGAGGTAGTGTTTCAAAGTCTCATCTTCTCCTTTGAATATTCTTCATGCGGTTTCATCCGGCAGTCTTATGTTTGTTAGATGCTTTCTCATCACCACCTGTTATTACACTAGTTAATCTTCTAACTCTTGGTCTACTCAGTTTTAAAATCTCTTACAATTTCTCAAAATTTTGTTTAAGTATATTCGTTACCTTACTGCCAGTAGTATTAAGTCACTTTCAAAAGTGAGGAATACAGCCTCTAAACTTTACGTACATATTTGTACCTCTGAAAGTGCTTGACATTTTCCAGGGTGATAGTATTCAAAAACGATTTCATTTTGGACTATTTATCTATTTCTTATATATTTAGTCATTTCCGATAATGACATGATGGTCTGGTTTACATATTGTCTTTAGGCGTTCACAATTCACATACGAGTTTATGTCACTCTTGCATTTAAGAACCTTACAGTTTCTTTCAAACTTTGTTTAACATCTACGCAATAAAACTTATAAAAAATGAAAACTTTTAACGTTTCCACTAAAGTTATCGGTTATAACTATTAAATTTTGAAAATATTAATACTATAATGATTTTTCTTATCAAGACGTATCTACTATGGAAAATATTTGCATTTACCCCACTGTTAATTGCACAAGTATTGGATGAATATAAAAATTTATTGTATAAATTACATCTATACTTTGAACTACAATATGCATACATGCACACTGACGTTTTGTAAGCTGCAACTGCAGGTTTGTATATTTAGTGTGTTTAAGTCATTTGCATTTTAAGTGTGCAACAGTGACAAATAAAAATATACACTCTTTGAGGGAAGATTCTGACAAGTTACATTAACCAGAAATAAAATTACAGAATCGTTCCTCTAAGCCTGTCGGTTTTATGATGTTTGAAGTTTTAAAATCTAGTGAATTTTCGTATGCTTTGTTGTTTTTTTTGCCTTAGAAATAAAACTTTACGTTTAATCGCAATTGACGGATATACAGGCGGACAATTCATCTTAGTCTTAAATAAATATTTTGATCTGTAACAAACAGAGTGACAAAATAATAAATGGAGTTTTTTTTTCTTGAATTCATTTTAAGATACATACTTCGGATACAGACCAGAGAACTGCAACGAGCACCCGTTATTATGATTTATGATACTCGCCTTAAAACGAGTTGCGGTGTTGTTAATACAGCCTATTGCTTTTGTATGTACTCGCCAGGCTCGCAAGAAATTGTGTTTGCTAAAACGAGCCTTTAGCAAACACAATGAAATTTATATGAGTTCTGTATTGTATTGTTTCGTAAATATACTACAACTAATTTACTCTCATTTATTCAATGTTCTCTATCTCCGCCTCACTGACCTAGAGTTATAATTGTCTGAGTGCAGGAGAGTTTACTCGCAGCATTTGTCATTCGTAGTAATATTTAAAGCAGCGTTGCCAGATGGTTTAGGAAAAAATAAAGGCTTAATTCATTATGAAGTAAATGAATTTAAAAGTTATTACAAGAAAATTTTTCGTGGCAAATTTTAATTAAAACATATAATGAATGCGACAGGCTTATGAATCACAATTTTTTTAACACGTCTATTTCATTTATATGTAAATATTTTTACAAAAATATTGACCAATGGCAACGCACTGCGTTGTTATTTCATTGTGCCACGAAGACACAGAATTTACTTTTTATATATTTATACATTTTTGAAAACAAATTTTACAACAAACACACAATTATATTCTATGATGCTAAAGATGCACATAAGAACATTTTTTTAAATGGCTGAAAGCGCTCTTTATGTAATTTTAAATATAATGTATTTAAAATTTTATAGATAATAATAAGTAAAATACTTAAGAAAAGCATTACTATTTTTCATTCATAAAATAAATAATAAAACATGCATTAAATCATTTAAACGCCTAAAATCTTCCAACCTACGACGAATCATAAAATCTGGCAGTCACGTTTTCACTCAATGTTGAATTTTAAATACAGGAACATATACTAATTGAATATGCCGTGAATGTTGTTGTTACGAGCTAGTCGTAACACTTAAGTCGTGTAAGTTAAATACAAAGAAGTACCCGAATATAAAAATAGAAAAAACACGAAACTTTGCTTTGAGTGGTTGTGATATTGACATGTACAAGTAAAAAGTAATTGTGTAATATTTTCATTCGTGAAGCTCGCTTTGTATGAAGAACGAGCCAACGAGCCAACGTATCAGTAAAAGCCAGTGCTTAAAAGTATTCGAGAGTAAAACTAGAACTAGACCTAGAACTTCTTTAGATAACGCTGACTGGTAAAAAGTTATAGGATACAACAGTATTGTCCTCGTATGGCATATTCCAAAGAACACTTTGTATTGTATTGCATTTTTAATCTTCAACAGACTATTTTTCCGCACACTGTTTTAGTAAAAAAAAAACATCGCTTCAATATATAAAAATTATTTAAAGTGTAACAATGTTTGTGAACATATAAATAAGTATGCATGTGTGTGTCCTTTTTCAAAAGCAAGCTACATTGAGTGAACATTATAATGATTTCAAAGTAACATCCTGTTTTATAACTTTTGACACATGCATTGCTAAACCAAACTTAACTAAAAATTTTATACATTCTATTCCTTTTTTTTTTCTAGTTAAATTTAATGTTGTCAGAATGCCTGTGAGTGTATTAAGTAAGCGGGTGATGGCTTTCAATACTAAACCACATACACAAACACATATTTTATTCTTTATCATTTTATATATGCTAACACTTTTATGCAATGACTCCATTCATTGTTTGCAAAACGCTAACACTTTGATCTTATAACCCAACAAGACAGTTTTATTAGATAACTTACGACTAGATGTTACTCTACACAATAAAGTTATCCAAGAGAATCGCCTAATACTTTCAACATAAAGGTACATATTATGATATTGTTAAAAGTTTTATTACATTAACCTTTTTATGCCTTGTTTGGATTGTTACATTAATTTTTTTTTTTGTTATTCTGTCATAATAGGCGCAATAACTGTTCAAACTACATAGATAAAATACGTGATAAATTCATGATAGTGAAATTCTATTCAAACAACTTTAATAATGCCACCACTGGGAATTTTATTTAAAAAAACATTCATAACTTTATATCCGATATGAAAACTTATTCGAACACCCTTAATAAAGGTTTTTGATCTATACACAAGTGTATTGTGGATACAGTTTTATTTGTTGCAGTTGTCAAGTGAGTTGTTACAATGGTTAAGCAGAACAGTTGTTGATGACACAATGAATGTATTACGAAAAAAAAAATTGGAATATATAGAAGAATAGTTTGTATTAAAAATTTAAATGATTACGTGAGTTTTCAAGTGTGATAGCTTCAGTGAAATCTAACTGCATTTAAATGTAAATGTTGCTCTATATATGCATGTCACTAACTGAAGCTGTACAAACACCCCCAATGTATTTTAAACCAACAGCAGCAGCAGCAGCGATTTGCATACAATAACATCCGTAAATTTACAAAGAAAAGGTTTATTTTCTGGTCACTAGTTTTACATTCAGAAAATAGTAATTGGAGGTAAAATGTGAATAAGTCTGTACGTTTTAGATGACATTTATTGTTATAAAGAATGATAAAAATTAAAATATTATTTTAAAGTATAAACTAAAATTAGAGAACATTCTTCTTTGGCTTTGACATTTCAGAACATTTGTTGGCTGTAGGAAAATAAACTTTTGACTATATTTATTTGTGACCTACTCCGAGAAATGGGACCTAGTGTGTGAAAATGAAGTTTTGAGAAAAACGCTCTTAAAGTGTCATAACGCATTGTCACTGTGAACACATCTTCAGTTGGGAGATGTAATTTGGTCTGGTTAGTTATGATTGGGTGCCGACTTTAGTGACGTCATGCTTATGTGGTGACGTTTTTTTCGCTTTTAGTGTTGCAATACCTTTGCTATTGTTGCTGCTCTGCTTGTTATGATCTCGATACTTGATTTTTAAGCCGTTCCCAAGTTAGTCTTGTACGTTTTTATGGGGTAAATAAATTTTAATCAGAGATCTTACTTATTTCACCTTATTCTACACCCTTTTAGGTAACAGTATTCACTTTTAAGTCCCAACCCTTTTTTCGACACACTAAGTAGGTCCCTTTTCTCGGATAAGATCACATTGATTATTCTTCAGCTCAATTTGATATCGGTAATGAAGACGTCACAAGTATAAGAGTCCTATCTCAAACAACTGTAACTTAACAGAAGAAGGTTATTATCGAATGCAAAGAAAGCCCATGTTTACGACATGATCACGCCGGTCATTTTGTATCCTTTATAACAATATTTGGTTGCCGAAAGCAAGTAAAATTTATTTTCATGTTATTTCATCATATCACACGATAATCAAACGTTTGTTTGGATTCTATCATTTAATGTTAACTTTTCGTATAAATTTCGATATGTTTGTTGTTTAAAAATAGTATGATTTAAAAAAAAAAATTATTATGTCAAAAATAGCATTATTTTTAAAAGCATTCAAAATTACAAATAATCATTCAATAATAGGTGAGACAACATTATGATTACAAAACTTGTTTCTTGATTTCTTCTTGCTGAATAAATTTTTATTAATTTAAAAGATTGAGGTGTCAAAATAATACCAAAAAGAAATTCAAAAATTAATGAAATTTAAAAATAAGCGAGCAAATGTAAAAAATATCGATATAAAAATTGCAATTAAAAAGGTAAGAACAATCAATTTATCTAACTTAAAGCAAAAGACAATAATTTTCCGTAAAGAAGCAGCAAAGATTTTCGATTTCAATTGTAGTCATTAGTGAATGATGCTTAAATTAAGCATACTAATGATAACTGTAACTGGTAACCTTTATATGTTTTAACCACAAGCACACAATTTAATCATAGCATGTTGCTTTTAGATTATGATAACCACAACCATATTCTTTTCTTGCATGCATAATGTATTTTCCTTTTGTAAAATAAAATTATTGTTTTTGATATTATCGCAAAAAATATTGTGTCGAGGTGTATTTGTGTGAGATGTACCTTTTGGAATTACTGAAAAACTAGATTTCATATAAAACTGCGAGTCAGTGTCTTTCTACTTATGACCCTCTATATGTAGTCTGTTGTTAAAGAGTACTCGTAAAATTAATTATGCTTTCATTACCAGACTCCAGAAGGCCGATTTTTTGCGATTTTTTCCTTAATATACAGGGTGATACAACCAAAACGTGCGATGTTAATTATAAATAACACATCCTGTTTTAACCAGATGTCGCTTGGGTATATATCCTCAATTTTTGGCCACAGAAAGTCTGTTACCACATCGCGATAGCGAACACCGTTCACGGTGATTGCTAAATGGATATCGTTTTTGAAGAAGTACAGTTTGGTCATACCGCTAGCCCATAAACCGCACCAAACAGTCACTTTATAAATGTATTGGTTTATCAACAATCACTCGTGGATTCCCATTTGCCCAAATGCTACTATTCTGCTTGTAAACGAATACACTGAAATAAAAATCTGCCTCAACGCTGGAAATGATTTTCTTTTTAAAATCACTATGCACTTCTATCTGTTTATCCAACCATTTAGCGTATGGATTGACCTCTTAAGGCAATTGAACTTTGTAAATGTGTAAATTCAAATTTGTATTCAAAATTCGTAAAGGTGGTGTTTGTGCGATTTTTAATTGCTGGTCGTGCCCAACGTTGACGAGTCGGTCGAAGTTGAAGGCTCTTCTGCCACACTATCGCGAACAACAGCAAAAATTTCCGCAGAAGGAACTTGATGAGCATGCACATTTGTTTTCACATTTCCACCAGCCTCGATTTGCTGAAATTTTCTCACAATTTTCCTGATTGTGGTCATACTTGGTTTGGATTATGCTGGCAAAAATAATCACGAATTGCACGGAATGCAATTTGATTTGAACTTGACGCCCTGCTTAATTGTGTTCTCCTCCATGGATGAGTTTTGAAACCGTGAAATGTCAAAATTATCTTACCGATATCAATATTTCGCAATTTTTGTTATTCCGTTGCCAAAAATTTAAGTTAATTTTTTATCCTCTCAAAAAGATGATATTCAAAAATGATTTTATTTTGGAAAACTTTTCGTCTTTTTTGTTTCCAGTTATGTTGTGATGACTTGGCGTGTTACCTCTAGACGTTTACAGTTCGTATGCATGTTTTTCTTACTCTTACATTGCACGACACTCCGAATTAAAACTCTTTGTTAATAAGGGTCTTGATAAGTGATTGGCTACTGCTTATTCGTAGAGCTACGAATAATATCTCAATGCCTTCTCTAATTGGTATAAAAACAGTATTGTGATCTGGTATATGGAAAAAATTTATGGTTTTTAAAAAAATTTTAATAAAAATTAAATCTAAGATGGCGTAGGAATTATAAAACAAAGTGGCATATAACATGAAATCGTAAAATTAGGCTAAGCTACGATGTGGTAACTATACCTCTCTACATGATGGTAAATGGTATTATCAGATATTGCACGGCCAAATATGGCACTCTTACTTGTTTTTTTTTTGTAATGGTAATTAAAACTCTAAACAATTTATGAGCCTCCTCAAATTGTTAATTGATCTCTAAGAATTATTAAAATATTTTTTATAAATCTAATCTACCTTTATATAATCAAGTTGTATAAATATTTATGCATATCTGGTAACTTTATATGATTTCAAATATCGTATGAATGAGAATTTTTTTTGCTATTTAATAGATTTTTGGTGAAAAACACTACAACAGCTAAATAGTATTTACATTAGGAAAAAAAAGTATTTGACATACATTTCTTTGTACAAATCGAGAAATATTTTTTCCTTACTTCTCCTATTGTTGTTCATTTACTTATTGACTTAAAAGTAACTTGTAGCAAAACAACAATTTTCGAGCACCAAATAATGGGTGTTCATGCCTGTTTTGTTTGCACTACTTATAAACTCAATGATTGCAATTGCCAGCAATAGTTTCTATTGCCTCCCCCTACTATTATATCCTTAATAAACACTTATGAACCTACAATAAGTATCTTCTCTTAGAATACTTTGGTAAAACACATTCACACATATTATATGAGGATTAATATTTAGCGAGTTCATAAGGTGTCATAAATTCAAATGTTATTTTATAAAAACAGGGAAAAATAAATATGACATGCATTTATTTGCTCGGTTTTTAGTTTATTCATATTTTCTCATGCATGACCCTAGACACAAAGTTTTAAGAAGATATTTGACTAATCTAAGGGAAAAATCAAAGACAATAATCGTTTGTACGTAAAGTACGATTTGAAAGTGAAAGGAATTTGGCTGCAAGTGAAACCAAAACATATATTTTACATTTCTTAAGATATATATAATCGTTCTAACGTAAATCTAACCATGTATTTATTCGTATACCTCCTTACTCTAAAACAATAATGTAATCTATATATATAAAAATCAATGTGTGTTTGTATGTTTGTTTGTGCTTTATATACGGTTAAACGGCTGGACCGATTTCCTTGAAATTTTCACAGAATCTTTTTGTATGTCTGGAAGGAACTATAGGTTTTACTTTGGTTTGAAATTGTAAGTGGGCGGGGTGCCACGCCCTATTAAAGAATAAGTATTAAATATTATATATCACGAAAACTAATGCAGCTAGAGTCTTCAAATAAAGTACGGTAAACTTTGACATCCACACAAACATTTGGGTAAAAAATGGGCGGACTTGCAATAGTAGGCGTGGCCACATGAATTAAATACTGAAATTTGTATATTTGGAAAACGATATCGATTAGAGTAGTAAAATTTTGCAAGAGCAACTTTGACACCCAAATGAACATTTCTGGAAAAAATTGGTACATTAGAAATAGTGGGCGTGGCACCTGCCATATGAATTAACTACTAAAATTCGTATATTTGGAAAACGATATCGATTAGAGTACTAAAATTTTGCAAAAGCAACTTTGATATTCAAATAAACATTTATGGAAAAAATGGGTGCATTAACAATAGTGGGCGTGACACCTGCCATATGAATTAAATACTAAAATTTGGGGTGGCGAAGCACACCGGGTATTAGCTAGTAATTAATAAAGTGCATTAAAGTTTTATTCAAACTCTTTACATCAGTGATAGCATACATTGTGAATCCACTAAATAACTATTACGGCATCCATGCATATAAGAAATTACATACATAAGTATAAATGCAAGTATGTATGTATATGTGGTATACATTTTATAACATGTTAGTTTTGTGTTTGATTGCATGTATACAAACAAGCATTGTTTTTGCCTTTCAAGTCATTTATTAAAGTTGGCACCTATAGTTTTACTTATACTTGTGCAATAGTCTGATATTTTTGTTAAAAGTGTCCTTTTTTTGAGTATTTAAAATATTATTTTTGTTTTACTTTCACACTTAACCTACATTCATACTGTGCAACCTAACTCCTTCGTATAAGTAATACACCACAACTACATAATCAAGCCAAAACTCATACACAGTAATTGTGGTTGTGTGATAATTTCTGTAATATGTATTTGTGAATCACGATTAAACGTAAAATAAATTTAGCTTTTGATAGTAGCAACAAATGGGACATAATTTTATATTAGGATTTTATATTTCTGTTTTTATTTAATACTAGCCAATCCCGGCGCGCGTTGCTACGCCCCTTCATGAATTTTAATCGCATTCTAAATTTTAATCGAATATCAAGTGCAAGGCTAAAAACTATAACTTTTTCTTTATGAGCGTGGCACTGCCCACTTTTCTAATTACGAAACTGTATAGTCATGACAACTCAATATGTGTGCAAAGTTTCAGAAAAATCGGGCCAGTGCAAGTACCTCAAAATGATACCTTTTTTTTAATGGGCGTGGCACTGCCCACTTTTCTAATGACGAAAGTGTAAAGTCATGACAGCTCAGTATGTTTGCAAAGTTTCAGAAAATTCGGTCCAGTGCAAGTAGCTAAAACTGATAACTAATTTTTTATGGGCATGGCCCCGCCCACTTTTATAATCATTAAATTATATGGTTATGACAGCTTAGTATGTGTGCAAAGTTTCAGAAAAATCGGTCCAGTGCAAGTACCTCAAAATTAAAACTTTTTTAGGGGCGTGGCCCCGCCCACTTTTCTTATTACAAAATTATTTAGTCATGACAGCTCGATATGTGTGCAAAATTTCAGAAAAATCGGTCAAGTGCAAGTAGCTAAAACTGATAACTAATTTTTATGGGCGTGGCCCCGCCCACTTTTTTCCATCCATAAACACTCCCTGGTATGTGTACAACAACTTGCCAAAGTTTGAGTCCGATCGGTTTTACAGTTTCGGAGTCTATAGCTAACACACACACACACACACACACACACACACAGAGTTTCACTTTTATATATATAGATATTGTTTTAAAATTAATAACAATTCTGGATTTTTTAAAATAAAGAAAAAACAATTTTAAAATAAATATGTCTTTAATTTGAGATAATGAGTGTGTATATCTTTAAAAAAAACCTGCGACTTGTGGACTAAAGGATTTTTTTTTTGTCATCTTGTGATCCACTTAGAGATTAATTCTACGATTTTTAATATTTCAAAAAAATTTAAATTTATAAAAAATGTATGAACGTTTTATTTATATCTCGTCATTTCGTATACAACAGGACTATATCTTATAATTATAATTAAAGTATAGGAATGCACAAATTGTGGAATAATAATTATATGGAATAAATTCAATACAAATTTAAGAAAAATAATGAACAAAAAATTTTCGAAAGCTATTTACGTTGCTATTAACTTGTTGGTTTGGTGGTAGAGAATTCCAAATACGAGTACCATTAACGCAAAATTGCCATTCAGATACGAGAAACCTTAGGTTAGGTTTAGTGAGCTTTTTGTCCCTTATCGATCTGGAGAAACGTAAGTTGTCAAACAAATAGGAAGGCGTTTGAGTATATATTATTTTATGAATCAGCAGAAGAACTCAAGTATTAAAAAAGTTGTCAATGGAGACCCCCAGAAGTAGTTTGGCGAAGAAATAAGTGCGACCAAGTCTTCTAAGGCCGAAGACATATCTAACGATGTTGTTAAGAACCACTTTAAGTTTACGCATACTGGCCATGACACAATTATCAAAAACTTCGCAGCCTTACGTAAACTTTGATATTAAATAAATTTTAGCAAGCAACCATAATACGGATTTTGAGGGGAGTATAAAACTGTGTTGGCCATAGAGATATTAGTTTGTTATAAACTTGATCCACGACAGTGTTAATGTGATAAGTACAAGTTGGGTAACTATTGCATATTATTCCAAGATTCTTGGTCGATGAAACAATATTTATCTTAACGCCATTTATCATTTATAGTTTTTACAACTCTTTTATTGAGAATAACAAGACATTTTGATTTGGTAGGATTCAGACAGAGGCCATTTGCAGTCGCCCATAGGTGAATTCTACACAGATCGGAATTTAGCTTTTCAACATTTGATTAATTCAGTTGTAACGAGCTACTGAAATAAAGCTGTACGTCATCAGCATAAATATGTAATTTGCAAAAATATATCTGATTATCTGAAAATAACTGATCCTTGAGGCACTCCTTTGGTGAGATGAAGGGGAAACGTTAACTTACCATTTACAACTACTAATTGAGGACGACCACTAAGATATGAAGATAAAAGTTTAGCAGATGTTGAGGAAAAGTCAAAAAAGTGCTTGAGTTTTCATATTAAGGTAGCATGATCCACAGTATTGAAAGCCTTAGAGTGATTAAGAAGAACCAGGAAGGAAATTTGGCCATTATCAAGATTTTGACGTCAATTTTCAGTGACATCAACTAGTGGTGTAGTACAACTGTGATTCGCACGAAAGCCAGATTGTCTAACAAGCAAAAGAGTATTTTTTCCAATAAAAGCGCTTAATTTTAATCCGTTCAAAAACCGTAGACAGGAAACATAAAATAGCAATCGACCGAAAGTCAGTGTTGGGTTTAGGTATTGGAACTATTTTTGCATGCTTCCAGTTGGCAGGAAAGTAACTTTTGCAATAATTGAAAATTTCTTCCATGCAAATTAAATACTTTCTATGACAATAATATTTTAAAACTACTTCTTTAAGTAAGAATGCACTTTTTAAATTAAGTGCAATTTTTTTTGTTCAAGTGGCCGATATCATATATGTTTATTCTGATTAATAAAAATTGAGTGCTTTAGAAAAGAACAACGTACTATAATTTTGAAAACTAATTACAAAAAATTAGAGAGTTATGCTGAGACTGCTTGCAAACTTCGAAGTATTTTAAGTCAAGGAAGTGCACCGAATGTTTCAACCGAAAATACATTTTAAGAAACTGGATCGATTATGGACAATAACACTACCGTTCGTCAACGCACTAGTAGGTAACTTAAAAATATTTCTTTTCTAAACGGGAGTATCGCAAAAAGTCCGAAAGCTTCAATTACGCATTATGCTGAAGAACTTCAAATTACTAGTACTACACAGCCAATAGAAAGTTCAGCTCAACAAGAGTTTAAACCAACAAGCCATTGAATGGCAATGAAGAAAAGTTAAGTCAATGCCAATTTTTTTAAAAAGTGATCTTTTCAGAAAATTCATGAGAAACATATTCACCCACAACAAGCATCTGCCTGGTTGCAGATTTTAGTCAAGCGGCTTGGCTGAGCCGAATTTAAGAAGTTGAGGCCGAAATTCCAGTGAATGTGAACGGTATTCGTTGCAGAAACATAAAAACGGAGTTCATGTGACTTCAAATGGACGGCAGGGTTCTGGATGGCATGAGGTTTCTGCAAGAGTGCGTCAACTCCCACAGCGTGCATGAAACAATTAACATATGCCTGAGTTCAAATCCAAGATCGAACGTGTCATCGGTAAGATATAGCCAATTTACAGGCATTTTCTACTTCTTTATAATCCAATAAAAAATCACAACTATTTAAAAAAAATACGTGTTTTTATAAAACGCAAAAAAAAAACGAATTCTTACTGCGTCACCCTCTACGTACAGTAAATATTATTATTTATTTCGAAACTTGTAATTCATCAGCTTGCAAAATTTGATCACCTTTGTTTTAATGCAATGCCCCGTCTGAACGGCCATGTGTAATTATTTTTTCTTATTTTATACATGTAACTCATCCTATGATTTGGTATTTGTAAAACTATAGTCGATACTGACTTTTGATGTTCTGTAAGTCACTTCGATAACAGTTTTCTTATTTGAAATGAAAATATATACGACCATATCAGTATTCCTACAGTACAGCCTTGTTTAACACCAGTAGAGACAGAAAATGGTAGACTGGTATTACTTTTAGATAAAAGAATATCCCACAAGTGAAACCTTGAGACTGTGTCAAAGGCTCTTTCAAAGTCTACGAAAAAAATGTAAAGATGTGTGTTGCATTCTCTGGACATTCACAGGATCTACCAGTTCGGAAACCTGCTTGTTCGTTACGACGTACAGATTCTACTGATGGTAGAATGCGTTCTTGTAGAATCGTTGCCATCAGTTTGGCGATAGCGTTTAATAGGGTAATACCCCCCCCATTCTTGCATTCACTTAAATCGCCCTTTTTTGGAATCGTAATTACGACACCTTCTTTCCATGACGTCGGCATCTGCTTTGTGTCCCACACCTCTTTAAAAATTGGATGTAGTTTTATTTCTAATATTGGCGTGCCATATTTGAGAAGTTCCAAAGGAATATTGTCTGGGCCTCCAGATTTGCCTTTTTTAGCTTTTAATTTTATTTCCTGGATTGAAGGCGGGGATGTGGAAATATTTCTACGCTGATTTCTTCGGGCAGACAAAGGTTGGTCAACTATAGCTTTTGTTCTTGTTTCTGTCAAATTTTCTGTGAAAAATTCACATCACCGGCTTAGTTGTTGGTCCGGTGCTGTGAGCGGCGTTCCATTTCGGTCCTTGATTGTTGCGATACTTGACATTTTCTTGTTCAAGGCAAAATGGTAAGGTTTGGAGCCAAGAGGATTTTATTTAAAAATTTCAAGCTTTCTTTTGAATTTTTAAAGGTGGCTTTTACTTTCATTTTTCAATGAAAGACAAGTTTGATTGCTGAAAATCAATCTCGAATAGCAAAATTATTGCTGAGACTTTAAAGAATTTCACCTGATATCCCTCGTGCTGTAATATTCATTAAGCTTGATTTATTTTTGTCTCCATTAACAGAAAAGGAGTGGTGTCTGTTTTAAGTTTTGTATATATTTTATTACCTAAATGTGTAAAGCTAATGTCTACACTTACTAAACCATATAATGCTGTTACACTCATACTTAAATATCAATGTATACGCTAAGACTATAGTGTGTTTGTGCAACACTTCCCTGTAGCTAAAATTTTAATATGTTACGTTTTGGAACAGTCATATAACTAGTTGAAATGAGACCGAGACTGTAGCAAAAGTGATGGATCTCACACATATTGACTGAAAAGAAACAAAACCAACCACCCATTGCAAAATTAAGGTACTTTGATTTTCGAACAAAAATCTAATTTATATCGAATTAAAAAGATGGTGTGTTGTTGCAGTGGTTAGTGTGAGAAGCTGTAAAATCAAAAGACCCAGCAGAGGCAAGAAAAATCGTATAGCCTTGAATTTATATGTTAAATGTATATTAAGTTTTTTTTCAGATTCAGAACAATCTTATGCTAAAACCGATAGTTTGATAAGCGACAAGAGGACGGATATGTATTAAGTCTAAAGTTAAAAGCAACTAGTACTTCTATTTCTAACCACATACTAGTTACTTTATTCGCAGGGTTACACAAGTTTGCGCTTTAAAGTAATGTAGGTGTTACTTTTTAAACGTTGCTCAAAGTTTCTCTTAATAACCCAACATATACAATATTCCAACTACTTTAAACAACCAATATCTACGACGGACAAACTCTTCCTTTACATATTTTCAAGTACTTTTAAGTGCATTTAAGAATGAAAAATAAATTTTTCTTTTCAAACACTTATCACAGATTTTTTTGATATCGTTTCTGGTGCACAGCATAATGGTGTTTTTGCCTCCATCATCATGTTGATTGTTGCGCAGGTAAAAGGTGTTGTTGTGGGTTCTTCTTTAATAGGTAACATCGTAAACAAAATTAAAGCTAGAAATTTTTCATTTTTAATAAAACTTGATATAAATAATGGTCAACATTTTAATTATTTTGGTAGCAAGAAGTAAAGAAAAAGTGAAATTCAAAAATATATGTATAAAAAACAAGTAAAAGTGCTATACTCGGTCGTGCCGAATCGGATAAAATCCTTCACCATTATGTTCATAGGCATAATGACCACATTGTAGCTTAGTCTAGATTTCATGTTATATGACATTTTCTTTATTATTTCTGACGCCATATTTCATTTTTAATTTTTAAAAAAGTTGATTGTATTTTACTAGTCAAGCCCTTTCGTTTGATACCCATATTGATGGTGTTAAACAATTGTCTACCATCTTGGATTATACATATATTTTTTTTTACATTTTAAAATTGTTTACTCTATTCTAATGGTCAAGCATTTTCATTTGATACCAATATTGTGGGGGATTAAGAGGTTGAAATTTTAAACACCAAATAAGACCCAAATATATATTAATGGATGGCAATTTTTTAGTGGCAGCGTTCATGAATTTTATATCATTTTATTTTTTAAATGTATTCTATTGCATTAGTCAGATTCTTTCATTTGGTATCAATATTGGCTATTTCGGTTGTATATAAACTGGAAAAAAATGGATTTTCCTTTGTAAGTTTTAGGAAAAACATTGAAGCAGTTGTATTATGGTGCTTATATCTCAGTTAGTTTCAAACCAATTTATTAGCTGTTTTCAGAAGTAATTTTTTTTTGGCATACGGCTTAATATTTTGTATCTTTTAAACGTGTCCAAAGATTATAAAACAATTTAATATATTTTAAAATATATATACTTTACCAAAAAATTTGTGTCTATAACTTTGCTGATAAGTGGCCGATTTATTATAATATAAGTAAGAGAAAATATAGGCAGTCGTGTTTATTTTCTCATATTTTAGAAAGTTCTAGCGCAATTGTGATGATTTTCTGATCTGCTCCCAAATGTTTCTTATATTTTGATACTACGTTTGGGTCTGGTTGATGTCGCAGGGTATGGTGTTTAAAATACTATTTTTAACATACACACGGACTGTGCTCAATCGACTCCCGTATTCAAAAGCTTTCAGAAAATATATACTTCATGGGGTCGGAAAATAATATTGTAGATATTTCACACGGAATGACAAGCCTATAGCAGAAATGCCCTAAATTGATTCTAATACATTTCACACATATACGCCTCGATACAAAAACTTAACACAACAGTATCAATAATGCCAGTTGTATAAGGAATTTTACAACAAAACTTACATTATGATAACACAGTTTCTTAGTCGTTTTTACTTTCTCCTGTAAAGCTACAATTATTTGAGTTAGAGCCATTCTAACTGTTACCATTGATAGAACCATACACTCTCTGTGAAAGGTATAGTAATCAATAAAATTTTTGTTCAATTGTATGTATTTAAATAATATCCAGTGGACTATCGGCCGTATGCAAAAAAAAAACTTATCACAGCTATACAATCCATTATTAAGCACTAATTTGAAAAAACAAAAAAAAAAAGAGTTCAAAATTCACATCGAATTTTAAGAGAGAAAAAGAATTATAATTTTTAAATTTTATTTTCTTCTTAATTTTTCAATAAAATTCTTAACTAAAAAAATTTTTGTTTATTTTTTGCTTTAAAAATTTTTCCGCCAGATTTTATTTATTTTGAAGGAGCAACCATCCAGGGTAAAGCAAAAATCCTTAATTTATTTATTTATTTATTAATTTATTTAGAGTTTGCTAACCTAACCTCTAGGCCATAATCGGCTCTAAACTTCTTCAAAAAAAAAAATTACAATGCTTTTTACTTAAAATATAAAAATATAATGTAATAATTTTTAACATAAAAACAAAGCAATTAAAAATATAATAAATGACGAAAAAATTGCACAGAAAATATAAACCAAACTAACCAAACTAAAGACCAATATTGAAATATGTCTGTACATGGATAGAGAAAGGTCATTAAACATAACAAAGCAAGTCAAGTCTATGCAAAGAGAATAATTTATTTGAAGCAAAAAAATTTAAGTAAGTTGATAAAGATTCAGAATTAAGTACTATTTTCAGACAGCTCGCGAAAAAGTTTTTTTCTAAAGAAATCCATATTAACATCGAACATCGAAAGAGTCCGATAACCTGTTACAAGTTCGTGCCACTCTCACACAAAAAAATCGTTCCATAATTGAGGTCAATCTGGGTATGATCAAGTGTCTTCTTCTATTAGATCTACAAAACCTAAAAAACTTAACTAAACAATTAGGTATCTGCATATGTGCCAAAACTCAAAAAGCTTAACATACTTTCATTATCTTAAAAAAAAAGTAGAAATATATCAACTTTGATCCTTTACTAAGGTGAGTTCTTATTTTTCTTTCTGTGTTTACAATTTGTGCAGTCAAATGTTGTGTGTGTTTTCTTCAGTGAAAATAAATAATAAAAGCCCGTTTCTCGAATAACATTTCTCCTCCCAAGAAAAACTGTATTTTGTTGCTTGCTTTTAACTAAAATATCTTTTTGGTTTGTTTTACTAATTATAACAGATACATTATATACACGATTGGAAAGTAAATCATTTCATGTACAAATAAAAACTAATTTTTTGAATACGACTACCTGAATGAATTTGTTGTTGTATTTCTTTTAAGCATCGTTAGCAACAAAAAGGTAAAAGTAGTTGAAGCTATTGCCAGTATAAAAATTAATAATTTTTAAAAATTAATTTTAAATACTGTTTTTGGATAAAATTTTTTTGCAAAGACATGTCAGCCTTAATACGTCAAGTAACTAATATTTATTTCAAATCTACATAAGCGATTTTTCCCACATACGGCCGTATGTCTCTAAACAAGATCGAAGCCAAAATAATAAAGGTAGTTTTTAATGTAGACAAACAAAAGTACAGAAAGCAATACAAAATTTATTTGCTGTGTATCCATTTATATTTCTGAACAAATCCAAAACACTAGGGTAGGATTCAAAATAGCGAGTTGTCCAAATTTATACTTACAGTAGTTTTAATCCCTTTTAGTAGTTTTTTCGATGCATTTTTTATATATTTAAATTTGTTCTATTCTTACTTAAATATTCAACATATGGTAACCATTTAACCATCTAAACAATTTTGTTTTCATACCCGCCACCAAAAAAATGGTGGGGGTATATTCATTTTGTCATTCCGTTTGTAACACATCGAAATATCCATTCAAGACCCCATAAAGTATATATATTCTGAATCAGGGTTTGATTTGATGACGATCTGTTCGTCCGTCTGTTCGTCTGTCCGTCTGTTTAAAGCACGATAGAGGTCGCACCGAAAAGCATGGGGACTCACATTTTGCCAGAATTTTTCTTATAGACAAGGTATGTTTGGTATTGAAAATGGGCTAAATCGGAATATTAGAAAGTGAGTTATAGCTCGTAATGCAAGAGTAGGTCGAAAAAGCCGTGTCCTTTGGACATTGAATAAAATGGAATTGTGTCCAAACGCATTAACGTACAGTCATGAATATATATTTCGAATATATATTTCTCGAGTCAAAACAATATCTCTGCTCAAAAATTGCTTACATCTATGCATTAGGAAAGGATTTATAGATAAAAATGTACGAAACTTTATACCGCACAGTGTATTTTTCGGTATATTTAAAAACAAAAACGTCATAAAAGGAACAAAATTGGATGTACGACCCTGAAATTTTGCACACTTTGCTTTCTGGTGAGAGGCTTTTTTGTAACGGAAAATCAATGTGCCACGCTCACTTTTACGCCCACCTCCTATATAATGATTTACCCAAAATTCATATAATTTCTATATTAATGAAGATTTTGGAATAATAAAGGACCATATTGAAACACCTTAGTTGTACTCATTAGAAAAAACAACTTTAACACGCCTACTATAACGCCCACTTTTCACGTTATCTACCGTTAATAAAATTTAAAAGCTCAAAAAACCGATAAAATTAGAGGTATGATGTAAAATATGCTACATATATCCTTCTAATCAATTTAATTGTTGTGCTAAAAAGTTTAGGTGACACTCCTACTTTAACGCCTACCTCCCATACAACGGTTTATCTTAATATTATGTAATTTCTCTATTGACAAATTTTTTGGGAAAATAAAGGACTATATTGAAATATCTAAGTTGTATTTATTAGCAGAAACTTTATTGACACGCCTACTTTAACGCCCACTTTCACTAAAAGACTAAATTTACGAAAACATTTTACTATCATATTGAAGTTATCAAGGGTGGCTAAATTTTAAGGGCCGATGTAGAATTTAAGTAAAACACAAATTATTTAGGAAGTTATTATTATTTCTTTTTGTAATTATAATATTTGTATGGTTCAAATATGTATTTAACAAAATATCGGCCAAATGCCAACCCCCCCCCCCCCCCATCCTTGGCGCCACTCCTCTATCTGATGGTCCAAATTTTCAATGACAATGTTGATGCTCAATTGTTGGGCATGATGATGAGGCGAGGTTTACTGCTCTTTTGCCACCCTATCGCAAAAAACAGCAATGGTTCCCATTCAACGAACTAAGAAGGCATTCACAGATTTTCTAACATTTTATACAGACCTGTTTTGCAGAAATTTAAATAATTTTTACAATTCTCCCAATTGTGGACGAACTTGAACGATTATGTTGATCAAAAGAATTACGAACTGCACAAAATGCATTTTGATTTGAACGCCCATTTTTTAAAAAACCTGAATAACTTTAAAGCGTTGCTCATTTGCGTATCTTTCCACGGATCAAATTTAGTAAGTCTGAGATTGAAAAATGTCAAATGAAATGCAGAAAACACATTTAAAGACTAGGTGTAGTTCACCTTCAACATGGGCCCTTAAATTTTAACCACCCTCTACAAAGAAAGTGATACATATTTTATTTAAAAGAGATTATTCCATAGCGATTAACAAAATAATAAATATTGTGCTTTAAATGTACACAAAATTAGTGGTGGGTATAAAAGATTCGGCACAGCCGAATATAGTGCTCTTACTTGTTTATATTCAGTTCTTCATTTAAGTTTCTCTTTAAGAATGAAAAATAATTTTGTTCGAAAATCTCTCAACTTGAAGTAGTAAAATTTTAAAATCGTTTATTTGTAGAATTTTAGTGCCTTATTTAAACATTTATTTCAAATACACTCAGGTCTTTTTTTATGCGGTATTTTTTTATGTGAATTTGAATTTATGCGGTTTTTAAATATTCAAATTTTTTTTTATATAAAAATAATATTTAGATAATTGATAACACTGGGCTTTGATATTTTTGTTAAGGTAGGTTTGTGCTTTCAGTAAAGTTTGTAGATTTCTTTTAAGGTTTGTACTTTCTGTTAACTAAGAAATGTTCTTACGTACGTTTGCACTTTAGTCATTGACAGGTGAATTTTGCATTAAATTTAAAACATTTATTGTGGTGGAATTTTACAGAGATTTTTAAATCTTAATTATCGAAGGTGTTGAAGTTTCGCTCCAAAAAGTAAGTAAGTAAGTGTAATTTTTTTATGGTTTCAATGCTAACAAAAAATTTTTGGATTCGATTTTAAGAAATTGATATGGAGAAAAATAAGAAAAAACGACAAACGATTTCTTTAGAGACCAAAATCGAAATTTTGGACCGCTTAGCAAATGGAGCTAAAAATAGGGCTCTGGCAGACCACTTTAAACTAGGCGAATCATCAATCAGAGCCATCAAAAAAATGAAATTTCCTTTTTTTATGCGAATTTGGTACATTTTTAATACTTTAATTTCAATTTATGCGATTTTTTTAAATTCCGGAACGTATCCATAGTTTTTGGGAGCTAGAGTCTTTTTTGATGCGATTTTTTTTATGCGGTTTTACGCGGAACGCATCTACCGCATAAAAAACGACCTGAGGTACTAGCTTCGATTTATTGCAAAAATTTCCAGAAATGAATGAACCGTTCTGCAGAAACCTCTCAGTAATAATAATTATTCTCCGGACAAAAATTTTTTTTTAAATCAAATGTTGAATTAATTTTTTACTTAAAACTAGCTGACTCTGCAATCGTTGTTTTGTCATCTAAATTATATCAAGTGAATATAAAATAACTAACTTATTTTAAGTGTGTGGAAATGTTGTATATGGCTGCCTGAAAGAGGTATAGAGCGCTGTCTACTTTTGCTGATGCGCACCACATCCCGTCTCGCTTATTTTTTTATTTAAGTTTACTACAATGTAGAAATTCCTTGTCCAAAGCATTGGTCCTCACTTTCGCATAATATTTAATATCGGACTCATACTTGAATACTAGACGACAAAATGAATTGGACGGAAATGCTGACGTTCTTGTTGGCATTGTTGGTCATTTGCTCTGCGTGTTTCAACTACGAATCGATGCGCTATTCTTTGTTTTAATCATATTTGTTGATTGTACACATGCACATCCAGTCAGATTTGTTTGTTTGCATTATCCAGTCAGATTTGTTCCATCTGTTCTTTAGGCTCTTCTATTTCGTATGTCAGAGGATCTAGTCTGACGGATTAATTTAAATCGTTTGCGTCTTGCTGGTATTGTTTGCTACATAAAATACAAAAATAGATAAAATTAAGGCTGAAAAACACTACACGGGAAATGTATTTCTCTTCTCGCTGTTTTAGCCACATTTTCACAATTATAATGAAAATGCAAATATATTTTTCATTTAATTGAATATGATATTTTAACAATGTTAATGCTCGTTTAATAATTCACAAATAAATAATAAAAAGTAATTAATAAATGTATAAGAATAGTTCTGTATCGTAGAAGAAATAGTTTAAAAATAAAATTTATTTTTTATGGGTGTGACACTGCCGCCTTCTATTAAATTGTACATTAACAGATAGGCTTTAAGTGAGCACAGTTTCATACAAATGGGTTATTTGGAAATATTAAAAAAAAATACTTTTTTTGGGCGTGGCACTGTCTCCTTATGTTTGACTTTATATAGTTTCGAGCGTTCTCATAGACTTTAAAAAGTTTTATAATATCTGTCACCGGTTAAGGCATACAAAGCAATCAAATAAAAATTTTGTGATGGACCACACTTACTACTAAGGGGTATGAAAAACCTACTGCATATATACACAAAATTACATAAAAATCCGGCACGCCGTTTTGGAGTAGTTTTGAAACAAACACTCCGATACGAAAATTGTACATTTGCTTACAAAATATAAGACAGGCAATTTTTCCGTCGTAATATATCAAGTATTTTCCTTTATTTTAAATTTTCCTTCTGTCTAATCATTTCAGGATATCAATGAAATAAATTTTTCATTATTATTAAGATTTTTGCTTTATTGTAATCTATACTTTTCATAAAACGCGTTGTTAAATAATGACTTTTTTCTATTGTTATAAAATTGCTTTTATGTTTTTCATGGCAAAATTAAATCCTTTATCAGTTTAAACATCGTTGTGTTTAAGCTATTTTTTAACCATCCTTCTGAACTGACAAATGACAGACTGTAATGAAAAACTTTTTACTAACAATCGTTTTTTGTTTTCAAACTAAAAGGACAGGATAAAACAGCTTATTAACGTCGTAATTTGTTGCAAAAAGTGAAAAAAAAACTCGAAACGTAGTAACTGAAAAAAATATGCTAACTTTTCAAACATTCTATGAAATTTAAAACGAAGAAAAAATTAATAACAAAAAAAAAATAAACAGAAAATCCTCAAACAATTTTAAACCATCAACTCTGCTTAAATTTCTAAAGATATATAATGTTTGACATTAATCATAGTATTAAAGTGGCATAAATTATGCACATTTTCTTTGTAGGCAGGTAAAAAATTTTTATTTAATTTTAAGTAGAGAAATTAAATATCATACTCGGTATTTTTTCTAAAATATAAATGTGTTAATAGTCAGCTAAAATAACTCATCCACTTGTTAAAGTGCAAAAATTACGAAAATCTTTATAAAATAAAAAAAAGAATACAAACAAAATAAAGTTAAAACAAGTAAGAGCGCTATATTCGGCCGTGCCGAATCTTATATACCCTTCACAACGTGTAGTCATGCAATAACAATAGTTTGTATCACCATTCATCTCATATGAAATACGTACATACATTAAAAAATATACATATATAAAAACAACCCATTTTAAAATTATAAATTTACGTATGTATGTTAAAAGAAAAAATAAAAAAAATAAAAAAAAAAAAATAAAAAAAAATAAAAAAAATATTAAAAAAAAAAATTTTTTTTTTAAATAATTAAAATATATATAATAAATATAAAACAAGAAATAAATTAAAAAAAAAATATTTAAAAAAAAATAAAAATATAAATAATATATTAAATAAAAAATAAAAAAAAATTAAAAAAAAAATTTTTTAAAAATAAAAAAAAAATTTTTTGACTCAGCTGGGATTCGATGCCACGTTTACTCTAACCAGTATACACTTTTGTATGTATGTAATGTTGTTTTTGTGAAAAAAAAATCGATGTGGTCGTGGGTTTTTGCTCATATCTCAGTTGTTTATGCTCCGATGTTTTTGATTTTCAATACCGATCTACTCCCGAATATTTTAATACCTCACCCGGGTCCAGCCGATATCGAGGGGCTTCAAAAAGTTGTTGAAATATACACACGGACAGACGGACAGACTGACAGAGCTTAATCGACTCCCCTATTCATAAGCCTTTAGAAAATATATACCTTATGGGGTCGGAAATGAAAATTGTAGAAATTTCACACGGAATGACAAACCTGTATATACCCTTTTTCACTGTGTGAAGGGTATAAAAAGAACACTTTTCTTTTCAAGGATATAGAATATATTTCTCAAGTATTTAAAAAATTTTTTATATAAAAAATTGTACAAAATGATTATATTTATTCAAATCATAGTTTTCCTCTGAGTAAAAAACATAGAAAGATTTTTTTAAACATATTTTAGAGAGGAGATTACTACACTTAATTTAGATCTGAATTAAATAATTTTAAAAGACTTGAGTAATCTGTGTTTCTGAATAAACATAAGTGTTATTTTTGTGCAGGAGGCCCCGGTCGACTAGTCAGTAGTGTGCTGGTTTGCTAGTTTGGGGTTGCGAGTTCGATTCCCGCCAGACACTCTGGACTGGTCTGCTTCTCTTTCTTCCTTCTATTCTCTTTCCATTCTAACTATTCTTTACAAAATACACACAACACAACATGCCAATCGGGCATAAGTGTATACCTGTCGTGGGTTTGGGCTTTTAGTGCCCCTCCTTTTCAACCTTACCTAACCTTATGGTTGTTTATAATTTTATAATGTCATTTTTGAGAAGACATCATAATATTTTTGTCATCATAATTTTGTAAATCATACTTTATTTTTACTTTAGTTTTCAAGGACACACATGAAAGGAAATATTAAATGATAAAACTAAAACAAATGCCCTTATATTCGAGACGAATATTAAATCATTTAACATAATAAAAATAACTTTCACTTAAATTCGACAAACAAATATAGTTAAAGAAACTATAGTATGACTATTGTGATGATGTCGTAACCATAGTTTATTTTTTGCGTGTAACAGGCAGGAAATTTGTTTTAAAATTTTCAAAATAGGCCAGTTTATAAATGATAATCAAATTAAATCATAAATATTTCTAAATGAACACCATAAAATGATGTTATGTTTATTGGAAAAGAATACAAACAGAACACTTTTTAAATGATTTCACTTTTAGCTGCAAAATTTTATAAATTTTGTTGAATATATTCTTGAAACAACGAACTTAAAGGACAAACATTTTCTAAAATAGAACCCATGATTACTATTTGTCTGGATGAATGCGTTAAAAGAAAATATATCAAAAAAAAGACCGAAATAAATTCATGCCTCTATTTCAACGCACCAAAGGTATGCCGTAATTCTTTTTTTTTTTTTTTGTTTAGCTAAAGAAAAAATCTGTGTTTCCGTTGTTCAACTGAAGCATAGCAAAAAACAAAATCAATTTCAATTCAATTATGGAATGATTATTTTTATTTTGTATTCAAATCAGTTGTTTTTGTATTTTAAAAAATAAATTAAATTTCTGCCACTTATTTTGCTTTTCTCGGTGGGGTGCACGCTTTTTGTACGAATACCGTTAAATATTATTCTACTTTGCAGAGGTATAAAAGTGTGTGTGTGTCTGTTATTTTCTAATCTATACGTGAAGGTTTTTCTTAAGAAAATAATGCTGAGTTAGTGTAACCAAAGCGTTGGGATATTTGTATACTTAAACTTTAAACTATCAAATAATTTTAGATAATAAATTTTTTAGTATTACTTAAGGTTAACTTTAAGCTAAGGTTTTTGAGATTTATTTTCCCAAAGTCAAAATTAATTTAACAATAGAAAGAGAAATCAATTGAGAGTTACCTTTTGTCAATACGAAACAACAAAGCAACAAACTTGACATAAAGTATATTATAACTTATCAAATAGTATACAAAATATTTAGGGAATTTTTCACTTTAAATCCTCCTTAAAAAACTATCTTTACAACATGTCAACGAGCTTCTGATATTGTTGTTTACTTACATATGTATGTATGAACTTATATACAAAATAAACTTATGCAGTTGAAATATGGAGAAGAAATACTTAACAACTGCTTAGTATGTTTATAAAAATCGATTTTTGTATTTTTTTTTTTTTTGCCAATAAATCTCTATAAGGCTAAGTAGCGCTGAGGCGAAATATTTATTTTGTTAGTGATAAAAGAAATATTTAAAAAATATAATAATAATAATAATAATAATAATAATAATAAAAATTAAAAAAGCCTTAAGACGAAGTTAAAAGGCATATTAATACAAGACGACATTTTAACTGAACCCACGGAGAAAGTGTTATTTAAATTGATGGAGAAAAAGGTCTAAAAGTCGTTAAGATAAGATATAAAACTAATATTTAAATTTTAATTCAGGCTTGAGTTCATATTAACATTCTTTTGTGTAACAAAGAATTTTTTTTAATTGTGAAAATGAATAATCTGAAAAATGATATTTTTACCGACACTAGCACAGTGAAATGCATTTTCGAAACCAGCTATAATTTCATCATCAGCACTGTTTGATCGGTGGTTGTAAATGTCATCTATTAAACTCCCACTAAATACTTACTTTTCCTTTTTTCATATATTTTTTACCACAATGAGTTAGATTTAAATTTTACCAAACAGAAATCGATTTTGTTTGCTTGTTAATATCTTTAATTTTATCACTATTTTTGTCCTGCTCTAGCCACCAGTTAGGTAACCGAAAAGTTCTCTGAATAAAAATTCAATTCATAGAAGATATAAAAGATATAAATTTAAATTATTTTTTTGTTAAGCCTAAACTGTTAAATCTCAAAACTCAAGTATTAATAATTTTATTTAAATTTTAGTTTTTGTATGTCAAAAATAAAAGACTGTTTTTGATGTTATTTAAATGCTCTAAAGAAAGCAAAATCAAATGGTGGGTTTGCTCTGTAACACTTTTTGGTATTAAAATAACCAGTGAACTCCGTTCATTAGCTTTTATTACATTAAGCAAAATCAAATGGTAGTTTTGCTCTGTAACACTTTTTGGTATTAAAATAACCAGTGAATTCCGTTCATTAGCTTTTATTGCATTAAAATTTGGAATTCTGATGGGTATAAAACCTGGCAGCACTCCACACGAAAATGTTCATATTATGTTTGTATGAAAATCGTCATTGTACATATGTATGTATGTAAGCGTTTATGTATTTAAGCATTTAAGTATTTATGTGTTTGTAGTTAAAAATATCAATCAGTGTGTAAAACTTATTTAAATTTAGAATTGTATCACTTGCATCAAGTATTCTCTCTTAACGCATTTTTCCACACTAACATATATACATACACATATACATTCATACATACTTATAAATATAAGTCACAAAAACAAATTACTTTTAAAGTATTTTTTTTAAACAACATAAGTATGTAAATAAATCAGTGCACATATCAATAAAAAATCTACTTGGAGTAGAATGAAAAATCTTAGAAAGAAGCAAAACAAACTTCACTGTTTTCACTTCAGTTTTTAAATTGCTTTGTTAATTGTTAGTAGATTAATGTTTTATATAAATATTGTCAATGTGCATTCAAAAGGTAATAGGGTTTGTATGTATTCTCTAGAATTTAAAATAAATTAAGAGAGCATGTTCCAACGATATAAGTTTCTATTATATTTAAAATAATTTTTAAGGAATTCAAAAATATTTTGACCCAACACAAATTCAGTTAAAATAAATTATTTTCTTTCATTTTTACTCAAGGGCAGTACATCAAAAACTTAGCTCGTGGTTAAATTTTGCTATTCTTGTTTACATACCCGCCAAAATCAAAATTAGCTTCATCTGATAAGATAATTTTTTTGGCAAAATCAGCCAAAGCAATGTCGCAATATTTCCCAACGTTGCTCAAGCGTATACACAACCATATTCGTTCAGCGGAAGGATAAAACTAATCATCTGTCAAATCAGACATGAGCTAAGTGTAACCATTCACGAAATAAGCACTAGTTGAAAAACAATGCTAGATGGCGGACCCTTTATTTTCTAAATGCTTATGAACATTACAGTCGGACCAATATCCGTCTGTTGGTTGAAATCAACTTTTAAAAGCCCCCACATGTTTCGGCGATCATAATACGCAAAAATTATATAAAACTAGTAATAGTATTATATTTTGAAGTATTCGTAAATGAACCGCTATTGAAATACAGCATAATCGCCTCATAACTTTCTGAGATATGAGCAAATAAGCACGTCTGTTAATGTTTCCCCCCCCTATTTTTACCATACAAATTAAAATTTTGCAACTTTAGAATAATTAATAGGCACGTATGTTACTGTTTATAGATATGAGAAGCCTCTTGGGCGAATTGGACAAATCAGAAACTAATGGGCAAAGTTATAGGTAAAAAAAAATTGGAAAAACAAAATATTTTTTTTCTAATACTGCGCGCATGAAATGAAAGTAAACAACGCATGTTTGTTGAGACAACAGTATTACATAATTATTTATGAATTAAACTTAAATTAATCTCTCGAAGCAGGAAACTTATACAAGGGTACAAAAGGAAGAAATTATTATTTGTGTATTTATATTGCTACAGATTATTAGTTTAAATTACATCTTAATTCTATTGGTTTAATTTGCAGTAGTGTTTTTTACAGTAGTTTATGTACATTTAATATTTCCTTAAGTTGGTATTATTTTGTGCAGCAGACCTTGAGGCACAGTTATTTCTCCTTCATGTTACTAACCTTTAACATTACGTCCTAATCTAAATGTAACTGCCTTCTGGTAACTTACAAGAATATAAAGAATGGTTAAATTTTAAGGCCCGATGTTGAATGTGAACCACACCTAAAGTTTTTTTAATGCATTTCATTTGATATTTCTCAATTTCAAACTAATTCAATTTGAACCATGGGAAGATACGCAATTGAGCGACGCGTTAAAGTTATTCAAGTTTTTTATTGAATTGGGCGTTCAAATCGAAATGCATTTCATATACTTCGTGATTCTTTTGATCAACACAATCGTTCAAATTCGTCCACAATCGGAAGAATTGTGAAAAATATTTAAATTTTAGCAAAACAGGTCTGTATGAAATATAAAACCATCTGTGAATCCCTTCTTAGTTCGTTGAACGGAAAGCATTGATATTTTTCGCGATAGTGTGGCAAAAGAGCAGTCAAACTCGACTCATCATCATGCCTAACGATTGAACATTAATATTGTCATTGAAAATTTTAACCATCGGATGGAGGTATGCCGCCGAAGTCACGGCGGCCATTTGGCCGATATTTTATTCCATAATTTAACCATACTAATATTTTCACAATAAAAAGAAATGACAATAATTTCCTAAGTAATTTCTGTTTAATTTAAATCAACTAGAAAAGCCCGGCGCGCGTTGCTACGCCCCTTAATGAATAAAAATGAATTCTGAATTTAAATTCAATATCAAGTGGGCGTGGCACTGCCCATTTTTCTAATCACGAAACAGTATAGTCATGACAGCTCAATATGTTTGCAAAGTTTCAGAAAAATCGCTCAAGTGGAAGTACCTCGAAATTATAACTTTTTTCTATGGGCGTGGCCCTGACCACTTTTCTAATCACGAAACTATACAGTCATGACAGCTCAAAATGTGTGCAAAGTTTCAGAAAAATCGGTCCAGTCCAAGAAGCTTAATATAATAACTTTTTTTATGGGAGTGGCACTGCCCACTTTTCTAATTACGAAATTGTAAAGTCATGACAGCTCAATATGTGTGCAAAGTTTCAGAAAAATCGACCCAGTGCAAGTACCAAAAAATTATAAATTTATTTTATGGGCGTGGCCCTGCCCACTTTTCGAATCTTAAAAGTATATAGTCATGACAGGTCGATATGTGTGCAAAGTTTCAGAAAAATCGGTCAAGTGCAAGTAGCTAAAACTGATAACTAATTTTTTATGGGCGTAGCCCCGCCCACTTTTTTCCACCCATAAACACGCCCTGGTATGTGTACAACAACTTGCCAAAGTTTGAGTCCGATCGGTTTTACAGTTTCGGAGTCTATAGCTAACACACACACACACACAGAGTTTCACTTTTATATATATAGATATCGGCCCTTAAAATTTAACTACCCTTTAGAAGTGTGTTAATAAAGCTTAGCTGTTCATGCGTTGTTGCGTTTGACACTTTTTCATCTATTCTTATATTTCTAAACTCAAGTTACACACAACGCGTTCTATGCATCAACTTTTTGTTTTGATCAGCTGTTGTGTTTATATTTTTATCAACTTAAAACAATTTTGCCAAAATGGAAAGTGAAATTAACATTATAAGGGAATTTATGTAATTCATTGAGTTTATGTACATGATATTTTGTGCTACAAGGGCCTACAAAAAGCTTGAAAATAACACGAGCATCCATGGCACTTGTTTTCTTTTAATAATAAACAAACAGAGATGACACTTAGCACATAACAGTTACCGATAAATAGAATAAAAATTTTGGTAATGAAAAAATTTAAAATTAGTTTTTATGTATTTTTTTTTCTTAAAAGTAATTGTAAACTTTTTTTCGAATACTTTTTATTTTATTAAAAACATTTTTTAACACAAAAAAATAGAAAAAACTAATCCACAACACAAACAGATTAATCAATAACATAAAAATATTATATTATTTTTCATCCATGGCTTTCAACAACAGCTGGCATATATTAACTTTTTCTGCGACGGATACAAAAAAAGAAAGTAAGCCTACTTTGCTGCGTTGATACTTACGTATATGCATTCATTGCGTTTTGTCGTGTAACTTGTCACATAAAAAGAAACAATGGTATGTAACTCCAGCTTTATAGTTGGGTCAATCGGCTACTTTAGTTCGTTTTTGTTCACTTTTTGTGCAAACCACAATGTAGTTTAATAGGGGTTCAGGGTTCATGAAAAAAACGAACGATATTGATGGCAAATGAACTAAAGTAACAATTTGTGCCCAACCACTACTTTACTTAAAATAGTCGAGCAACACAGCTAACATGATCAGTATAACAGTAATGATTTTCAAGAACGTATCAAAGTAAGTTTAATAAGAAAGGTGTATAGCAATAAGTGATATAAAAAAGTAGTGTAAAACAATATCTGAGTGGGTTTAAATAAAGTACCATTACTTTTATAGCGAATTTTAAAACCATAATTATTAAAGGCTTTTAATTCTTTGTAATTGGCTACGATATTAGTTTACAGGCACAAAATCGATAGGAGAAGAGCAAAATACGTGTCAAGCAATATGCAGTCTTATTATATTACTTAACTCTGAGACTATATAGTACCGCTTCTGGACTTTTGAATCCACTGCATAACGTCAACGTTAAATTTTATTACCTACCAATGTCTGTTTTGGCCCACTGTAACTATAAACATCGACAGTCTGTTTATGTTTTTACTATAGTTTACTAAATGTCTTTTTAAATAAACATAAATTGTTTTAAAATAATAAGTAAAGCAAATAATAAAAAAAGATTCGTTAACAAATTCCCATCACTTGTGTCATTTTTATTTTGTTTGTTTAATATGGTTGTATGTCTGAATACTCATATTGTTGATGTTGATGGTTGAATAACAAACACGTACAATTAAGAATGAACACACAGGGACATGTGATACACCAACATTTAAATGAAATCGCTTATATAAAATAAATAAATATTTTTAAAAATATCACTAATATTTACGCACAGTATTCCATACATACTATGTCTATATTTACAATTCCAAACACATTTTTATTTATTCTTCTTTTAACTATACGCATCTACATGCATTATAGCCATAAAAGTCTACCAGTTGCCATAAGGACAAAAGGGAACATACTTATATTTCATATAATATTTTCACTGGAATTTTTTTTTTAATATTTAATTTGTTTCCATTTATGTTAGTATACTTATATGTTGCCGTCAAAATATTTGAATAGGTTTTTGAGTATTAACTAGGCGATCGATTATTCGACTTTTTTAAGAAATCGGGTTTCAAATAGTTCGAAAACTAGAGTTTGAAAAAATCGTTTGTTTTTTCGAAAATGTACAGAAAAGTGATAACCATGAAAATTGGGCGTTATAGTAGGCGTGTCGAAGTAATTTCTGCTAATGAATAAAATTTAGATATTTTAATGTAGTCCTTTATTATTCCAAAATCTTTATTCATAGAGAAATTATACGAATTTTAGGTAAAAAGTTATATGGGAGGTGGGCGTAAAAGTAGGCGTGTCACATTTGTTTTCCGTTAAAACAAAGCCTTTCACCAAAAACCCACGTTTGCTAAATTTCAGAATCATGCTATTATTTTGTTGCCTTTATAACGTTTTTGTTTTTAAATATACTGAAAAATACACTGTACGGTATAAATTTTCGTACATTTTGATCTATCACTCCTTTCCTAAAGCATAAATCTAAGCAATTTTCGGGGACGAATATTGTTTGCGTTTGGATACAATTTCATTTTATTCGACGTTGGAAGGACACGGTTTTTTTGACCTACTCTTGCATTACGAGCTATAATTTTCTTCCTAATATTCCGATTTAGCCCATTTTCAATACCAAAAAAGCCTTGTGTTTAAGAAAGATTCTGGCAAAACTTGAGCCCCCTAGCTTTTTCGGTGCGACCTCTATCGTGCTTTCATAGCTAGATCGTCATAAAATCAAACCCTTATTCAGAATATTGTTACAGATTTATTTTTAAATAGCTTAATTTACATTATAATTTATTTCAGTTGTAGTAGTTTAAGTTACCGTAGTTTTATTTGTATTAGTTTATTTCGCTGGTTGTTCGAACATGATGTGAGTTATTATGTGCAGCATACTTGTAGGCACTTTTATTATTCCTGCATATTACTTAACATTAAGATTACGTCTTAATTTAAATGTAACGGTTTTCGAATGTACTAGTGTGTACACATGAGAACTTTGTCGAATGCTACCTAACACCACTATGTTACTATAAATAGCCGAACAACACAGCTAACATGATCAGTATAAGAGTAGAACTTGTAAAGCGCGTATCAAAGTGAGTTTGATAATAAAAGTGTATAATAATAAGTGAAATAAGTAAAGTGCTATAAAAACAATATCTGAGTATATTTACATAAATAAAGTGCTCTTAATTTTATAACTAATTTCAAGTGCTTTTAATTGCAATAAAAGAACTCAAAGTTATTTAAAGGAAATAAGCCAACGTTTATAAAAGGTATAAACATAACAATATATTTATTTTGTGGGGTCTTAAATGGATATTTCGATGTGTTACAAACGGAATGACAAAATGAATATACCCCCACCATTTTTTTGGTGGCGGGTATAAAAAAGATATCTTTTTTTAACAAATAATTTCATTACAATTAATCCAGTTGCTTTTTTACTCCCTCAGACTGAGGTTTGTGATATAAATTAAGGCAAAACACTTTATTCATTTGCACCATAACGGTATTTGGTCTGTTAATCTTAATTTATAAATAATTTGTAAGTGTAATAAATAGCAAATTAAAAGAAGTATTTTCTTTTCATATCCGTCTTACATACCACGCATCCATTATACAAAATATACAAATATATATGTATGTATATATACATAAAATATTTACATAAATTTATATATTCAAAATAAAATAAAGGCTCTTTACAGTTCTCACAGTTGGCGCGAAAATCATGTTAAGTAAAATTGTTCAGCTTTTACGTCACGTAAACAAACATTTATTTATTAACGATATTTTAACCTACAAGTGCTACAATACTCTTCTACTATTTAAAGAGGAAAGCTGGAGTTGAAGCATTAATTGCCATTAAAAAGGAATAATTTATTTTTAACAGATTTCAAAAGAAACTTTTAATTCTAATTAGCAATGTAAAGCTTTAACTAATTTTTAAAGGGATTGCTTAAATCAAAGCGACAAACAAAGCTAATTAAAGTTAAGCAGCAAAAAGTTTACTCCTACTAAACAACATACATTTCAATGACTATCACTTATATTGTCTTTTTAACTAAGAATTATTTAAGTAAAGACCTGATTTATAATAAGATACTTAAATATTTATTTTTTAGACATTGGAATTCTAATTGGGACATCTTTTAGAAGCCATTTAAGTACATAACTTCTTACAATTCTTATTTAATTTAACACACTTTAGTATAAGTACTAATGTTTTTGACAATAGCGGCATAGCAGTTCATTAAGTCACTACTACACGGCATGTTTTTTACATCTGATTTTAAAATTTGTGAGACATATGTAAATCTATATGTCTGTCAAAATTGTACTTTTACAGGCAACCGTCGCACAGTTGTATTTCTTGATATATCTAACTGCTAAAAATAGAAGGAGTGATCCTACAACGATAAAATTTTGCACACTTATTCAATTTTAAGTATAACAAAGTTTTAAAATCCGTCGACTTCCCTTGGACCGCCAATTTTGTTTCACGAATTTTCGTCCTCAATGTATGGGTCGCAATTCTTCATAGAACTTGAGGAAATTCGGCACTCGTCTATTAGTTGATCCAAAAAAAAGCTCGACTAAATTTAGTTTGAGTCCGTCGACTCCTAGGGGTACCTTCCTTACACCGCCAATTTTTTCACTTATTTTTCTTTTGAATGTATAGGCCGTAATTCCCAATATCCTCTGATGAAATCTGGCATACATCTATAAATTTATACAAAAGATAGTTCTGCTAATTTTATTTGAAGTCCATCTAATATTAGGAGTACCTCCCTTGAACCACCATATTTTCGCTTATTTTTCTCTTCAATGTATGGGCCACAATTCGCAACGGAATTTGATAACAATTAGCAGATGTCCATAAGTTGATCTAAAAAAGAGCACGACAAATTTTGGTTGAAATCCATCGACTCCTAGGGTACCTCCCTTGGACCCCCATTTTTCCACGCATTTTTCTTTTCAATGCATAGGGAGCAGTTCTCAATAGAATTTGGTTAAATTTGGCACACGCCTATTAATTGATAAAAGGAAGAACTAACAAATTTGGTTGAAATGCGTCGTCTTTTCTGTAACCTGAATGAAAAAATTTCGTATAAATATAATTCTCATTGAAAATACTACTAATATTTAATTAAAGAAATGCTTAAAAATGGTTATTCCCGTCCAGCACGAATAAAAAATATTTATATAGGCAAATTATATTTAAGCATTTTATTCATCAACTATCATTTCTTTAACTACATCATGCAATTCTAAAATTTTTAAATGAGGTTGACGTTTTAAGCTACTCAAGCAACCGTTGAAAAACATCAGTATTCGTTGCAGTTTTACTGCACTTTCTATCAAACATTAATCTATAGTTTCTGTAATCTTTATTACGCACTTCTTCTGCTTCCTCCGAGAGAATACCAATTGGGAGTACTGCTGCATCTATTATATCCTTTCCATGAATAAGAACTTTGTGGACAGAAACAGGCTTGAAGTACCATTTAAATATTTTAACAAATTGTTTAGCCGTTTACCACGCAAATTTCTTAAATAGTAAGCACTGAATTTTCCTGTTTTATAAAATTTGTTAACAAATCGACATTGCTATCACAATCATTAAGTTCCTGGTACAATTCACTACATGACACAGAAAATAAAAAATATTTTTAGAATTGTACTTTAAATTTTATTACAATATTTATTAACGTTTACACATTGCAAATTTTGTTTTCAATTTAGGCGGTGTTTTTCTATACATTTTCTTTTATTAAAACATATGATTTTGTTTTTCTTTATTCTATTATTTTTATTAATAACTCAAATTTTTTTAAAAAGGTATGCAAAACTTTTTTATTATAAATACTAGCGTGCAATATTCGTGACTTTTTTTTTACTAAATTTGGACTTTTTTTTAAAGATTGACAAAAGTTGGTGAATTTTTAAATTAATTCCAAAAAACAGCCTTTTACCTTTCATTTCGCTATACTGAGAGCACGGAAACAACGAAAACAGCCAATGCTGAATTTTGCAGGACAATTTTGATGCACTCATATCTCCCAAACTATGTACGCAATAACTTTTTCTTTTCCTTTAAATTAAAAACAAGGCTTCGGATTTTAATAAAATCGACACTCAGATTTTTCCGCTCGAAACATCTTCGATATATAAATCTTTGAATTTGATCAAAATTACCATATATTTTGCTTTCACAACATTAACCTGATTTCAATCGATCTTTTCTAAGAATATGTATACATATATCTTAAAAGAAATGCAGATTTTTGCTTACCAGACTCTTCTCTATAAAAAAGCATCATTAGATTTTTTAAAAGTAATAGTCAAAAAATGCCTTTCTTGTAGCAAAAACCCCATAGTGCGTCGCTGACTGCTTTGGAACACACGACATGTTCGTATTAGCAGTGAAGAAATTGACAAGTCAGATTTAAAAAACATGCCGTGTATTAGCATTACCCAGGACTTAAACTTTTAATGGATTAACCATGCACACATTTTTGATTATATTAATTTTTTTGCAATATTTTGAATTTCTTGCAAGAAATTTTAAAAAAATTTTTTTGTTTTATTCACAAACTTATATAACGAATGGAATGCAACGTTTAATTAACATCTACTTTTTAGCTATAAACTTTGTAAGATTAAATTGTTTTTTTAATTTTAATGTAGGTGCTTTTTGGCTTTCAGATGCCAAAATCTGTTAAAAAAAAAAGTGTATTGAAAATAGCATTCGCCTTACAAATGAATTGGTAGCTACTTTTTAAGAATATTAAGAGCAATATCGCTAAATGATATTTTTCCCCGCAAAAAATTTTTAAAACTCGCTAAATTTGACAAAAAAAAAATAGCTGAAATGGCAACAGTGACGAGTACTACAAAATAATTGCACACTTTGAACTTATATTTTCATCCGCTTCTAGAGGTAATTGTTATGGCAGTTAGTTTTTACGCTTATAAGCCTTCAAGTGCAATACAGTTATTTGTAAAACCAGGCCAAACATAACAAACCACCTATACATTTTGAACACAAAAACATACGTTGGTTATATATGTATGTTTTTACTACAAATAAACAACATACATTTAGGAGTTTCCTTTAAAATGTTTTATGAAAATGGAAAAGGAATATAAAATTAAAAATATTCTTTAAGTTTTTAATAAATTTCCAACTACAACTTATTTTCAAAATAATTAACTGGACGAAATGATGAATAGTATTTTTCAGGGAAGTATTCAAAAGGGCGGTTCATAAATACTTATATCGTCGGTCTCATGTATAAAGACCCTAACCCAAGTAATTATAATTTTACAGGAAAATGTAAAAATGTAACATAAACAGTATAATCGTAATGTATTTTTTTTAAACTGTTATTTTCGATACTAGTGTTAGATTTTTGTGTCGAGGTGTTCTTGTGTGAAATGTATTGAAATCACTGAAAAACTCAGTTTCGTAAAGGGTATGAGTTACGGCCTTTCTACCTGAAACCGACGATATATTCTTCGCAATTTTATTTAAGATTTATTTTCTACATTTCTTTCCATTTCGATCGCTTTTGAATGTCGTATTTAGGGGTTTGCTAGAGTCTGTTTTTATGATTTTATCTTTTATATACATAAATATGTTGCCTATAAATTCAAGTAGAATTATTGAATTTTAATATGAGTATAAACTGCTTTCTCATAAAACTATACTCATTAAAGCGAAGAATTAGTCCGTAACTTTTTGCTTCTCTTACTTATATGCTCAAAGCAATATAATATCTTTTAAGCAGCTCAATTTTACCACAATTTTGTTTTTGAAATTTTCGTATGTATATGTGTGTTACTTATTATTATCCTACTAGAAGAACTTCTGCTTTTAAGTAATAAAAGTCAGCTCATTTGCCATCCACTTCATATTCAAACATAATTCCTCAACTATTGACTATTTATTATTTTATGCGTGTCTGACCAAATAACAGACATGTAAGTCAGCCTAACAACTTACCTTTTACATAAATCAAAATAAGTTTTCTTTTATTTTTATCTCCAGTAGCTGAAATTTATACTTATAGTGATTTTGGTCTTTACAATAAGTAATTTGGTTTCGTTAATAAAAAAATATAAATAATTTAATACAGTGCATGAGAGAGTAATCTGATTTCATATATTTAAAATGGAAAAAAAGCCTTCAAAAATATATTTGTATGTTGGTGATTTTCGATTTATAAAATTTTAACATATTACTTAGTTTGAAAAGGATGGAGCAGTAAACAAGAGATATATTCAACACCCTCACTCGGAGGCCAATATGGTCCATTGCGTAACATATTACGTAACTTTTGCCTAACATCTTCGTTACACAAAATGGGAGTTTATTGCTTCATTATGAATTTCAAACATTTGGCCATTGTCACTTGATTTCAAATATTATTGCTAATTAACACCTAAGCAGGTCTAAGGAAATAATAACCAAACTTAACGATTGTTTTACCCAAAGGGGAGTTAGAAAACCCCGTAAAGGAAAGGAAAAAAAATTATCATTAAAGTGAAATATTATGGCTTTATAAAAAATATGACAGGTACGCTTATTTTTTAACAAAAAAAAAAATTTTAATTACCAAATATGAAAAATTCAGAACTATCTCGATAAATTTATAGATTTAAATAATATTTCTTTATGATGGTTTCGAAGTTTTTGTTAACAATAAAACTTTCTTAAAATATCATATTATAAAGGAACACTACAAAAAATTTTTACTTATTTTACAAAAAACATATCTCAGTAATTTAATAAATATGAAATAAATCAAATAGTTATGATAAATCTAAAAACAGCTGCGTATGTCTATTTTTATCGATTTTGAGTTATTGTTGAAAGGTGATTTTCATTTTAAATCAATGAAAATATAATGAAAAGCACACACAATGATACGGTTGGTTCGTGTTTTGATGTAGCGTTGCTTATATACTAAAACAAACGGCTTATTTAAAACTAAATATTTGCGAAATTGTTTTGCTAAGATAAAAAGAATCCAAAAAAAATATTAATAATAAAAGCAGAGTTTCTGCTTGGAAGATAAGACATTTTTAAATTTTTCGCCTGTTTTTATAAATAAAAAAATTTCGCATGGAAATTTTATTAAAAAAAGTTTTGATTTCTCAATTCCTTTTAAAATAAGGATGACAATATATTTTTTTATCATTCTTCTCATTTGAGCAACTAACGAGAGTATTTATTTTATTTTCGCTCTGATATTTAGCTTTGATGTTTTAAAAAAAAAGGTTTCTTTCAAAGTTTTCATAGTAGTTAAGGATGCATTTACAGTTTCTCTTAATATTATATCCATTTGTGGTAACAACATGTGCACATATTAATTCTGATTCTCCTAGACGATTCTCAGAAATAAAAAGTTTTTTAAATTCAATACAAACATTTTATTTAACAATTAAAATTATCAATATAAGGGAAACAGGTGAACATAAACATCAGTATTAATGTCTCATTAGTTTTGTTTAGTTTATAAAAAACAAACAAGAAAACAAGCGGCGTAAATAAGTTTTTAAAAATCCTCATTTGGCAAAGTTAGTTATGATGTTTGCTAGATTGTTATTATCTACGTAATTACGAGGCCAGTGAAATTCTTCATTGGTCACATTTACAATGTTATCCAAGTTCGCTGTTTCTTTTCTGTTTCAAATGCATAAGACACTACTACATAGACTCCGTTAGTGGACGTTCTACTAAAGAGAGACTGTTCTAAATTCTTATGCAATAAAATGTAGCAATTTATATTTTATTTACTAAATAACAACGTGATTTATATTTTTATTTAAAACTTATTCAACACTTATATAATACTAGCCAAACCCGGTGCTCGTTGCTACGCCCCTTAATGAATCGAAATGCATTTTAAATTTTAATTGAATATCTAGTGCAAAAACCTAAAAATTATAATTTTTTTTATGGGCGTGGCATTGCCCACTTTTCTAATCACGAAATTGTAAAGTCATAACACCTCAATATGTGTGCAAAGTTTCAGGAAAATCGGTCTGGTGTAAGTACCTCAAAATTATAACCTTTTTTTATGGGCGTGGCCCTGCCCACTTTGCTAATCACGAAATTATATGGTTATGATAGCTTAGTATGTGTGCAAAGTTTCAGAAAAATCGGTCCAGTGCAAGTACCTCAAAATTAAAACTTTTTTGGGGGCGTGGCCCCGCCCACTTTTCTTATCACGAAATTATTTAGTCATGACAGCTCGATATGTGTGCAAAATTTCAGAAAAATCAGTCAGGTGCAAGTAGCTAAAACTGATAACTAATTTTTATGGGCGTGGCCCCGCCCACTTTTTTCCACCCATAAACACTCCCTGGTATGTGTCCAACAACTTGCCAAAGTTTGAGTCCGATCGGTTTTACAGTTTCGGAGTCTATAGCTAACACACACACACACACACAGAGTTTCACTTTTATATATATAGATATCACAAAACGTACAACATAAATCCTCTTGGATGGCTGCATTTCAATCGTTGTTGAATCTGCACATCCTTTGAAACTTTTTGCCTAATTTGGTTTTGATAGGATCAAATTTCAAAGGATATTTTTCTGCAGTGGTTTACAAAGAATTTGCAAGATTTATGCTCACATGAATTTTAGTAAAAAGCTTAATACATAAACCCTATTTTTATCTGGAACAAGTTTCTGGCTCTGCTAAAAAATTTGATTTTTGGTCATGAAAAACTCAAAAATATTTTGTAAATCTTCATATATTCGCAGCAAAATACAAAATTTTAAGATAGTGCAAAATGAATAACAGTTTCAGAATAACTTAGTCCATAAAGCAAAAGGATTCGTTCAAAAAGTCTTCCAAAATTCGAAACAAATTGTCAAAAATTGTGTGAAAAATGCAGAATATCTTAAATAATTCACGTAAACAAACACCATTTTATTAATATTTTCATGTTAACACATGCTCTCCAATGAAACGCTAATGTTAAAATCATTTGAGTTTTCACCTAAATTAAAACACTTTATCATCATTTGATTATATCAGTGAATTTTTGCGTACATGTGTACGTATACGTAATATTTAATAATTGTTTATTATATATTACGTATACGTATAGAGGTCTGGAATACAATTTCAACAAAAGATTACCCAGTAAAAAAAAACTAGAAGTGGTGCAAAGCAAATTACATTTTTAAGACTTTTAAATAAAATTGGTAAAAGCATTCATTCTAAATGACTTCCTCAATGCAAAATAATTTGTCATACATGATGTGCTTAAAAATGAATGCAACATCATGCAAAATATTTTTAACTATTCATGTAAACAAACAAATTCAACTCATGAAATATCCGATGTTTTTCACCAAATATGCATAAGTTCTGTGCACTTGTTAAAATAGAGTGCAGTTTATTAATGCATTCATGTGAACAATGATGATGTCCAATGACACGCTAATGTTAAAATAATTAGTGTTTTCATCAAATTTAATTACTTCGTCACCCCTGCAAATTCACTTTTTTGTTTTTTTTTTTTTTTTTTGCGGGTACGTTTAGATAATTTTTTTTTTATATTTTTTTATTTTTATTCACGCTTTCTTAAAAAAAATTAATGTAGCTGACATACTAATTATTAAACTAATACAAAAAAATTTAATAATTTTATGAAAATAAATGATTAATTTTTTAATAAGAATTTTTATTTATATAAAATATTAATCTTATTAATATTTTTCTTTCATACTCACCAATTTTTTTGTTTTATCTATTTCAAAAATGTAACTAATGGCATAGAATTTAATAAACATAATAACATAATTGTTGCATATTTGTTAGTGGAAAGACAGTATTATTATTATTATTCGCTATATCATATCAAACCACTAAAATTCAATAGAATAAATAAAATGAGTAGAAATAATTGAGCAAAAAGCACTTTATTCACTCAAATGTCTATTTTTCAATTTGCTTGGAAATTATAACAAGCTTTTGACACATCGATTTAACTGCGACTTTTATTGTTACAAGTTATCAAAGTAACTGTCACTCAAAATATATTAAATGATACAAATGTGTTAAACTTGCAAAGAGTATTTTATTTAAAATTTGTGCAAAAAACATCAGTCATGTTGTTGTACGTGATGACTAAGAAACAAATATTTTTGTAATATACTGACATTTGTAGCTAATTTATACACGCTTATATATGCTTAGCTCTTTTGCTAGTCTCACAATTGGGATAAACGACAAATTTTTTGCCTGGAATATTAGTCATAAAAAAAACACATTCGTGCATATGAGAATGCATACAATTATGGCATCGATCGTAATTCGTTATACGCGGCGAATTCAGCAATAAATATATTTTTACTTTTTATGCCGGCAAACGACGAACAAAATGGTACAAGGTGATAATTTTTTTTATACAAAATTAAAATTTTATTAACGCTTTTTCAGATTATAGCTCGGCAATTTCCATTATGTCTTTTACATCTTTTTCACTTTTTCAGATCTACTCGAAATTCGACATTAATTTTACCAAAAATCAACAATTCCACCTTTGAAAGATCTATTTTGGATAGAGCTTGTAGACTCTGGAATAACTTACCTCATTATTTAAAGAGATTTAATTTTTCATTATTGTCTTTTAAAGAAAAATTATTAATTTTTTTTTTAAAGATTATTAACTGCTGTTTAGTACTGATAAATATGGCCTTATTTTGCTATTATTTAATTGTTATTTTTCTTCTGTTCTATATTTCATATATTTACTTCATTTTTATTTCATTGCATAATTAAATAAATAAATAAATAAACAAAATATTTGGTTTTACTTTTTAGAGAATAAAGTTAGTTTTTACTTTAATAATTGTTTAATTATTTTTTTTCAAACATTTCAAATAAAAGCAAAAAATTAACTACAAAAATTGTTATTATTGTGTTTTTGCAAATGACTTTTTTGGAGTTGGTCTTATGCTAGTAATTAGTGGCTTAGAACTGCGAAAAAGCATATTATAAATGTCTATATTGCACTGAACCCTTGCAAACTTTCTAGCGAAATTCTGCTTAAAAGCCGGAAATATTTGTTTCGCGCCCCACGCACTTCTTCTGGTAAAAGCCCAATAGGCACCCTCATTCATAACACTTACGCCATGCATTATTATCTTGTGCATTGTAGGTGTCATAGAATGCCAGGGATATAGGGTAACATAGAGTTTTGCAGTGTCTAAGCAAAAATCGGCAAACTTGTGCAAATGTATTTTGTGACCACTGGATATTACATCAATAATAACTTTAATTCGATAGAAGAAATCAAATTCAAGTCCAGTTATTTGTGCAGCTAATTAAGGATTATCAAAAAATCTTTTGCTGGTGTTACTATCGTTGCTGTTACCACATCCTGTGTTCGGTACATCTACTATTAGTCCTAATTGACTAAAATTGCACATGCCTTTTTTACACAGGTAGGTAAGGGTAATAAATAAGTGTAATAATTTAAATAAAAAAAATATTCAGGTACAACTATAAAAAACCAAAATATTTTATGACTGACAAAAAAAAGGCTTATCACTCACTTGTGCCTAAGCAAAATAAGAAAAAAAAGAAAAAAAGCTGATATTTTCAAAAAATTATTTAAAACAAATTACCCAAAAAACGCCCAACGTTTTGTTTTTTAGTCTAATAATAGAGATTTCATATTTTATCGTGATTTTATACCCGCCACCAAACAAATGGTTCGGGTACATTCATTTTGTCATTCCGTTGGTAACACATCAAAATATCCATTTAAGACCCCTTAAAGTATAAATATATTTTGAACTGGGGTTTCATTTTATGAAGATCTAGCTATGTCCGTCCTTCTGTCCGTCTGTCTGTCTGTTGAAATCACGATAAAGAACCGTGAAGATAGGGGGCTCAAATTTTGCCAGAATATTTCTTTTACAAAAGATTTGTTTGATATCGAAACAAGGCTTAATCGGCATAAAAGAAAGCTAAATCTCATAAAATATGACTATTAAATTGTTCTGATCTGTATATACAAAATGATTTAAATATATCTCTGTTTACTATAGTTAACAGCCTAAGTGCCTAAGTTAGTATATTAAAATTAAAGTTTTATTAAAAGAGTGTACCAGAAAAAAATCGTTCAGTTTAAAAATTCTCAAAAATATGTAGATTTATTAAAATATTATAAAAAATCACATTATATTAAAATATTTGACTACTCCTCGTTATTTTGTAAATTTATTAACTATTTCCAGAAATTCTGCCATCAAATATTATATAGATGTTTCCGTTGCTTTCTTGCATGAGTCTGTCTAATTTCGTTTAAAATCGGGCATATTCTGGGTAACCTTTTCTGTATTTATTACTTTGTTTAAAACATAATAATATTTTTCCACTGTCCGAGTAATGTGAGTAAAAAAGGCTTGCCTCCCGTGGTATAAAATCAACATTATTGTTTGAATGCCACCCAAGAATTTTTTTTTTTTTTCAAAATATTATGATGCGAAATCGAGCCAGAAATATCAAAATACTCTGTGCTGTTTTATGAGTAATAAAATTCTTTTTTGTAGATACTCCGTAATGCATACTTCAGCGTTTATCGTTCCTAATGCCACAAACGATTGGCTTCTTTTGCCACAATCACAATTGGTTTGCCACAGAAACTTCTTGGGAAAAATTGTTTAATTAAGCGTCCACTATTATTCTTGAACATTACCTCGTCCATCAGCCACATAAAAATTTTGACCCGGAAGCTGTGAAAAGTATACCAGTTCGTAAGTTTCATCATTCATCACACAATAGATGTACTTTTTGAATTTTATACGTCTGAACCTTAAACCAATTTGAAAATTTAATTTTTGGAGTGTTAGACGCTTTTTAAAAGATTTTTTAGACTTGATTTCTTCTATATTACCAGTATCTGTTAAAACCCTTTCCTTCCTGATCCAGATTTGATTTCAATTTTCTAGTTTTCCTTATACTGTTCAATGCCTTTTGAAATAGTATGACGATAGGTCTTCAGATCCTGTGGTATTTCTTTAAAAGTCTATATTGGATTTTTAAAAGCTTTAAAGATTTTTTCACTTTTTTTCCCCTAAATTTTGACAAAAGCAACTTCTGAAAATTAATAATTTAGAATAAATAATATCTTCTTCATTTTCTAAAGATAAAGTGATTAAAAAAAGAAAAATGTTTTAGACCAACGATACGTTTTTGGCCAGAATATTGTGCATAAGTTTTTTCTGACTCTCTCTTTATTTCAAAAAAGTCCCTTTGTATGTGTAATATTATAAGTAATAATAACATTTTCTTTGCAGCTTTATTTTCTGTTAGTTTTTTTCTTTCTTTTTTTTACCCAAGGGACCATTATCAATATTAACAAAAGTAAAAATCATTTGAGAAATTTACTTTTGTGCAGAAACACACAGATTGACGTGCGAATGTCTTGTATTGCTGTCACAAGTTTAATGTTCTGTGTTTGCTTTTCCAATAAACTTAATTGCAAATAAGTAACATTTGCTTAATTGAATTGGACAAATTGAAATTAATTTTGTTTTGCCTTTTGTCATAAATCTTAGAATTCATATTAATTATATGTTACAATTATCAAAAATTTTTATTAAATTTCTTACTCCTGCTCAAAAGCAAGATATAAAATATTTTGTTGTTAATTTTATTTTTCTTCGCATTTTCATCTCTACCAAATTGATTTTGAAAATCACACTGGTTTATATTTAGTCTGCTCATATAAGATTATTATTTTAAATTCGCCTTATTAAAATTAATCAGATTGTTATTCAACTCGACAAAGAATTATAAAAAAAAAATTTTTTAAATGTAATTGTTGTTGTTTTGTGAATTTATATATAAATTTAAACTTGACAAAGGTTTTCCTTTATAATTTATTTTAAATATTAGATCCTTAATGATGATCTTAATGACGAAGTAGATCGAAATTTTGGAATAAAATAAATGAAAAAATTTAAAATCTTTTCTTTAAAAATAAAACAACAAAATTGAATTTTTATGACCCAAAACCAAACAAAAATCTGCAACAAAATATATATAAAACAAAGAAAGGTCAACAATACTTATTTAGGAATAATAGTCAATAATAATCTATAATACTTTATTTTTCCGACACTAGCCAAGTGGAATGCATTACAGTTGCATCGTCAGCACTCTTCAAACGGTGTTTAACATCCAATCCTAATCAAGAGCGGCAAGCATTTTTAGGCTGTCAAAAATTCGCATGTCAATACACTTTGTATGAAGCAAACTGAAATACAGCGACGGCAATGCTTTGCAATTAGAAAATCCAATATTCAACAATATTGATGTTGGCTGCTGTGGAAGTGTTTTTTCTTTTTTTGTTTCTAAAACTGTTGAAAAGTTATTCCATTTAAGCTATTTTTACGTTAGTCTAGCAATTTTGCCTTCACTTTTATTTCTATTTACTAAGTTTTATCAAAAAACATTACTATTTAATACACAACATTGACGCTCTAGTATGATTTTCAGTCATTTCATCATTCATTAAAAATGCGGTATTTTTCTCTTTGTAAATTTATAAAAAAAAATCTGATTAAAACCTTCAAAGGATGTCACAAAAAATAAGCTCATTGCTCTCATAAACACATACATATGTAGATAAAGAACACTAACAAATTAAGGATATTATTTTATTTTTCTTTAAAAGAAACGTTCTTTTTTTTGACTGGCTTTATTTGAAAAGCAATAACTGCTTAAAATAAGCAAAAAGATATAAACTCAAAAACCTAACTTCATACAAATTAAACCAAATTAAATAAATATAGATTTTTAAACAAATGAACGAATTTTAACTGAAAAGTAAAAACATACAATGTACATAAGCTCTACGCAGTTAAATTGATTACACAAACATAGATACGTTTAGCCGAAAAGAACCATGTGGTGAAAGCAATGCTTTAAATTTTTATAAATTAATTTTTTTTAAATTATAAAAATACAAAATCAAATTTTGTACAACGATTCGGCTCTCTGTTTACGGTTACAGAACTTCTATCTATTATTTCGCAGAAGTTACTCCAGCCCAATGGTATCTTAGATATAATATCACACCTAATGGGATGCAATACGCATCTCGCTTCAAAAACAAGAAAACATACTTAAAAACAAAGTTCAAGACAAATGACAATGTAAAGATTCGAAATTTGAGTGGTGGATATACCGTTACAAATAGACAGCATCAGACTAGATAAAAAATAAATAAAACCGTTTGCCTACAATTTCTATAAAAAAATTAATAATCATTGAAAGGAGCACTTAACAATGAATAGATTCAGGGCGAAAATAGACACACTACAGAAGAAAAGTAAATTCTTTTTTAAAGTGCCTCATAGTACGTATATTCTATAGTAATTCTTTAAGATATTACTCAATTGCTTTCAGTGCACTGTGAGCAGTGTTGCCAATTTAGCTATTTTATGGCTAGATTTAACCATTTTTGAACACGCTTAGCTAGGAAAATCTGCGTTTAGCTATAAGCCATTTTTTAGCCATTCCTAGATATTTTTTTAGCCATTTTTTGTTTTTAGCTTTTAAGTTTTGTTGTTGTTTCGTTTCCTAAATAGTGAAAAACGGTTCTATAAAACAATGCTTTTTTAACTACTAAAAATTGCATCGATGGGAACCTTTTTAAAATAGTACATAAACAAACAAACAATCAAAAAAAAGCAATCAAGCATGTGTATTTAATAAAATAAACAAGAAAAGAATTTAAAAAAAAAATAAACAAAATATTCCCAGAATTTTATAGGGAATGGTTATCCCACCCAAAATTGAAAGAATTGATTACAGAAGTTAAAAAGTTCTTGTTATTATTGTAAATGTGAAATTAATGCAAAATTATATGATTTAACTGACATTTACATTACCAAACCTTTACCTTTTAATCCAGTGAATTTTAAGCTACAACAGCAGGAGGATACATTAGCTATGTTAAAGGTTTTTCAATAAGAGTGATATGATTAATTTAAAAAAAAACACGCTTATTGTTACGGAAATTCAAAATTTTTTTTATTTGATGTAAAGTACAATCGATACAACTAAGTTCTAAACAAAATGTCATTCAAATGGCCTCCACGACTTCTTTTGTAGGAACGAATTCGACGAACGCAATTTTGAGCATTTTTTCCGCTAACTCAAGTCGTACGTCATGTATGGTACGTTCAATATTTACTTATAAAGATTGTAGAGAGTTTGGTTTATTTTGAAAGACCAATATTTTATTTTTTCTTTATACTTTTTTTCAAATACGACTTAAAAAGTATTGATAAATGCTGTTATTAATATGAAGTAGCACATAATTAGCTTAAATTGGTAGGATCTATAGAAAGCTAAGATGAAAATGACAATAATAGCGAGCTGGATGCTGATGATTATTGGTCCTTTTAACACCATTATAACAATTCTTGTACTCTATAACTAGTCAAAGATGTATTGAGTATATTATAAACGGTCTTAGATTTTATTATTTTTCTTTAAAAACAAATTTTTCTTATATTTTAATTCAAATATTTAAAACTTTCTATTTAAAATATTTAGCCATTTTTTAGCTTTTTTTTTAGCTAGTTTTTGGCCATTTTTGCTAATCAAAATCTGGCATCACTGATTGCGAGTTTAGTTTAAAGCAACAAAAATGTGCACACATATGCAGACTATGCGTGAAATAAAAGGAAGCTGCATTTAAACAAAATATAAATTATAATTGAAATATTAAAAGAAAATTCAGTTGCTATCGGTAAAAAAAACTACGATAGATTTAAAGTCGTAACGTTTTGTGACAAGTGTAAATTGTCGTTTTTACACCTTCAGCAAATTAACTAAAATTTCCATTTTAAGCATTAAACTAAGGCCCCTTTCGCATTAGGCAACTTTAATTGCGCAAGTCTTGTGCTTGTGGGTGTGAGAGGAAAGGTCGGTGTGAAGGGGAAAGAATTGCCGAGATTTGAGTACAGACTTGCTTGTACTTGGCAATTCTGCTTCTGCTGTCATTCTTGTCTTGGAATATTTATTTGTTTTTGACATTGTCTTTTATTTCTTCTTCGGTGTGTTGTGTAATTTTGTGTGTGTGAAAATTTTATTTGTTTATAAGTGAATCAAATATTTCAAAATGATGAGAAATTGGAAGCGAGATGAAACATAACAACTAATTCCATTAAACTTACTCAACCAAGTTGCTCAATGTGAACATAAAAGCAAGTTCAAAAGAAAACAAATAAAAATTAAAATTATACTTGCCCAATTAAAGTTGCCTAATGCGAAAGGGGCCTAAGTTCGGCAATAAAAAGTAAAATATACAATGACACTGTACAAGCGATTATTGCTCTTCAGCATTTTGTTGAATATTGAGCAAACAATAATAAACAACACAAACATTGTGAAACAATTATTCGGTTCTTATAGTATTGAAGGCATGGGGTTAGATTTGTCGCAACAGGGAGATAACCTAAGCTTTTTGTGGTATAAAATTAATTATTTAGACGTAGACAATTTCTAAATTTCATGTGATGGTGCCACTTACCATACATCAAGAGAAACAAAGAATATTTTTAAGGAAAAGTTTAAGCAACGCATTTCTTCTCGTACACGATAAATGAAATGGTTACAAAGATTGTGCGATCTCTTATCCTATTTTTATTTAGTTTTTTCCACAGCAATAGTCCCACATAAGGTCACGAGCTTTAAAGCAACATTATCAAGTAGATCTCAACCATTAACGACAGTTTATTGAAAAACGTGTTTGAGAATTTTGTTAAAAGATTGAGAGCATATATTTGTACACCATTGTTATTTTTAAGAATAAAAATAATTTTATATTACATGTAACCTGCAACAATAAATTTCACTAAAAATTCAAAAAAAAATCAAAAAAGGTGTAACACAATTCTTACAGTAATAATCAGTTTTTTAAATCTGATTTAGTTGACCTTTTGACGATATAAACAAACAAACAATTTTGAGACATGTTTCTTTGCTGGCCTCAAATAAATAGTTATTTGCAAAAAAATATTTCCATATTTTGGAATTTCTCAACAAAATTCTAAAGCTCAAATTCTAAACAATAATTTAATATCAACTTACAGCCACAATACAAAAACAAAACCTTTAAGGAAAAAAGCGAAAGAAGAAAATAAATGTTTTGTCCAACAAATTTACACTTTGACCCCTAGGGAAACGAAAAAAAATAAATAAGCTGGCAAACAATAAGGACAAAGTGACAACTTGTCCGACTAATAAATGATGCATGACTTTTGTCTAAGGACGTCGTTATTGTTACTTTCTTCTTGTTTTTTCTTATATTTATTTTGTTTCCTTTTTTTGCTTTTAAAAAGAAAAAGTTAACTGATACACTCTAGGAACATGTTTACAAATTGCCGGCAACAAAGTGAAACCAACAACAAAGACAACGACAATAAAATAAAATAAAATAAGGGACGGCAAAAAAAAACTAAATAAAAATTTTGCGTAAAATAACAATTTTCTTTAATATGTCGATAATTTCTTTATTCTTTTTGAACAGAAAACCATTATTGCTAATGAAATAATTCTCTCTCGGCGAGAGTAGAAAACAACACTTTCTTCTCTTTTCTTTGTTCTTACAACAAAATTTCATTGAAAGATTCTGCTAGGAACACACTAAAAAACATACTTTATTCCCACAAGGTAACAAAACAATATCAACAATGTTTTAGACAACAACAAAAACCCTTTGAATCTGTAATGTTATACGGGATTTATCTTGATAAAATATAAATAATGAAAAACGTTAATGTATAATGGAAACTTACAAGACTAAAGATGTGTCTACTTAATAATACATCTAAAGATAACGAATAAGAATATTTTAAGGTTTACAGTTATGATTTGTTTGACACATTAAAATAATAAATTGTTTTTGTAAGCATTTAAATTTTGTTTCAAAGGTGTGTCTGTTTTGTTAAATATGCACATAAATAATGTATGAAGATATAAATTATTTGAATATATCGTTATCTGTTCGAAAATTAACATCGCTTTATGATTTTTTCCATATCTCATACCCAAACATAAAAGACTTTGTCATAAACATATAAATGTTTGCAACTAATGATATATTTATTTTAAAGGTATAACAAATATTTATGAGTAGATGAGAAACAAAAAACTAACATAAATTAAATTTAAACAAATTCATTAATTTGTGTACTGGATTGCAATTAAAATATTTGATTAATTGCTAATTAAATTTTACTTAAATGGATGTTCAAAGTGCATCCCGTTAAGTTAAAGACAACTTACAGGCACACAATGAATCTATCTATATAAGAAAAATAACGTGACTAACTGACTGATTCATCATCGCATAGCCCAAACGACATTAAAAAGGAATTTTTGGAAATTCGAACTTTAAGGGGGTAAAAACGCGTAAAATCGGTAACCTTGTATCCGCCAAAGTAACAGCGATATAAATTATCTTAAAAAGATATTGCAATTTTCTTAAAAACTAAACTGATAGGTGTCTGAGGTTAGGTAGAACAGGCAGCTGTTATGCAGCTTACTTGGGTCCATTATATTGATCCCTTTGTGATATCTGAATAGAAAAGAAAGAAAAGAAGCAGACATGTTTAGAGTATATGGCGGAAATCGAACCCGGAACCCCCAAACTAGCAGACCAGCACACTACTGACTAGTCCACCGGGGCACCCTGATAGGTGCCTGACACTTTTTTTAAATTTTTAGCATCTGAGGGGCAAACACAGGTAAAATTTTTTTGCGTAGAATACGTCTTACCTTACGGTATAGGGAGTCATGTCAGATTGTTATTGTTGTAATCTTTATTTCATTGATTATGAGGAAACGGCGCGATAACTTTTTTAAAAATTTTTTTTGTAGGAAAATGAAGATGTTATCTTTCGTTTGATATACATTTCATATTGGTTGATATCTTCCTAATATTTAAATTTCTCAAATGAGAATTGTCTAAACACATACACTCAAACATATGTGTGGTGTTTGGTTGAGTGTTTGAGTTTGTAGCCTGAACACAAACTATGCTGCTGTTTCAGTGTGAACACAAACCTTCGGCTGTTGTTTTGATTGATGAAATATTGAAATTTCGTATATTTACTAATGTATTTAAGTGAAACAAAATGTTAAATGTGAATCTGAAATTAACATGGATATATAATTATAAAAAATATATGAAAAAATTAATTCATACATTTTTATGTTAAATGAAAGTGCTGCCAAGTAAGCAAAATAACAATGCTGCTTGATGCTGTTTGACAGCAGTAACTTATTAAATAAATTCATTTGCTTATATCATTTATCATTTATTGTTATATATGTGTTCTGTCTTATCGGATGGCGTATTCTACGTTAAGCTTAATGGCCGTGTCTCTGACACAGCCTGCAGGGACAGTCTGTCTGCTGTTTTTTTTTTGTACTTTCTTAGTAACCTATGTAACTTCCAAACACATAAAGCTAGGAAAAACATTTAAGTTATTATTAGTTAATCCGCAAAAAAATATTAATTGGATTTTGCCATTTTTTTATATTCGCATACATAAGAAGTTTAAATTGTTCCTCTATTTGGCGATTTTTTATAAAAAGTGTTTTCTTACATTATTCAAATAAACAAATAAATTAATAATTATTATCGCCTAACAGACTATGGACACTTATTGAGGTGAAATTTTTGGAAATTTTTAGCGGACAAAAAAGGTACCAGAAAGAGGAAAATGCGCATAACTTCTTATAACAGGGCAAATTGGCATTAAATTTGTAATAGGCATTTCACTTGACATTGCAAATTAGTAAAAACTTAAACACATTCAGAAAAGGGTAGAAAGGGGAAAATGGTTTGGCACTTTTTAGAACACACTAATTATTATGAAAAAATAGTAGATTTGTTCACTATAATATATGTCTATTAAAATATTTTATTGTTAAATAAATATTTAAACAATTTAATCTTGAAATAGCTTAATACTTTCTTTTAAATTTATGAAACAAAAACTACAGTCAAACCCCGATAATTCGTAATCCTAAGAAACCGGCAATTTCTTACGAATTATAGGGATTTTCGATTAAGCGGGGTTTCGATTTAACGGGGTTAAAATAAAATAAATTAAATAAATAAAACGAATTAACGGGCTTTTTCAATTTATTTGCTAAAACGATAAAAAGCAACATAAAAAACAATTTTTAAAAATAAAATACAAAATAAGTAAAATAAATACATAAAATAAAATAGCAAATTTATTTACTTAGCGTAAAATACGTGTAATTTAAATAGCAAACAAAAAACAATAAAATAAAAATAAAACTGAAAAATTAATTTTTATAACTTATATAACATAATGTACATATTTACATTATCTAAAATTAATTTTTAAAAAAATGAGTGATTTGTATTTATTTCAGACTTTTCTCACGGAGGTTGCCCAATGTATTTTCTGTTTTTAATAAGGAATTAAACATTTACTCGTAAACAGTATGATGCATCTTTATTTGCCATTAAGGGAACTTCGTTGTTGCCATCATCGTCATCGTCATCACTTTATATATTGTTAGCTCTTAGCATTATTTTCATGTTTGTGTTGTTTTTATTACGAATTATAAGTGGTAGTTAGCAAACAATTACGATTTTTAAGAGGTAAAGAAGATTTTATTTGAAAAAAAAAATACGTATTATAGAGGGGACCAAAATGTAGGGAAATTTTACGAACTAACGAGATTTTTAAAGGGACCGACAGTTTATTACGAATTATCGGGAATTACGATTTATCAGGGCACGAATTATCGGGATTCGAGTGTATTGTCAGACTGAAAATGTTATGGACGAGCCAAAAGTAACTTGTATGAATTTTTGTGGTACTTTTTATATTTTCTACGATAATGAGTCTAGAATTTTGATATAAGTGACTATTAATACGAAGTGAGACTGAACTATGGGGGACCAAAAGTAACTTTTATGAATTGCTATGGTACTTTCTAAATCCTAAGAAGCTTGAATATCAAAATTAGTGACTATTGATCCGAGGTGAAACTATAAATATTATGGGCAACCAAAAACGTACTCTTTCGCTTTTTTATGGTACTTGTTTTATTTTCAACGTTCATGAAGCCAAAATTTCGAAATTAGTGACCATTGATACGAGATGAGACTGAAAATATTATGCGCTACCATGAGGGTACTTTTTCGCAGCTTTGTGATACTTTTGTACTATCAACGTTTATGAAGCTAGAATTATAAGATAAGGGACTATTGATTCCAGGTGAGAATAAAGATTTCATAATCTTAGGTGGGCGTTGAAGTGAGCATGTCACCTTAATTTTTTGGTATTATAGCTATATTGACAAGAAATGTAAAAGTGCAAAATTTCATCAACAAACATCTAAATTTGTGGGTTTTCTGAGCTTTTAAATTTAATTAACAGCAAATTATGTGTTAAGTGGGCGTGTCAAAGTAGATTCTGCTAATAAATTCAACTTAGATTTTGTAATATAGAGTTCTTTGTTCTTTCAAAATCTTTGTCCTTAGAGAAATAATATAAATTTAATGTAGAGCGTTAAAGTAGGCGTGTCACGTTATTTTTTTTTTTTTTTTGGAATTATACTTACTAAGATGAGATATGAATATATGTATAAGAAATTTCATCGAGTGTCTAATTTTTATTCATTCATTAATTTCATAAACAGTAAAATATGTGAGTAGTGGTATTAGGTATTTCAGGCTTGAGCCATTTATTTTTCCAAAATTTTTCCATAAAGAAATTATATGAATTTAATATAAAATTTTATATGAAAGGTGGGCGTTAAAGAAGGCGTGTAACCTTAATTTTTCGTTACTATATGTCTCTCAATCAAGATGCTATGTTTGCAAAATTTTAGAATCGTACAACTAATTTTTCAAGATTTATTTCGTTTTATTTATTTATTTTATTTATTTGAATTCTTTCTATTTTTTATGATGTTAAGTAGTTATCTTTTAAAAGAAGAGGTTTGTAACTGATTATGGCCCATAGGCTAGGTTACTATTATTGTAATAAATAAATTGAAATTGAAATATACCGCAAATGTCAGTATGTATTTTGTTCGATGTAGGAAGGACAATGTTTTGATGACCTACTCTTACATAACGATCTACAACTCCTAATGTATCGATTTATTCCATTTTCAATACCAAACAAACCTTGTGTATAAGAAATGTTCGGGCAAAATTTGATCACCCTAACTTTTTCGGCACGAGCTCTATTGTGCTTTCAACAGACGGATGGACATATCTAGATAGGCACCATGAAATAACTCCCCAAGAAATAACACCCCAAAATGAAAATGAAATAAGTCCCCAAAACTTTGTACATGAAGCAACAACAACGAATAATGGGGATTTATTTCATTTTTTGGGGCTTTATTTCAGTTTTCATTTTAGGGAGTTATTTCATTATGAAATAACCCCCCAAATTTAAAAATGAAATAAGTTCCTAAAATTATTTTTGGGGACTTATTTCATTCTCTATTAATTCACAAATGTTACTATAAAAAACAAGGTGTTGTATTTTCAACCAAAAACACGTTAACATTGAAATTAACATCTTGAACTTTTAAGCGTTACTGTTTTATTATTATCAATTTTCACAAATAAATAACTAAATAGTTTCTCATATAGCGTCGCCTTGTAAGGAAATAGTGAATTAAAAAATTCGCGCGAAATTTCTCATTTCTCAACCTATGTATACGTGAATAATTTTTATACACTTTTAAAACTCCTTAACTCTTATTAAACATATGTATACGTAATTTTTATTTAAACAAGTTGTTTGGTAAATTTTGTAATAATATTTTTTTGTAGGTTTGCGATCCGGCAGAAATCGCACCAGCCACTAGTTTGACATGACATTCATCAGAAAGTTTTAAGTGTTTGCATAGCAAAATAACAATATTCGGTGTATTGTCTTTACATACTAAACATTCGTTTTCATTGTTAGAAATTGGTAGTTCTAAAGCAAACTAATGGCTGGTGCGATTTCTGCCGGATCGCAAAATTATTCTTGTCCTTATTGTCGTGGCGTTGCTCAAGATGCAATGCAAGTATTTATCTAGAAAGTAAATATTTTGAAATAAAAAACATAGTTTCTACTTTTTAATTTAACTTATTATTTTTCTTCTTTTAAAATAGGGAATTATTTCATTTTTAATTTGGGGATTTGTTTCATTATGAAATAAGTCCCTAAATGTTGGGGTTTTATTTCATTTTTGTTTGGGGTGTTATTTCAATTCATTGGGGGCTTATTTCATTTTTGAGATTGGGGCATTATTTCATAATGAAATAAGTCCCTAAAATTGGGGACTTATTTCATTTTCATTTTGGGGAGTTGTTTCCTGGGGAGTTATTTCATGGTGCCATCTAGATAATAATAAATTGAAACAAGAATTTAAAAACTAAATAGCTTTTGGGGTCCTAAATGAATATTTCGATGTGTTACAAATGGCATGACAAAATTAATACACCCTCACACCATCTTTTTGTGGCGGGTATAATAAAAAGTTCTTTGCAAAAAAAAATAATAATAAGAATAAAATAATATTTAAAAATGAACTCAAGCCTGTATAAAAATTTTCATATTTGTTATTTTTAAAGACACTTGGAAATTCTTGCCTAAGAACAGAGACACAAAAAAGTTTTTTTTTTCTTTAATAAATCGTTAAAACTTTATTTTGTCCTTAGATTTTGTGATTAAAATTAAAATTAATCGCAATAAATAAATATTTGTTTTGTCTTCTCCCCTTTGTTTTTAACAACACGACACAGCGTTGCATTATATTAGTATGCATAAAATTTGTAGAATAAAAAACACATCAGCAGTATGGCAAAACTAATAAAGAAGTCGTGTTTTTAAAAAACTTTTTTTAATATTGAGTTTTGCAAGCCAGATGTATAATAAAATAAAAAAAGTTAAAAATTTTATAAATAAAAATAAAAAACTTTGTTATTTTTATTCTTTAGCCAAACAAGTAGTAAAATAATGAACAGTAAATGGAAAATTTATATATTAAACCAAATTTGCATACTTAATTCTTTTTATCAACATTTAAATTGATTATTAAGGTAATAATAAGTACGTATATAATAAGTACTTTTTATTGCATAGGGTGTCCAAATTTGAAGCATCAATAGAGGTGATCCGAAGCTTTTTATGACGTAAAATTGATGAAATTAAAGGATGAAATATGTGGTTTTAATAGAATAGACATTTCCCGCACATCCAAAGAAACAAGGGAATTTTAGAAAAAAAAATTTCGAAAATCGCTTTATTTTTTGCAAATGACAAATGAACTGTTCAGTGAACAGTATTCACTAATTGTGCGATTTAATACCTTTAGACCCTTTTTGTGTTTATTTTCTTTTAAATCAAAAGTGTTACTGCTGTCTCCCATAACAGCTCAAGAGCTTAACAACTAAGAATGTTAAATTCGACCGTGCCAAATCTTATAATACCCTTTACCATCATGTTCACAAGTGCAGTAACTACATCGAAGATTTCCCTAAATTAATGTTAATTTAATGGTTTACACTATTCTAGTTCATTATTTCTGACGTCATCTTCAAGTTTGAATTTCTACATGATTAGCTGAATTCTTTTACTCAAGCCCTTTACTTTTATACTTACATTGAAGGGTTTGAGCAACAAAAATATCCGCCATTTTAATTTGAACGACATCTTGAATTTTAAAATTAATTATATTGAAAGGTTTGAGCAACAAAAACATCCGCCATTTTATTTTGGACGACATCTTAAACTTAAAAATTTTTTTTATTCATGGTTTCCTATTAGTCAAGCCTTATTGTTTGATACCAATATTGAGGGGGTGGCAGTGGGTATATTTTTAATTACAAGATTTGGGCCATATAAAAATAAATTGTAGGCCGTTTAATAGTGAGAGTCATCTTAAACTTTGATTTGTTTTATAGTGTGTTTTATTTTTATTATTCCCCTCTACTGTTCAGAAGTCGGAAAAACCCTATTTTGTTTATATGACTCAGTTTTACATCGATTTGGCATATTTTATATGACAAGCGATTTATTTCCAAATACTTTCAAAAGATTGATACCACGTAAAAGACACGTGCAACACGTGAAAGTTTCTAAAAATTTATTACAACCAGCACACGGACAGAATGTCAGATGAATTATTGCAGAAATTATTTCCCAATTCATAAACTTTCAGAAAATATGTCTGCATATACTTTATGAATATAGAAATAAATTATATAGAAATTACAAACAGAATTATGATGCTATAAATATACTTTTGGCCCCACAAATGAGGGTTATAACAACTATTTATCCCAAATAGTGCAGAAGCAAGGCATAAGCGTCATATGAAATTGTTAAAAACCAAAAGCAGCTATCAAAAGTATGCAACCTTCATTGACACAATGGTCTAATTTAGTGAATACCAGCTTAAATTAAACAATAGAAATAATTAGTTTTGTTTTTTAAATACGAATACAAATTTAAAAGAAATTTTTAAATAGATGTAAAAATTTACAGCAACACATAAATAACTTAAAAGGGAAGATAGTATAGAAAAGAAAAGCGAAATAGCTTATATTACTACCTCCATCAACATTATATGTACTCCACAACCCTGTTATCACTCTCGCTGTTGTCGATATTGCAATATTCATTCTCCACATTTTGTAGTCAACATTTGGAATATTGAACAACAAGAAAACTTTAAAAAAAAGAGTAGAAAATGCTAACAAAAGTGCCCGGAAATGTATTTTTTTTTGATTCGTTTTTACATTATTGTTACGTCTTGAGCTTAATAGCAGATACTGCATAATGTTACAAAGTCGTGTGTACATACATGCATATGTACTAGGGTGATCGATTATTCGACTTTTTTAAGAAACCGGTTTTCAAATAGTTTGAAATTTAGAATTTAAAAAAACCGGTTGCTATTTTGAAAATTGAGAAAAAACCGGTTAACCAGTTCGAATATATAGAATATAATATTTAAAGTAGAAATTAAAAAATATTGTAAAAAAGGTTATAATAAAATTCATATCTAAATATACAATTTTCACAGTTTATATACGTTTGGCTGCAAAATTACGCAATAACGAAATAACTGACATGAATGCGGTTGACTAATTTGAGTTTAATTAGTTAAATTTAAGGACAAATGGTACTCCTTACAAGTGAAAAAAATAAATACAATAAATTAATACATAAATAAATAAGACTTTTTATAAGGCTATTATAAATTTTTGAAGCTGCTTCTGTACATTTTATATATGTTAAGAAGATCTTTTAAACTAATATCCAGTAACGTATTTTGTTTGAAATGATTTCTGTAATTTGAAACACATTTTTAAAAGCTAGGGAGAAAATCCTTAAAATTTCATTTTAAAAATTCTCTCTTATATCCCTAACAGACATTCAAATATAGGCATAAACAAGTTTGTTCAATGGTTTAATTGAAATTTAAGTTGAAAGACACTCAATGCCATTAATTAAAATTAGGTTCTAAGTGGAGAGATTATTGGTTTTTCTTTAATGTAACAACACTTTTTACCTAAAAGTGATCGATCAGATAAGTTTATGCTTCAATTACCTTTAACTTTTAACGTTAGCTTTATTAATTTAAAGTATCCACTGTTTCTGCTACATGAAACAAAATATGGCAACTAAATTGTGATTTATATATTTTCTTTTTCCCTTCGATATTTTTAATTGTTTAGTTTAGTTTTTGACACAAAACAGTAAATAAATCATCAAAAATGTTATTGCATACTGTACATAGGTTAGGTTAGGTTAGGTTGAAAAGCAGGGGCATTAAAAGCCCAAACCCATGACAGGTATGCACTTTTGCCCAGTTGGCATGTTGTGTGCTCCATGTGGAAAACGGAATTCCCAAACAAAAACTATAAACATAATTTCCCATAAATAACGGACTAGTCCAAGAACCCAGTCCCCTCAATGTAACTCCTTATGGATCTCCAGTTTGAGTTCCCCAGGTATTCCAAGTTCGGCATAGTATCCACTGTAAAATTCTCGCGCCTAATATGCCCAAACGCAGGACAATGACAGAGGTAGTGTACCAAAGTCTCATCCTCTTCCTCGCATCCTCTACATGTTGTCTCCTCAGATAATCTCATGCGAGCTAGATGGGTTCTCAACTTCGTATGACCTGTAATTACACTGGTTAGTTTCCTAAGTGTAGGTCTACTTAGTCTCAGAATCTTCTTTGATTTCCCAAGATTTGGGTCACCCCAATAGTGTTCTTGTCACCTTACCGACATCAGTGATTTGCCATTTTCTGACATGTTCCTCCATCGCCCAACGTTTTAGTTCATTCTTAAATCGTTTAAGGGGTTTGGCGTTCTCCAAAGTTATAGTACTCAGAAGAGCTCCCATCTTGGATAATTTGTCCATAAATATTGAACTTAAAGAAACATATAAATTAACATTGTTGAGACTACTTTTTTTAGCACTTAATTAAGTAATTTGCTAAAAGTAATCGGTATTTGCTCTGGAAGAGATAAAAAAAATATTGTAAGCATTGTAGCGCTTACACTATTAGTACGAAGTAGAATCAAACATCAATAATTTAATACAAAATGTATCTAAGAAAGTAACTATCATAGCAACAACGTAAAAATACCTGCTATCCTTTAAAAAAAATAATATTTAAGCTTAATTATTTTTGTTTTTTTCCATTTGTTTTTTAAACAACAAATAAATTTCTTACAATACTATGGAAGAATATTTAATAGTTTTTATTTTCTGATTTTTGGAAACTTTTCGCGTACTAAATATACTGTGGTGCGATTGGTAACAAAGATATATGAAAATAAACTTAAAAAATAAAAAACCGTCTTTTCCGGATAAAAAACTCCGGTGCATTCGACATTCGAAAAATCAACATTTAGAAAAAATCGCCAGCTGAAAGAGAAAAAAACCGGGTTTTCCACCGCTTGTAAAAGCGAGTCGATCACCCTAATATATTCGTGTTTCCATGTATGCATCTAAAAAAAATTCTAGCATTTCAAAATAAACAAACAGAAAAAGAGAAAAAAAAATGCCACACCAATTTGGTTACTTTATACTTGTTTTAAAAGGGAGAAATTTCATTGGAACCATTGCTCGTTTAATCCAAAGTTTTCAAAACTAACGAGTATAAATTAGACACATTTTTCCACTTTATTTTCAGAAACAACAAAAACCATTATAAGCATACGAAAAAACACTTTACACTAAAGTAGAAGTCAAAAAGTTTAAAAAAAAATTAATGGATAAAATTTTCAGTTTATTCTTCTTCAGAAAATACAATGTTTGATAGATTTTGAGCGATGGTGAAAATTCACCGACGTTGAGCTGATAAATTTCCTGAACATCACTTTAAGATTTTCGGACATATTTGGATGCGCAAACGAACGAAAATAACAAAAAAATACAATTTCCATACATATCCAAAATCCAAAACCAGTTGGTTTTTTGCCAAAAAACTGTTAGTTTTTGCAAAAACTTATTGAAAAATTTCCAAAATGTGCATTATTGGTCGTTTTGCTACATAAAAATAATTCAAAACTTGGTGAGTGAGACATATGATTCCATGAAAATAATTTTGGATAAAGTTTGCTACACTGATCACCTATGGAAGACGCTTTAAGTTATCTGCGAATTAAAGTTTACGGAAAATATTCTGAATGGCACTGCTATATGGAAGCTCAAGAAATTAAAGAAATTTGAAGAATCTTTGGTCCGTTATGACTATCTTACGTGGAGGACAGTGAAGCAAGTAATACAAGATTTTTTGAGAAGTAAAAGAATACACGATTGCTTCATGCGTGTGATCAAGATGTTGGATTATTTACAGAGAATTTTTCAAAATTCACTTCTTGCATCACCATTTGCATTACTTCAGTGAGCAGCTAGCCTCAGAGTCGGATGAAGTGCTTTCATCAAATGGAAGACGTGATATGCTTGACTCGCTGGAGGCTGAAATTTATTGGTGCTCGCAAAAAACGCACAATCTAGACAATAAAGAAGAGATATATTCAATAGGAGTTTTCTCCGAGGAAAGGTTCCAAAATTAAAGTTAACTGATTAAATTTAAGCATTTTTTTTTATGTAGACACATCCAGCATCCAACATAGACTACAAACAAAAATATAGGTCATGCAAGAAACTAATGAACTCAGTATGAAGTTAAACCGTGATGATGAGAGGAGTTTTCAGTTGGTGGAAGTCGCACACTGGCATTAATTTCTTTTCCTATTCAAAAATAATTAAATAAACACTTCGACAATGATTTTATTTGATTAGGCAGGCGGGTAGATAAGGCTGGTGCAAAGTTACCCCTCACACCCTCACCCGGAGACCATTACGGTCCATTGTTACGCCCTTATATAGAGCAAAGAGAAGAATAGAATAAGAATAGAAATATAAATAGTCAGAATAGAAGACAAAGAGAAGCAGACCAGTCCAGAGTCTCTGGCGGGAATCGAACCCACAACTCCCAAACTGATCACTAGTCCAGTACTGACTAGTCCACCGGGGCATCCAGGAAACCAAAAAATAACACTTTTCTTTGCAAAGTATGTTGTAGCCGGCATTGAGATTAATAACTTTGCTTAACAACACTTTGCGATATTTGAATATTTTGACGGTTAAAATAAACGTAACAGAGACACATAAATAACAATTTCCCCTATACAATACTCACAAATTGATATATTTCTATTCCTAGAGCTAATCCAGCAAAATGCCGGAACTCGTATAAATTTTTTTACCTATATAACCTTACCTGGTAAGCAAAACACGCTGCGATTTGCACTGTCCACTGTCCAGTCTTTCTTTTCTTTTTACGTTATATAACTGATCATTATTTTTAATTTTGTCGCAGCATGATGCTAGCTACTTCAATATTCATTCTAAAGGGTGATTTTTTAGCTATTATCTTTGTGGCAACACTGATTTAAACAGCTGACGCACGTTTCGTGTTTTCACTGTCACACATCTTCAGGTTGGTCTATAATTAAACCATGAATCGTCTTACAAACGAACAACGCTTGCAAATTATTGAATTTTATTATCAAAATGCATACGCTGTTAAGAAAGTTCATCGCGCGCTTCTTATCGAAAAATTGTGTACAGCGACGAAGCTAATTTTTGGCTCAATGGGTACGTTAATAAGCAAAATTGTCGATTTTGGAGTGAAAAACAGCCAGAAGCATTGCAAGAGCTACCAATGCATCCAGAAAAAGTTACAATTTAGTCCGGTTTATGGGCTGGTGGTATCATTGGACCGTACTTCTTCAAAGATGATGCGAATCGTAATGTAACTGTGATGATATCCAACTTTTTTTCCCAAAATGCAAGAGCTTGACTTGCATGACATGTGGTTTCAACAAGACGGCGCCACATGCCACACAGCACGCTTAACAATGGACATATTGAGAGGCGAGTTCGGTGAACATTTTATTTCATGTTCGGGACCGGTCAATTGGCCGCCTAGATCGTGCAATTTAACGCCTTTAGGCTATTTTTTGTGGAGCTATTGTAAAGCTCATGTCTATACACACATGCCCGCTTCAATTGACGCATTGGAAGACAACATTGAAGCATTTATTCATGAGATACCGGCCGAAATGTTGGAAAGAGTATGCCAAAATTGGACTAATCAGATGGACCATTTGAGGAGCAGTCACGGTCAACATTTGCATGAAATAATCTTCAAACATTAAATTATATGCATTTTTTAAATTGTATGTGTTTTTTTTTTAACTATCTTATAGCTCTTAAAAAATCACCCTTTAAAACAAAACTGTTGCCTGCAACATGTATACCACTCAAACTTTCATTATTTGAAACAAAGTGTAACAAATAATTTTAACAAAATTGAATTGAAGCTTTTAAAGATATTTTATTATAATTATTTTAACTTTATTTCCCTCCAAAATGTTTTATTATAATTATAAGATGTCTTTTTTTCTTTTTATTCGCATAATAAAAAGTTAGTTTTGCTAACAGCCACTATTAAAATGTTCATATAAATAGATTATTTACTTTAGATAAGTATTTATGGAAGTGTATCTGGATACCTAGAGAAACATTATTAAATAAGGGTGTAACACAAAAAGTAAACGAAAGAAGAAAGAAGTACATTAGCTGTGGCAAGTGTCAGATTATATTGTAGGAAAATAATATATAAAATAATTCCTTAAATTAAGTAGATAAGCAGAGTGACACAGAGGGTAAAAGATTATAAACTATCACTTCCATAATCACATTTAGAGTACATAAATATTACAAGTACAACAAAAGCAAAATCAACAATTAAGTTCAAAGTCATGCATTAAAAACATAGACGACAGCAGGCTACTGGCTAAACAACTAAAAATACCATTAGCTACAGTCGTCGCCGTGAACTCAGTTATTGTGGGGAACGACAGCAAACTTTTTAAGTAGTTTTTTGATGAAATACATAAAATATGTATGTGGGCACAAAAATACTTTATACTTTATGCTTAAATACAAGCTTTTATCGTTTTATTTTTGATTTTGGTAAATAAAATTTCTAAAAAATAAAATTATTAGTCTTGATTAAAAACCAACGAAAATTTTACTAATTTAATAAATTGTTTCAATTGGTGACCCCAACGCGATGTCTTTAATACGGTCAACAACGGAATAAAGCGATTTTTAAATGATTTTGAAAAGTAAATCCAATTCTTTGGTTTGCGTAAGTTGAAGCACAGTTTTCTTTATATCATGTGTCAAATGAGAGAACGAAATATTTTATAATCTTGACTGACTTGGTTGCAGAAATTTTAAGTCAGGTGAGTTATATTGTTATGAATTCTTCCAACGACGCCTGCAAACAAATTAACCAACGCCTAACTGATCAATCCTGATTCTGATTTTCACAAACATTGTGGTTGCAACAACTACCGCCTCAATCAAAAACTGTATTAGCAATGTTGTCACTAGATTTTCTTGTTAAGATTTGTGACGATAAAGTTAATCGGTATGCAGAAACTTCTAAGACTAGTATTTCTGGTGATCTCTCCGAAATGAAAGCATAAATGTAAACCATAAACACGGCATTACGTAATATTCAATTATTTAGAAAAAGCAGATGAAAAAAAGCACACGCTAGTACTAGTCGTAACTCATCATTAAGTAGAATTTGTTCTTATCATCGTAGATTCAATAACACTATGCAACAAGTGAAAATTCCCAGAATAACCACTGTATGTTTTTGATCCGCTATAGTCACTCAACTGCAAAAATCAAATCTATATTTAAAAGGCCGCTGCTCTATATATCTTGTTGTAACTTTGGAACGACGTACTAGTTCTTAAGGCAATCCGTCAAAAATATTTAAATTACGCCAGATTTAAGTTGTTATATCATTTTTTGTTTTAACCATTAGGTTTGGGATTATTGAGGAACAAGTTGAAAAAAATTTTTTTTTTTTTTTTTGTAAAATTATAAAGTTTCTGAAATCGAAGAAATTATAAAAACTAGAAATCAAAAAATAATAAACAGTTTTATTACTTAATCTTAAAGTTGGATCCATTAGAAATAAAATAAATTTTATTATATAAAAATCCATTGAAAAATTCGTGTTTTATTCCCGATAAACTGAAAGTATCTAGTTTTGATAATTTTTATCACAAATAAAAGCTAAAAATTTTGTGTTTTTTTTTATTTTTTTTAATGAAAAATAAATTTTAAATTATTTTGCAACGTTAGTTAATTAGTCTAGAAGTTAGATGGGATTTATAAAAGTACCAAAATAGAAGTTTTACCGGTTTTTCTCCTTTAGGCTTTCTATTTAAAAAAGGTACCAGACACCTTATTTTGTTTCTGCAATATCTGCAAAAACTCATGTAAGTAATCAGCGACAAAATCGAATGTTCGGTCTCAAAAGAACCCAAGCAATTCGAAAATAACTACTTTTGATGAAAGGTAACAGCGGCCACGTCTAAAAGTATCAGTCATTGAACTATCACTCTCTGTTTCTATTAAGGCAGCAACATCGGTGACTGCCCAATGTCCAATAAAAGTTGGGCATAAGCCATTTAACTACCACCGAGTCTGTTTTTCCGCTTGGAAGTCACCGCAGCCACCAGGTGCCATGTTTAGAGACATTAACAATAACCAGTCTAGAACAGGATCTAATTTCCATGGTACTAGATAAGTCTTCAGTCAGCTTTAAACAAGTATTCAGACCAGAGTTGTAAATTTCCTAAATTATTGCTTCGAAAAACCAGAGGTACGGGTGGGTCTTTCTTCCCCGTACCTCTAAGATTATCCCAAGAGATATGCCCCCACGTAGGCAGAGAGAACAAACGAAAAAACATTTATATTTTATAAGAAAAATTTATTAAAGGCTAATTCTTATTCAACAAGTAAGAGCGCTATATTCGGCCGTGCCGAATCTTATATACCCTTCACAACGTGTAGTCATGCAATAACAGTAGTTTGTATCACCATTCATTCCATATAAAATACATACATACATATAAAACATATAAAAAACATACATATATAAAACATCTCATTGTAAAACTATAAATTTACGTATGTATGTTTAAAAAAAAATAAAAAAAAAATTAAAAAAAAATTTAAAAAAAAAATTAAAAAAAAAATTAAAAAAAAAATTAAAAAAAAAAATTTTAAAAAAATAATTAAAATATATATAATAAATATAAAACAAAAAAAAATAAAAAAAAATTTAAAAAAAAATTAAAAAAAAAATAATAAAAATATAAATAATATATTAAATAAAAAATAAAAAAAAAAATAAAAAAAAATATAAAAAAAAATTTTTTTTGGCTCAGCTGGGATTCGATGCCACGTTTTCTCTAACCAGTATACACGTTTGTATGTATGTATGTTGTTGTTGTAATGTTGTTTTTGTGAATAAAAAATCGAGGTGGTCGTGGGTTTTTGCTCATATCTCAGTTGTTTACGTACCGATGTTTCTGATTTTCAATACCGTTCTACTCCCGAATATTTCCGATATTTTAATACCTCACCCGGGTCCAAGCAATATCGGGGGGCTTCAAAAAGTTGATTTCAACATACACACGGACAGTCGGTCAGACGGACAGACTGACAGAGCTTAATCGACTCCCCTATTCATAAGCTTTCAGAAAATATATACTTTATGGGGTCGGAAATGAAAATTGTAGAAATTTCACACGGAATGACAAACCTATATATACCCTTTTTCACTGTGTGAAGGGTATAAAAACAAAACAGATTTTAGATGTTTCTTATTACAGCCAAAGCAAATTTTTAGCAACAGTAATTATTACCCATTCGTGCGAACGGTTGTATGATTTTATTCTATTATTTCGAATATCGACAAACATTTGAGTGAGTCAATAGTTTAAGAAGAGTGATAGCCTACGGAAGTTATACTTTTTCACAAACAAAATTTATATCTGTTTACAAGATTTAATTACATGCGTATTCTTATTTGTTAAACCTGCTTTGTTGAAAACTTAATTGAACTTTCTTTGATTACTTTTTGGTTGGCGTTTGTGTTGTTTGTTGTGCCAAAAGGGATAACTTGGACATCATTATTCTAGTATAATTTTCCCATCATAATTAACGATGAATGTCTATATTTATAATGAAAAAAAAATTATTTAAGACTCTCAGCAATTAAAATTAACTAAATGTAGCCAATGATGATGCTTATTCTCTATAGAAATATAATTTGAAATTAGGCTTTACATTATCATTTTCTTTTTTAAATGTCTTTAATTAAATTCATTTAGTCAAATTACCCATACACTTACCTATCGATGGCTGTATATTAGTTTTTAAGAAACTAGCGTTTTTAACGTTTTCTGATACTCCGTATACAAACACATCACCCCTAGAAAATTTGGTGAGCTGCGGCTGAAAATATTGAACAAATTTTTTCGGTTATATCCTTCTCCTGTAAAGTAATGATAAATCGAGACATAATAAATAAGACATCCATATATATCGCTCTTCTTAATGGTTTTTCTCTTAGTCAGTTTATTGGCATACAAGAAACAAATAAACAGAACTTATATATCTTAAATTCTAAACAAATAATTTTACTCTTTTTTGCTGTTATATACTGGCCCTGAAAAGGGCCTTGGTCAGATATTAGTGAAACAATAAATTGCTTTTGAGTTTGGTTGTTACTAATAGCACATTTTTTTTACATTTCCTTTCTATATGTTGACCGGCAGCTTTAACAATAAATAATGATAAATTTCGGGAGCGAAAAAATAGGCCACGATATCCGGCTACTGCAAATTGCACAAACATTTTTTTAAATATCACTTGTAGCTCAAAGTTTGTGTTCAGTTGTCACATCCTGCTGGAATCATATGCCGTTTAGTATCTGTTTATCAAGATGTTGCAATAACAAACTCCACCGAAAACCATCTGTTAAGTTGTTGTGGTTAAGAAACCATATAAGAGTCCTTTAAACTAAAACTCTAGAACTCAGTAGCTAATAAATTTATTTTGTTTAGATACATCTTTAGTTCATTTGCCAAAATTTGCTACAGAGTCTAGCGTTCAATGATCACTTGTATTTAAATACATCTGGTCGGCGGTAATACCTCACTTGCGATAACAGCGGATGTATTCTCGTCAAAAGCACCACCAAATGTCCTTTTAGCACATCTGTCACACAAAGGTCTTCGAGGTTAGTGCTACAAAAACTTAGCAGTAAAAAGTTTTCATTAGGCAAGCGGGTTATATGGGCCGAAATTCCAAGTTTTTAAGACGTGTATTACATTAAGAGAGATCTGATTTTGCATATATATTTTTATCAATTTTAGAAAAAACAAGTAACATATATATATTAAAAACAAAAAAAAAAAAAATACAAAAAAAGAATTTTTTAAAAAAATTTTTTTAAAAAAATTTAAAAAAAATTAAAAAAAAATAATAAAAATATAAATAATATATAAAATAAAATAAAGCTGGGATTCGATGCCACGTTTACTTTAACCAGTATATATGTATGCTGTTGTTGTAATTGTGAAAAAAAAACGAGGTGGTCGTGGTTTTTTGCTCATATCTCAGAAAGTTATAAGGCGATTGTGCTGAATTTCAATAGCGATTCATTCCTGGATATTTTCAAGAGATTGATACCATACACAGATCTGGGGAGCATATAGTTGCTTCTAAAAGTTGATTTCAACCAACACACGGACAGACGGGCTTAATCGACTCCTCTATTCATAAGCTTTCTGAAAATATATACTTTATGGGGTCGGAAATGAAAATTGTAGAAATTACAGACGGAATGACAAAGCTATATATACCCTTGTGCACCACAGGTGAAGGGTATAAAAATGTAACTGTTTGTTTGAAACAAATTTTTTTGTAAGGAAATATCGTTTTTTTTCCTTAGATCTGCGCTGGCATACATGTGAAGTTTTTTAAATAAATCCAAAGTTTTGATTTACCCTCTTAAGTATTTGCCTATGGAATGAAATAGTTGGTATATTATTAAGAAAGACTAAATATTTTTGAAACTCATGATGAAGGGTATATAAAACAAATATGAAAAAATTCAACAAAAAAAAGGACACTCAGGTTAATTGTTCAAAAACGAAAAGAAAATTTCATTTCAATCCCTGCATAAGCAAATGAAATCAAAGTGAGTTCAACTAGTTTTAACATTATGTTTCCCCATCAGCTATCGCAACGAGGTTACCTGACTATGCCATGACAAGAATAAAGTAAAGAGTGTCTCAGTAAGAATCAACTTTTAAAATTTAGTGTAAATTTTTTTAAATGCAGGTGGCAACTTTGAAATTTGACAGATGTCACATATGTTTATTTCGATGAATAAAAATGGAGTGATTTACGAAAGAGGAACGCGTTATAGTTTTAAAAACTTTGAGAGATACGCTGAGACCGCTCGTAAGCTTCGAAGAATTTTCAGTTAAGGAAGAGTGCCTAATATATCAACTTTTTGAAGAGTGGTCTTAAAAATTTTAATAAACTGAGTTGGTCATGTTCAGTCTCTTGTCAATCTTGTTGTTTTTAAGGAAATATCGATTTTTCATCTTTCCCAACAACTACAGATTTCAAGATGTACTACGCAGCGAATTTTTACAAAAAACGTACTTCATGCATACAAAATTTAGCTCACTCAGGAGCTCAAACCAGTAGACCATGGAAAGCGCCAGCAAATTGATCACTGAAAGATGTTAATCTTCTTTAATGAACTAAATTTCCATTCAAATAACTCCGTGTATATAAAAAATTGTTGAATTGGTAGTTCTGAGAATCCTCATGTAATCCATTACAAATAAATTTATCTACAACGAGCAACTGTTTGGTGAAAATTTTGGTTAGGTAGCGAGATTGAGCCTTTCTTTTTTGAAGATCAGGCCAACTGAGAATGACATTCGTTATATGAAACTTGATAACGGAGTTCTTGTGGCCTCAACTAAACTGCATGGATCTAGACGAGATATGGTTTCAGCGTAATGACGACACCTGTCACACATGAAACAATTTATTTATTGCAGCAACGATTTCCAAACCACCAAGACAATGCAATATAATACTGTGCGATTTTTATGGGGTTTTTTGAATTCTTTGATTTATGCATATAAATCAAAAGGAATTCTTGAGCAAAATTTCTAGATCCAACTGCTTATTGGTGAGATCCAATCATATTTGTATATAAAAGTCATCAAAGAATTAATTAAAAAAGTAATGGCCTGTCATCACAGCTGTGGGAAACGTTTGGCAGATGAACTAAAACATAAATAATTGGAACATGTCTTCTTTACAATTCGAAATAAAAATCATAACAATCTCTCAAACACATCCTTTTATTTTCAAAATAAAATATGAGCTTTAACTAAGACATCCTTTTTAATTATTTTGGCATTTCTATGTCTGTAAAATAAAATCAAAATTTTAAATACATTGTATCCAAGGCATGTTCATGCAGGTATGTGCAACTGATACAATAAAGCAACTTTTGAGAGGATGTTTTCTGTGGAGGCCAATTCCTATATCAGGGATGCAAAACTTGTTATGACATGTTTAATATAATAAAATTTTATTAAAAAAAGAAAATATAATTGTAAAACTTCTTACTAGTGGTGCAATAGCAACAAAGAACATACATTTTTACATTTATCATCAAAAAGAACACGTAAAAATTTCATTTTCCATCCCTGAATTAATAAATGAAATAAAGGTGAATTCCAAAAATTTGTATAAAAGTGTTTCGCCATCAGCTGAGCTAATAGTTTTACCTGTATGAATTCGCCCTTATCTTATCAAAGAAATTAATTTGCTGTTTTATATTTGCTTTCAATATTACTTGGGTAAAAGCACAGCGAATTCATGGTATTTAATATTACTTGATCCAGAAAGCTTTTCGTGCTCGTGGTACTACTTAATGATGAAGACAATTATAAATCTAGTATTTATACTCAATTGATTAGTTAATTATTCTTAATTAAATTTTTAAAAATAAAAATCTTAATTTTGCATCACTAGCACAAAAAGCGAAACCAAGGCGAATTTATCCAAACATTATATTTACTTTGCCAAGCTACACTACGCCGATTAGCAGGTGAGACGATATTTTGTTTTTTAAATTGAAATGTAAATAAATATGTCTGCTTCCAACTTAACGATATATATGTTTAAGGTACATAAATTACAGCCTTCAATATTAAGGCGCCGTTAAATCAGGATCAGGAGTTACTTATACAGAATGTAATCATTTACCACAGTTTATATGATTGACAATTTTATTATAATGAATTTCTTTATTTATTATTTCTTTCTTATTTTTTTTTTCATTAATACGTTTAGGGAATTTTGTTGGAGTTTTAGTAGCTGTTGTTGTAAAAGAAAGATAAAAAGTATAAAGATATTAAAACTTGTTAACAAATTATTTTCTTTCTCAAAGTTTTTGTTATTGTTAATTTTATTTTTTTTTTGTTTGTCTGTTTGTTTTCATCGTTCCTTTTATTTGTAAGGACATTATTTGTTTGATTCTTTTAAGAAAAAAACATATAAATGGTATTTTGAAATAGCGAACATTAAGCAACAGAAGTTTTTACATTTTATCTCCGACTTCTCTGAGACGAAAACTTCTCTTTATAATTTGATTTAATACACTACTTATTTAGATTATTTATTTTTATTTAATAAAAAAAGAACATCATTAAAACACCGTTCAATAGAATTATTTCTTAATATTATCTATGATGTAACTTTAAATTCGAATATTTTTAACGAAGTTTTACCGGGACATTTCATCTTTTTAAAAAATAATATTTTTCATTTATTACCCTTTGTTTCTAATTTCTTGATATAATTTTGCACCGTTTTATTCTTAAGATTTCAATAAAATTCGAAAATTTATGTTTAAGTCGTTTATGTAATATAAGACCGTGCATATTACCGTTCCGAAAGAGACTGAATCTATTTTTGGTGGTTAATGTTATTTCCGATGTTATCATAGTATTATGCTTAGCTTAGAGCATCTGTTAATTGTGTTAGTGTATCTGTGTTTATCTTCTCGTATATCCAAGTTGGATGGCTAAATTTGAGAGTGTATCAGCGTCATCTTGTATATGTATTAGTTTGTGTAGTTCTCTTCTCTATGCTCTCTTAAAATGAGGTTGATGCTTAAAAATCATTTTGTTTCCAAGTTCGATTCCAATCACAACATGTTTGGTGTTGTGTGCTCCTGTTGGCTTAGCTGCTTTTACTTTTTCTTCTATTATTTTTACCGCTACTTGTTGACTGCAATTGAATAAAAATAAAACATATTAATTTATTTTTAAAGTGTTGTGTATAGTGTAGCAAGTTGTTCAGTTTTGTTCAACTATCTTGAAACCTAAAGATAAATATTTTTAAATTACTAATTATTATATAAAATAGTATGAAAAAAATTTAACAAATAAGTTAATCGAGTTCGACTCGATTATCGTTAAAATAAGTTAGCGAATCGCACTATTGGATAATATAAGGATTTTGCCGATTTTGGTACAAGAACTGTTATAGTTTTGGTACAACTTCAGAACTTTCTTAACAAAGTTGTGATATTTGAAATCAGACAAAAAATATGTGAATACAATGTGCTCTCTTATAATACGAAGAAACTATTTTTGCAAACACTCTTATAGAGCTTACTTCAACAAATATGCTGCTTCTTTTGCCGCAACTGCATAATGCTTCCTATACCAAAAAATTTTTAGGTAATTTTGTTTGCTTCTGGGTCCCAAACTTATTTCCACTGGCATTAGAAAAATTAAAGTTTTTACTCTGAAGTTGCAAACAATCTGCCAGTACAGAGGTTTCGTCATTCACCATACAACACGAGTGCTTTTTTATGAAACTCGATTTTAATTTCCATGCTGTCTTAAACTATCTGCACTTGACATGTTTTTAAGTTTTGACGATTCTCTCTCTAAACCCAGCAAAAAGTACAAATAGTGAATGCATAAATTCAACCAATGATAAAGTGGTTCCATTTAGGTGAAACATGCTTGATTTTTACATTAGCGTGTCATTGGAGAGCATGTGTTTATATGAATATAATACTAAATTTCGCTCAATTCCAATAAGTGCATGGAACGCATGCATAGTAGATGAAAAGAAACCTATGTTTCATGAGTTAATAATGACTGTTTACATGAATTATTCCAGGTTTTTTTGCATGCATTTGCATTTTGAAGCAGATCACTAAAGGCCAACTAATTTCTATTTCAAGAAGGCATTCTTCATGCCTCCTTTTTGCAGTTATGAATTAGAAGTCATGAAAAATGTTATTCACGTTGAACTAGTACAAATTTATTTTTGCTGGGAAATGAAATCTCTGCTACCAATACGACCATTCTCAGGGAAAAAGCGATGCTGTTTTTAATTTGAATAGATTAACTAAGAACCGCTTAACTAAATTTTAAATTCAGGTAGCTATCACTGCACATTGCCAATAAATTAGTAATAAAAACTTTATATTAAAATAAAGACAGAAAACAGATCATGTGAATAGTTGGATCTTAATTTTTTGTTTTCCTGTATCTTCTAAGCCATGCTATCTATCTGTAAAAAATTAACTAACAAATTTTTATAGCCTGAGTCTAAGAGTAAACGCTTCCGTCAATTTTATTTTATAACTCGATAAAACTTAAAAGATAGTTTTTTGATCTTTTTTTAATTTAAAGCCTTATAAAATCAAAAGAGTTAGAGTACGATTAAAAAATTTCAAAATTATAGCTTTTGGTGAATTTGATCGTGTTGACAGAAACTGTAGGTGACACGACCACCTTACAAATAACATTTTATTTTTAAATTCATAATGTTAATCTATTGACAAAGATTTTGAAAGAATAAGAGACTCTATATAATAATATCTATGTTGAATATGTTTTTAAGTATTAGAATTTATTATTCTCAAATATTGCGTGTAAAAAATGCTTAGGTTTCATATTGAGACTAAATATAAGAAATTAGATTAATATCAAATGGAACTTGAAATGAATTAATACATATTTTAGTATAAAGAAATTATTCTGCAGTGCTTAGAGTTGTTAATAAAAAAAATTATTTTCGTGATATAAAAGTACTTCACAGAAATGGTGGCAAGTTTCACGAATTTAGCATTGCCGAATAAAGTGCTCTTACTTCTTAATTTCAAAGTACCATTACTGCGTATGAGTATTATTAACCAAGTATTAATTACACATTACTCATACTAACTACTAGTTTTAAAATATGTACCTGTAAACAATAGAAGTTGCGAACAGCGCACAGAGGAGTATTTGACCTGAAAAGCTGGCCAAAAAGGAAAAACTAAATTTTAAGAAATCTTAAAAACTAAGTACGCAGCTCGACGGACAACAATATTTTACATTATATTGTAAATTTTGAAGACTTTTAGTTATGAGATTTAAATGTTTTTTTCGGTTTCTGGATGTTTATATAATATTTTTTTTCGGCTAAACGAATAAAGGTTTAACAATGATTTTTTTTTCGCTGAAAGGTTTGATCAAAAATTATTTAATAAAGAAAAAAATATTAAAATATGTTGAATATTTATGTTGAAACAATTCGTGCAAAAGCTATAAACAAAAAAAATATAAACTTTTTTTTGCAAAAAATGAAAAAGAAGAGATTTTTAAAAGTGAGGTTAGCATCTCTACGAATTATGTTTGATACCGCAATAAAATCTGATGTCTCTAATTTTAGAAACAAGAAAAAAAGTGTGCGCAAGTTTGCGCCATTATTTTTGACTTTTTTTTTTAATTTTCACATTTCTTCTATTTTTGCTCATCAGGCACTTTTTCTTATACTACATTTTATCGCCATTAACTTTTATGTATTTCGAAATATTGATTTCAACTGTTATTCACATCACTTTTAACACTTCTCAATGTTAAAATTTAAAAATAATCTTTATTATCCATAATAGTTATAAGGGAATGTTCTACACATCCCGATAAAAGGTATTTTTATATACCTGCTCTGCAAAACATTATTTGTTTAAAAAAAAATATACGTACCTAATAAGAATAATTATTAAAAGCATTAATCACAAAAATAAATTTACAAAAAATAAATACAGGCACATAAAACATACATAGGCACCCAGGTTTCAGGCTACCATCCAATTGTCAAAAGAAGCTGCCGAGGCCAGAAATAAGCACTTACGATTATATCGTACGAATTATTCGAGGAAATTCAGCAGAAGCGATACAAATCGAGATGCCTTGAATAGGTTATTTCTGAGCAGTGACCCTTTTATAAGCTGCAGTACGCAAAGAGAACGGGTAATTAAAAAAATCTTTTTCATCAGAAGCCATTACACTTCTTCTTCCTGACACCGATGATGCATCTAATAAGGATATTCATACGACATAATAATTATTCAGGAATTTTTATTAGTTTAGCTTGTCCATATATTAAGTATTATACAATATAAAATATAAATAATAAGGCATTTTTTTCATAAAAATACTGTTCTAAAAGAGCCTTACAATTTTTTTTAATTAGACCGTAAACCATAATATGAATGCATGTACATACAGTCTGTCAAGAATGAGTTTAAACCTTTAAAATCAACATTTATTAATTGAGTTTTACTATTTATACAATTTTTTATTCCTTAGGAATGTTGCTTTTGAAAAAATCTTAAAAATTTAAACTTTTTGGTTCTATATTCTTTTTATTGCATTTTGAAAACAAAAAAATTGACGAATTTTGCAGGAAAATTTGTTTTTTTTCGCCATCAAATTTTTAATAACTCCGAAATAGTAATAGACAGAAAAGAAATATGTTTGGTTAGTTTAAGCAGAATTTTCCGGTGCATCTTCTGATCCTCCTGCTATTAAAATCGGAGAACCTTTTTTTCAAGTTATGATAAAATATATTTGGCATCCCAACGATTTAGGGGGTGAAATATGCCACGCCTTTAAAAGAAAATCCTTACAAGCTAGAGAAAAACGGAAAACAGATTTGAATTAAGGGAATTAAAATCCATATAGTCCATATACTTTTATTTCTAGGGTAGTCAAACATTTTTTTTTGTTGCGCAGTGTAATTTTTTCAAAATCTGCTACTAGATTTCTTATATTATACTACACCTAAAACTATCAAAAAACTAAAACTTTTAATTCAAAAAACACGTTTAATAATTTTGGCCAGCTTTTCAGGCCAAATACTCCTCTGTGCAGCGGTAACAAAAATTTCGAAATTTTTATTTTGCAAAAAAAATTTTACTTTTGCAAAGAAAAAAAAATAATTTTCATTTTATTTTTCATTCATGTTATTTATTTAACATGTTGCCAGATTAATAAAAATTAACGGGCTTATTCATAACAAAAAGTAAGCCTCAGTTTATACACTACGTGCACGAGCTGCTAAGCAGAAAGCCGATTATTATGATTGTTTATAACAAACTTTTATCCGTCTGCCAACTTTAAAAAAATCAACTCTGAAATTGCATGATACTCCTTCAAAATGCAACCATTTTTTTATATCATCCCTTATTTTGACATGTTATTGGTTTTCCATTCATACTTACAATTTTTAAAATTATAAAATAAATTAAAGAAAAATGAACAATATATTTTTCGTGCACAAAAATTTTTATTCTTTTCTTTATAAATTTTTTTTTGACACAAAACAGCTGTTTTTCACAAGTTGGCAAACGCTTAGCAGCTCGTTAACAAGAGTTTAGCAAATCGTAAGCCAGAGTTTGGCATGTGTGTTATGAATAAACTTTATGCTAACTTTATACCAACTTTTTGTAATGAATAAGGCCGTGAGTCCCTAATAAAGTTGGAAAAAACATCAACGAAACGTCGGAAATATTTAATAATGAAAATATAATGTATATTCATTACTTTCTATTACCTTAAAAGCCTGATTAACAAAAACCGTAAAAATGATAAGAGAAAAAGTTCGACAACAACAACTTTACTAAAAAATAATTAAATTTAAACACATGAAGATGTTTTTAATAAATAGACTGAAAAAAGTATTAAAAAACTAAAAAAAATTTTCAAACCTGAAATTTTAAAAATAATTTACCCTCATGTTTACATTCTCGCATTCCGTTAAATCGAAAATCTCATTTGTTGGCGACAAACTGACCGACAATCCTTTTGAAAAAATAGCATTAAATCTTAACTCTCCATACATTTCCGTTCCCTCATTATTTCCTAGTTTTACTACCAAAAATGTTTAGCTTGTTAATTATAAATTACAATTGGCTACTGATAACTAATTATGTATGTCTGCATATATTCATAGTGAAGGGTACACCAAATTAAGCGTCAACTTTATTTAATTCTTGTTTTAATATATGAGATTTTTCGTTGTAATGATATTTTTTTCTAAATAAAAAGAGACATCCCTTTAAATTTTATTTTTCTTATTTCGTTAAGCCCAAAAATTTTTAAATGGACACGGCCTGTAATTCGCCAAAATATGCAAGTTCTTTGCTTTTAGAAATTACCGGGATTGTTTAGTATAATAAAACCGTTTGAAGTATTAACAGACATTAAATGTTGTCAAAAAGAATACAACTTGAAAAAAAAAACTAAGTAAAACTATATCGCTAAGCTAAAAATATATATAAGAATCTAATATTTTTAAAACGTCAACAACGGTAAAAAATACTTTTCATTTAACACATATATAAGAGTTTATTTACATTTTCGAAGAATATAAGAAATATTTCTTATGTTCGAAAACAAACTAATACTTGCCACAACAAGTTTGCTTCAAACTTAAGGGTAGTTCCTTTGTTTCAATGGAACTAGGATTATGCTTAATAAAGACTAAAAAGAGCACAAAATCTAAGCAAAGAGAAAACTTCTGTTATAATGATAAGAATTCTGCTTTAAACCGATGCTATAGAGGGTTATATGGAGAAAATGCCGGTAATATTTTTATAAACGTTTTATAGTAACTGTTTTTTATAGTTTGTTTTTTGTTTATTTGTGTAATAAGCTAAACACATACTTACGTGTTGAAGAATAAGAATAAACTACCGTATTAGTAAAACTGGTTTTTTGATAACGTATATGTTCATCCATATAGTTTGTAGATTTTTGTTATATATTAATTGAAAATAAAATTTAATTGTTCGTTTTTACACCCGCCACCAAAAAAATGGTGGGGGTATATTCATTTTGTCATTCCGTTTGTAACACATCGAAATATCCATTTTAGACCCCATAAAGTATATATATATTCTAAATTGTGGTTTGATTTTATGACGATCTAGCTATGTCCGTCCGTCTGTCCGTCTGTTGAAAGCACGATAGAGGTCGCACCGAAAAATCTAGGGGACTCAAATTTTGCCAGAATCTTTCTTATAGACAAGGTTTGTTGGGTATTGAAAATGGGCTAAATTGGAATATTAGGAAGAGAGTTATAGCTCGAAAAGCAAGAGTAGGTCGAAAAAACCGGGTCCTTTGAACATCGAATAAAATGGAATTGTGTCCAAACGCATTAACGGAGACTCATGAAACTTCGAATATATATTTCCTGAGTAAATGCAATATTTTTCCCCGAAAATTGTCTAAATCTATGTATTAGGAGAGGAGTTATCGATCAAAATGTACGAAAATTTATACCGCACAGTGTATTTTTCGGTATATTTAAAAACAAAAACGTCATAAAAGCAACAAAATTTGATGTACGACTCTGAAATTTTGCACACTTTGCTTTTTGGTGACACGCTTTCTTGTAATGGCAAATCAATGTGCCACGCCCACTTTTACGCCCACCTCCCATATAACGTTTTAACTAAAATTCATATAATTTCTCTATTAATAAAGATTTTGGAATAATAAAGGCCTATCTTGAAACACCTCAGTTGTACTCATTCGCAAAAATAACTTTGACACGCCTACTATAACGCCCACTTTTCACGTTATATACCGTTAATGAAATTTAAAAGCTCATAAAACCGACAAAATTAAAGGTATGACGATAAATTTTGCTACGTCTATCCCCCTAGGCAATTTCATTACTATGCCAAAAAATTAAGGTGCCACGCCCACTTTTACGCCCACCTCCCATATAACGTTTTACCTAAAATTCATATAATTTCTCTATTAATAAAGATTTTGGAATAATAAAGGACTATATTGAAACACCTAAGTTTTACTCATTAGCAAAAACAACTTTGACACGCCTACTATAACGCCCACTTTCACTTTTGAATTGTGTCCAAACGCATTAACGTAGTCATGAAACTTCGAATATATATTTATCGAGTCAAAAGAATATTTTTCCCTGAAAATCGCTTAAATCTATGAATTAGGAAAAGAGTTATAGATAAAAATGTACGAAAGTGTATACCGCACAGTGTATATTTCAAATTAAAAACGTCATAAAACTGACAAAACTATATGTACGATTCTGAAATTTTGCAAACATGGCTTTTTGGTCAAAGTCTTCGTTATAACGGAAAATAGATGTGCCACGCACACTTTTTTCCTTAAATTTTTATAAAAATATATTAGTCATATATATTAGCATTTATTCATCTTAAGCTTAGTCTAGACGATATGTTGAATCAGCAAATTTGTGCTTAAAAATTTGTTACAAGTGCCATCATATCGTGTAAACGCAAAATTTTTTCATCATACGTATGATTAACATCATTTGCTAACACTTTTTTAACAAGGCCATCAAATGTATGTCGACGATTTCAACATATCGTGTAAACAGCATATTTTTAATGCTGGACAAATTTCCTACGTATGAAGACAGATTTGTTGTTTGTTGAAAAGAGTATTTCAGCTTTTCATCATATGGCAAATGTAGTATCATATAGAATTGTTGCAGTGTTGCCTAATTTGTTATATTCTTTGCTAGAATTTGTAAGTTATACATTAGTTATTTAGGCAAAATGGTTTATGTGAATTTTTGATCACTCTTTGATCGGTGATAAAGTATTGGATGTAAATATTATTTATTAAACACCTAGGCTTTCAGTTAATTAAATACGATAAGTTAGTTTCCTATATCATATATTCTTACCACAACGAGTTACACTAAAATTTTACCAACAGCAACCCCTTTTTTTGTTTGTTATTATCTTTTATATTATTACTAGTTTTGGCCTGCTCTAGCCATCAGCAAGATAGCGAAAGCAATAGATGACTGTCTCACAATTATTGTTTAGATTGGTGTCAACTTTAAAATTTCGAAAAGCATCAAAACATTTAAAAATGCGTTATTTGCAAAATTTTTAACTGTTTATTTTATTTATTTCATAAAATTCTAAATTTCCGTATAAAAATATAATAAGTAAATATAATAAGGAACATAAAGCCAAAACAAATTCTATATCACCCTTTAAATTATAATGCTATCAATATGAACATTACTATATGATTACTTATGAGAATACTAACTAAATCATGGTGTCAATTGTTATAAGATATCAAGAAATAGGTATGGAAATTAAATAATAATAAATAATAATAATAAATATAATCAATGTATCTAACTATTGTTTATTATGGTTTTTGGTTTAAAACAATAATAAGCTAACAATCTGCAATAACATAAACATTGTTTACTATCAATCCTTATTTTTTTCGTAATATCTTCTTGCGATATTTTTTTTTTAAATTTAGTATTTAGAAAAAACAAAACACCTGAATTTCAAAATTTTTTTTGCTATAAAAAAGCACTAAAAACAATGATAAAACTAAAAAGTTGACAGCGCTGTTTCTTATAACTATTTGTTTATTTTTGGTTTGGTCAGTACTCAACAGAATGTTGGTTGAACAACAAAGCATGATGTTATGTTCCGTGTTCTTGTATTTTGTAATTCCTAATTTTTAATTGTTAAACTTCTTGTTCTAAATTAGTATTTTTAAATTTTACTCAGGTTTGAGTTTAATTAGAATTTTTTTCTTTATATAAAATTCAATTGTAATAATAAAAGATAAACTTTTTCAGATTATTCTTTTTATTATCACATACATATACATAAATATAATTGCCGCAAAAAAGGGTATTTTCAAATTTATTTGGCATATACAAATATATAAACAAATGTTAATACGAATTAACATACATAATTAAACGAAATTCAACATATCGTGTATACACAAAAATTGTATGATAACTCATATGTTGAAATATCATTTGTTGGCGTATGATGAATTCAAAAAATTTGGTACTTTCAGCAAATCGTGTAAACGACCATCATATTCAATATGCTAACAGAGACATTTGCTGTTATTTTAGAGCAAATAAATATTACCACACATTTGCTGATTCATCATACCGTCTAGACTAAGCTTTACACTGCACCATTTATTGTACTGTAGCTAAATATACGATAAAGATGATAAGATAGATAGATACTAGATGGCATGCTAACAACTTATGCTTATGTTCGCCTGAAATTATGCTCTATTAAAAATGGGAATTTAGGAAAATTTTGACCTAAGTAAAAAAAAATTATCTCTAAGCATTATAAACAATTTATTTTCATGTACTAATGGCTAACAAATTTTAAAATTATACAAAACTTATTTCGTTTGAAAATCTTTTAAAAGCAAAATGTTATAGAAGTTTAAAAAACAAAATCTTACTAATAAATTTCCCGTTTTAGAAAAATGCAGAGAATGTATATTTTAAATCACCCTGTGGCCCTTAAAATTTAACCTTAAATTCACTTTCTTCCTATTAAATTCATGTAAATTCTCTATGAGTAAAGATTTTGGAATACTAAAGGACTATATTGAAATATCTAAGTTATGTTTATTAGCAGAAACTTTATTGACACGCGTATTTTAACGGCCACTTTCATTGAAAGACTAAATTTACAAAAACATTTTACTAGCATACCGAAGTTATAATGGGTGGTTTAATTTTATGGGACTATGTTGATTTTGAATACAATTATTATGAAATTATTATCATTTATTTTTATAATGATAATATTTGTATGCTTCAATTATGTATGGAACAAAATATCGGCCAAATGGCCCCCCCAACCTAGGCGGCACACCACGATCCGATAGTTCAAATTTTCAATGACACTGTTGATGCTCGATTGTTGGGCACGATGATGAGTCAAGGTTGCTTGCTCTTGCCACGTTATCGTGAAAAACAGCAATGTTTCCCATTCAACGAACTAAGATGGCATTCACAGATGTTTTCACATTTCATACAGACCTGCTTTGCAGACATTTAAATATTTTTTACAATTCTCACGATTGTGGACGAATTCGAACGATTATGTTGACCAAAAGAATCACGAAGTGCACAAAATGCATTTTTATTTGAACGCCCATTTTTATAAAAATCTTTAATATTTAAAAGCGTTGCTCGATTGCGTATCTTTCCACGGTTCAAATTGAGTTAGTCTGAGATTGAGAAATGTCAAAAGAAATACAAGAAAAAAGTTTAAGTTTAGATGTGGTTCACCTTAAACATGCGCCCTTAAAATTTAACCACCCTCTACAAAGAAAGTTATATATATTTTATTATAAAGAGATTATTCTATAGCGATTAACAAAATAATAAATATTGTGCTTTAAATGTACACAAAATGGTGGTGGGTATAAAAGATTCGGCACAGCCGAATATAGTGCTCTTACTTGTTTCGTTTTAAAATGATTTACGTATGTATATACTAACATTACGTATGTATATGTTATTGTTATAAAGAATACGGCTTAACAAAAAATGGCAGAGAATAATTAAAAAAAACTCAAATCAAATAACCGTGTATTATGAATATTTTATTTTTAATTAGTATTTAATTTTTTTACAACCTTGAATTAATTTTAAAACATTTTTATTTTACAAAGAAGTTTTTTCTGAATAGTGATAATAAAGAAATAATCTGGCATAGACGATGTGTTTAAAAATAAATACATCATCATGAAAAATTTCTTAAGCCATTCATGTAAACGAACAAAATCATCTCATGAAATATCGGAAGCTTTTCATCAAATACTGCTGAGTTCTATGCAGTTATTAGAATTAAGTGTAGTTCAGTAACTTATTCATTTAAGCACATAATCTCCAATGGCACGCTAATGTTTAAGTCATTAGTGCTTTCATATAAATTAAATAACTTCGTCACGTTATTTAAACGCAATTCTACATTATAATAGTATATTTGTTTTTTTCTACTTGATATTCAGTTGTCTTCTACACAATCATTAATACTTTCTGTGACTTCCTTTTATTTATACTGTGATACCGCAGAGAAGAAATTATTGCTTGAAATTATTTTATTAATTGACTAGTTGATTTTTTCTTAGATCTAAATTATAGTTTTATTTAATTTAAAAATTATTTTATTAATATTAAAGCTCTAAACACATAGACGCCAGCAGACTTCACAACTTCACGGCTTCAAATGCTGCCAGCTTCAAATGCTGCTCTGAAGTCAGCTTCATAATTATTTTGAAGACAGCAACAACATAATAATCAGCTGATGTATATTTTAGCAATACAAATTTCAGGGATGCCGCATATATATTTTATAATGAATGAAATAAAAGCTATTGATAAAAAAAATGTAATAATATCACGAAAAACTATAAAAACACATAAATTTATTTCTTTATTGTGTTTTTGTAATGTTCTTTTATGTTTAATATTAAAAATAAGTTTTTGTTCTTATTTTTCCAATTTAATATATATAATGGCAACACTATATTTGTTTCTTGCTGCCCGTCAAAATAGAAAATAGCCTAAGTTGGCAGCAGCAGCAAATGTTGTTGTGCAGTCGTGCTGCTGTGCTGCCATCAAAATAATCGTTTTCATTCAAACACATGGATTTTATTTTTGACATATTGCTGCTTGCTGTCTGCTGTCGTCTATGTGTTAAGAGCATAAGTTTCTAAAAAACCTTTGAAATTTCTCTCAGGCTAAAAAGTTATATTGAGAAAAAATTTGTTTCTTGTCAAGAATTCATTTTAAAAGAAATATTTAATACAATTTTTATTAATTATGTTAAATAAGAAGGTTAATATTAAAGGAATGGTCAATCAGTAGATTAAAATTCAAGTAAGAGCATATTTACGAAGTTATAAAATAAATTTTGTTCCTAATAAATATCACAGAGAGCTTGAGCTTTATTGCAGATTGGACTGAAGTCAATATATCTTGCAGCCCGATATATTGCATTGGATTAAATCCTTAATATGTAAGTAGTTATATGAATATTTTTCTTCGTTGCACACTAGGTTGCACACTCTTTACTTTTGAAAATATGATGTCTGGTTATGCCACCAGTTCCTAAATGTGTATTATTGTAGGTATTCTTATTTTTTTTTCTTATATTTATAATATTTGAAATATAATAAAAAATTGATATACATTAGGGCAGGTTAATCTTTTTTTTGATGAAGCGTATAGCAAAAACGTAATCTATAGGTAATTCTGAGAAATGTTGCTCCAGAGACCAAAGCTCTAAGTCGGGTTTGGAGCCCCTCAAAATTTCAAAATAGATATTTTTCCATATATATTTCCATACATAGAATAATTTAATAAAATTCGTCATAAAATCGGATAGAACTATAGTAGATTTTTCATTTTGGGCTTGTTTGAAAGGTATTTTTATCACCTTTCAAAATCTGTATTGATACCAATATTTTTTTTAAAATTTTTAGTAGAGATATTAGGAATGTTGAAAAATAGCCTAAAATGAACTTTGAACTGATAAATTCAGAATTTTCTTCGATTTTTTTCGAGATTTTTTTTTTGCAGAATAATGAATGATATGAATGAATATGAATGACGTTACAAAATAATGACGTTTACCAACACTAAACATTGCTTTCCTTTTTCCTTAATCGTTCATCGTGCAATGCGCACACAGTTTTCCAAAATACTTAAAAAAAACTCGGTTTTTACAATACCCATATTTTTTTTTATTTCTAAATTTAGTGTGACACAATCAAAGAGTGCAGTGATAATATCAAAGTTATTATCGATAATCAAGAACCTTCAACATCATCTGCGGAGTCCTTGCAAATGGAAGCAACAACATCAACAAGTTTTGACTCTAGATTGACTAAGATGCCTCATCAAGATATTGTTGTTTTTGGTTTATAAAGTGATTTAAATGATCTTAGTTTGCCTACTTAATGTTACATTTTAAAATATTTTTTTAAGTGATCGTGCTATATTTGGAAACAAAATATTCTCGTATAAAACTTTTATTCCTCACGTAACAGATAAATTGATCCAAATTTGGTGTGAATTAAGTATTGAAAGAGTGTTTTAAAAAAATTAACTGGTTTGCTTGAGTAATACCAGAAACATGTACAACATAGAAACAGAAGAGATGAACTTAAAGCATTTGTTGATTCAATAAACGAATTATTTTAATTTATAGTGATAGTTTCGTAATTGAAATCGATATTTTTCTTTCTGTGTAGTAATATGATTTCTTTAAGAAAAACACACTTATTGTTTACGGCAACTCAAAAGTTTTTTAATTAATGTCAAGTACAAACGATGCAATTAAGTTCTATATAAAGGGACATTTAAATGTCCTCCACGACTTCTTCTACAAGAACGAATTCGATAAACCCAATTTTCGAGTACCTTTTCCACTAAATCAAGTCGTATATCATGATTGGCGCGTTCAATATTGACTTGTAAAGCTTGAAGAAAGTCTTGTTTATTACGAAAGACCACCCTTATTGGAAAACCTTTTATGTATTTAATTTCTTGTTTTTAATTCTTATATTAAAAACTGATATTTAAAAACGTTTCGCTTGTAATAGATTCAGTTCTTTACAGTTATTAAAAAAATATATTTAAATAAATAAGATTAATAAACAAATTTTAAAATAATAATAGAGGATTTTATGTTCTACATTTTATATATGCCTATATTTGCATATTAACACTATTGTGAAGGGTACATAAGATTCGTAATAGCCGAATATAGCACTTTTCATTATTTCTAAAAGTTTTTTAATGCCCAAAATTTAATATTTAAAACTGTAACAAGAAAAACTTGTTAAAAAACAAACAAAAGTTTTTATTGTTTGTGGAATTTATCTCGCATTAAAGCTGCTTGTTCGTCATAACCACAATACAATTTAAAACAGCATCATTTATTACCAACAAAAAGAACTGTCGATAAATTAAACGATTGTAGGATCTTTTAAAGTAAGTGAGTCGCACTACAGCCATGTTGGTGTGATGTCGCTGTTGTAAAAAATATATGTCGTATTGTCATAATGTAATAAATGCCCAAAATTTTTCAAATAATTGAAAAGTATCATTTTGTTTATTGTAAAAATTTTGAACTTTTTTACATAGAAAAAAACTATGACATAAGGAGGACACGCCAGGAGAGAAAAACATTAGGCAAGTAAGCCACATTATTTTTAATGCTGCGGCTATTGATATAATAATTATTTATAATGCAACAACCTGAAATCAAATCAGTTGTTATAATGGTGAAAAAAATTAAAAAATAAAGATTTTTGTTGGGTTTTTTTTTGATGTTCTTTCAGGTGATATAAATATTTTCCGATATTTTTTTTAGTATAAGAAATTTTTAAAACTGCTGTGCGACTATAACATTGCACCGCAGTGTATTATTTGTTTTCAGTTTGATTTGTCATTTTAACACAATGAAGAATAATTTAGTAAATTGTTAAATGAATTGAATAAATGGAATGAAAAGATACTTTTTCGCTGTTCGGAATCCCTTACGTTCCGCTAGAATCATTGGCCCTTATATTCTCAAAATTTTGCGTAAAAACAGAGCGTTATACAATTATTTTGGTCCCCAAATTTGTATATCTACTAATTGCTGGACTTTTATATAATTTTTTATTTAGGATGTAGCAAAACTAAAAACAGAATATAAATTCAATTGTATTCATTAAGCGGGACTGCACGGAATCCCTAAAAATTTCATAGTAAATCCCAATTTCCGGGAAATATGAAAAAACGGCAAAATAAAAACTCTTAAAACAGGTGAAACAAATAATTTATTGTTATTACTTACAAATAATTTTTAAAATTTTTAAGAGAAATTTATTGAATATATTTAAACGTATTTGATTTACATTTCTCTTGTTTTAACGTGAGTAGACTCAACTGCAAAGTAATGGCAAAAATAAAAGCAAAATGAACCTCTCAGTGTAAATTATCCAACTTGGGCTTTTGTTAAAGAAACGACCAAAAATATTATTCAGTTTCAATACCCAATTATAATGCGTATCCTTGCAGGTATGTCATACAAATTATTACTTTGTATGATTTATTCCATTAATAAGCAATTGCAACATATTTCTCTGTTCTGTGTATTCTTTATTACATTTGGTTCAATTCAAACAAAGTAGTTATAAATTAAACAGCAGGTAAGATATGCAGATACTATTTATGTACATTTTTATAATTAAAAACTTTTCAATTAAAACTTATTTTACAAAGTTAACATAAACACAAACGAGAACTAATTTTATTTTATCTTTCTTTTAGTTACACATTAAACAAGTAGAGGGTGAAATTATGTTGGATTGAGCATATAACACCCTGATTTTATGGCAAATAAAACAATGAAATAAATTATGGCAGAGTTCCAAGTAATACCTTTTTATTTTTTATATGACAAATATTTTTACATTTCAACTTTCTGCAAAAACAAAATTCTTAGCTTTTTATTTGTTTTGAATAATAAAAAATAGTGACCAGATTTGTTCACAATATTCTTTTGAACTTCTTAAAGTTAATATACAGTGGAAATTGATTCGATCTAATTGCTGATAGAAAGAAAAAAATAAAGATCTTTTCATTTCAACAGGTTTTTCTCAGTTAATAAAAAAACGCCAGAGTTACCCGTCCCCTTACAAGGTTTTCTATATAAGTAGAAGCTATGTGTTAATCTAGGTTGTTATCTATCTATGTGCCGAATTTCATTTAGTTCCGTTCAGCCGTTTTTACGTGATTGAGTAACAAATATCCAAACATACAAACATCCAAATATCCAAACATTCACATTTATTATATTAGTAAGATATTCTTTTAACAATATATGTAGCTAAAAAAAGGAGGAAGAAAAAAATCTTTTATCGTTTCCACTCATGCCTGCAAGCATGATCGTGTCGAAAAACTAACTCACAATCACATCTCTACCGGCTATATCAAATAATGTATATTATCTCCTCATTCCTCGAGACACAGAATATTTTAAATCTGATGCGCTCTTTCCCCGATTGCTTGAGGCAAATGTATACTTTATTATTAGAGATTATAATACATTTAAAAGTTTAATTAAAATATAACACAGTAATATTCGTTACTACATATTGTTGCACCGAATATTTTTGAAATACACAATTATACATTATTTTGCAATTTAAGTTTTACATGCACAGTAATTTTTAATATTTTAACTGTCTGAATGACATTAATGTCTGCTAATAAATTCTCACAATGTTGTTTTAAAAGCAAAGTGCCATTAGCACTGTTAACGCCATTAACAATTTACGTAATAAATGTTTCACTCTTTTTTTAATACAATTAATGAACAATGAAAAATTCAAAGTAATAAAATATGTTTTAACAATAAATTATTTTTATGATGGTCATGTGTTTTTACTTTCCGATAAAAAGAATTAAAATTAAGTCAAATACTGCAAGAGCTACAATACTGGTCATAAAATCTTTTGTATAATCTGCTAAGCTCTTGCAAATAATACACTAGTTGCAAATATATTTCATTACAAAAGAGAATTTAAGTTTTGCATAAAAATTGTGTTCATAATAAAAATTTTATTGGAGTGTCAGTATTTTAGATATTATACTCTGCATCCTTCCATATAGGTAAGTTTATATTTTTATTTTTTGTAAAAAATTATCTTATGAATTTGAAGACATTCGAATTCACAAACCAAACTTTTTAGTTTTTAAATTTTTTATATGAAATTGCGAAATTGCCAAACGCCTTAAAGTAACAAATAAATTAAAATTAAAAATATGTAAAAATTCTTGTAAATATTCAAGCCGCTACTTTTAAGTTATAATATTTACTAACTTTAAAAGTACAAGTATAAGGAACTAAATATTTTTTAGAATTAGAGGGAGAGAAAACAAGAAACAGTTCTAAATGTATATGCATTACAAGATGTAAACAGATATGTAATCTGTCTTTAAAACTCTTACACTATACACTACCACGTTTTTCTGCAGCTCTGTTACATTTTTTAAATTTTTTACGTTAATACCTTGTAAATCTTTTTATTGCATGTTATAAACAGGTTAAAAATAAATAATGCAAATGCATGCATATAACAATCAAATATTTTAGCAGTTTATAAGGTATTTAACTCTATGTACACTAATATTTAATACAACTTGATATTGATTGAAGGAACACTTCTTTAAAACTAATACTATGCTTAATTTTTCTTCACATTCATACAGATCCAGTTTTTTCACTGAAAATATGAGTACGTTCAGGTATAATGAATTCTCTATTAAAAAAGGAGGAATATATTTAAATAACACACACCTAAAAGTATGCCTTAGTTTCTTAATAATTATAATAATAAGAGTAAACGAAAATTGTTGCACTTCATACCAACTGTCCGGCTATAGAAAAAAATATGCAAATGTTTTACCCTACAAATAAGAACATTTTATTCGGCTGAGCCAAATTTCTATTCACACCATTAATTTTGTGTAGTACTTGTACACCACAAAAATTATTATTTTGTTTATAATACCCTGTTCAGACAGATGTTTTTAATTGTTTCAATTTAGTGTTGATTGAGCAATTAAAATAAGTGTTCACACATACTCAATTTATCTTACTCCATTAGCATTTGATAGCTGCAAAATACGATATATTGATACCAAATCAAATAATGCCTTATTTTTAGCGTTTTGCCTGTTGATAAAATATATTTACAATTATATTTATTTATATATATACTTATATGTATGTATTTGAATTTATTTAAACATTTTTATTTAAATTTTCATCAAAAATTTTCCATTTTCTTAGTTTTTATTTTTTGTATTTTTATTTGTTTGACATTATAAATGCCACCTATAGAATTTTCTTCTCAATGAACATACTTTTCAAGAGTTGTGTTTCGAGTTTAAGACAGTAAATGAAACAATTAAGTATATATTGTTCAATTTAAAAATAATTTTTAGTATTGTAAATTGAGCTCAATAAGACCCTTAATTGCGATAATGTTATAAATTGACAATTAAGGCTCGTGTGTGAACATAGTATAACTTTAAACACTAGTTAATATATTTAATATTTAATAAATTTTGACCAATAACTTAACTTAATTTCTTATATTTAGTATCAAAAGAGGGCCTAAGTTCTCTACACGAAATGTAAAAAGCCATGTACGCATAAGGCCAAGACATAATTTTGACGTCATCATAAACATAAATGTATCCGCTTCGGCCACAAGTGCTTCATTTGCATTTTTAGACTAAAATATATTTTGTGTAATATCAAATTCTTATTACATGCAGCCTCTACAATTATTAAAAAAAAATTAACCACAGCGATGAACATTTTAGTGACGTCAGATTTACAAACGCATGTGGTTTTTTATATTTCGTGTACTATAGGCTTTACAATAGGTGTGATTCTTTTTAAACAATATTTGAGAAGTCAAAATTATTTATGCTAATATCTTCAGCTAATATATTGCAATAGAGTACCTTATTCCTACAAAATCTTTGTCCATATATGAATTTAATAAAAATCATTAAATGAAAGGGGGCGTTAAGTGGATCGTCACCTTAATTCTGCGTTATTACGATAAAATTTAGCAAAAGGTTATATTTACAAAATTTCAGAGTCGTACGTCTAATTCTGTTAAAAGATTATGCGGATACAAAAGGTGGGCGAAAGAGTAGGCATATCAAAGTAATTTGCGATAATGATAATTATTCGTTCCAATCTTTGTTAATAGAGGAATTAAATTAAGTTAATTCTCCTTTACTACAATAATATTGAATAAAAACATATACTTACAAAATTTCAGATTCTTATATCTAATTTTTTAGGTTTTATGGCGCTTTAAATTTAATTTAAAGCTCATTGTTAATACTAAACATACATATCCAATTCATTAGACATATTCTGGCAAAATTTCATTACCTAGCTTTTTCTTTTTAACATCATATAACGAACGGACATTGTCAGATGGCCTGATATAAATCCATGACACAAAAAATGTATACCTTTTTGGGCCCAAATGAAATATATATTTCGATTTGTATAATTGAGTATTTCAGTCGGTTTACATGATAAATTTTATGACGTCCAATTTTAGACGTCATTTTTTGTTTGGTAGCAAGCGGTGTAGAGAAGAAAGGGGAGTAGAAAAATAGACATGGTTTCTGTTTTCATGGTTTTTTTTTTTTGACACCACCCTTTACACTTTTTTCTGTTTTTTCTGTTACATTTTATTTTTATATTCTCATCAACTGGATTGTGCTTTTTGACTGATAAAAAAATATATTAAACCGTAATAAGTTTTTTCGACATTCATAATAAAGAAAATAAAAAATATTATATATATAAATTTAATAGTCTACAATACAAATTAGAAATTAGACGTAAAAAACCATCGTATAAATTTGAGTAGTTTTTGGTAACAACTTCAAAAGGGAATTAAGAAAATTGGACTTCATAAAACTCATCATCACTGTTGCCATTTCAGCTATTTTCTCGTCAAATCCAGCGATTTTTAAACATTTTTTGCGGGAAAAAATATGATTTAGATTTTCGCGGGAAATCTAGCGATTTTCGCGATGTTAGTTTTTAATGTGTTTTAAATACATTTGTTGTATACATTCTTAAAGAGTAGCTACCAATTCATTTGTAAGGCGAATGCTATTTTCAATACACTTTTTAATACAGATTATGGCATCTGAAAGCCAAAAACCGCGTACATTAAAATTCAAAACCAATTTTATCTTACAAAGTTTATAGGTCGAATAATTTGAGTTCTTAGTTTGTAAATAATACAAAAAAAACTATTTAAAAATAATAATAATTTATTATTTTTAATAATAATAAAGAAATTAGAAATATTGCAAAAAAAAACTAGTAAAATCAAAAACTTGTGCATAGTTAAGCCATTAAAAGTTTAAGTCCTGGGTAATGCAAAATTAAAAAGACGATACGAAAGGATATTGATGCAAGTGCTTCCTGTCTGCAAAATTGTACAAATACAAGTCATCTGCATGGAAGGGTTATATTGGAAAAAATTTAAATTAAAAGAAGGCTTCATTTATATCTCAACATACGTCAGTCAATTCAATTGATCTCCTTAGTGATTTATATAAAAAAGGTTTCGACGGAACGAATGAAACCCGTATTAAAAGAACCAAATGATTAGCGATTAATAAAAATGTTTAAGTGACCCATCTCTTAATGGAAGTTAGAAACGATGTAATCAATTAACATTGGTGTCATTAAGTGGTACATAAATTTAAAATAAATATTCTCTTTGATATAGGTATATTAATTATTATTTTTAGTACCGAAAAACAACAAATTGTGTAAACATTTCTAAGCTTGGCTGAAACGGCCGATGCGACAGCTTCAATTACGATATATTTAAATCAGCAGTAAAGAAACTAGATTACAATTTTACATGTGAAAGCGAGAATATAGAGTATTGGCTTTAGACTTTTAGTGAATAAGTCCCAAAATGTTTTTAGTATGCATATTATATTATTAATATGTATAACGTAATTAGTAATACTTGATAAACATTATTATTTTGAATTTTAATATAACGTATACATGTGTACGTACATATATTTCTTGAATTTTTTTACATACCTTCATACATATGTAAATTATGTATTAAAATGTAATTAATAAAAGCTGCCTTCATAATAAAAATTACTGTACTTTTCTTTTTTTCCTTCTGTCATTATTTAAGAAAAACTTAGCGATAAAACGCTAAATTTTCCGCGCAAAAAAAAAATGGACGAAAACTTGGCTATTTTTTGTTAAATTTATGCCAGAATTTGAAAAAAATAAATAATTAGCGATTTATCGCTAAAATTTTGAAAATTTTTAATTTTTAGCTATATTCTAGCTATTTTTCTCCTTATTTTAGCGATATTCTTTGGGAAAAAGTTGGCAACAGTGCTCATCATGTAAATTGGGTGTTTGTCTTTCAAATTACAAAGCCTGATAGTGTTGTACGTATACTTAATATATAATCAAAGTGTTTATCTATATCACGTATACGTATAGAGGTACTCCAACAAGTATTGGTGGGGTATATTCATTTTGTCATTCCGCTTGTAACACATTAAAATATCCATTTTAGACACCATAAAGTATATATATTCTGAATCGGGGTTTGATTTTATGACGATCTAGCTATGTCCGTCCGTCTGTCCGTCTGTTGAAAGCACGATAGAGCTAGAACCAAAAAAGCTAGGGGGCTCAAATTTTGCCAGAATATTTCTTACACACAAGGTTTGTTTGGTATTGAAAATGAGAAAAATCGGAATATTAGGAAAAGAGTTATAGCTCATAATGCAAGAGTAGGTAAAAAAAACGATGTCCTTCCAACATCATATAAAATGCAATTATGTCCAAACGCATTACAGTAGCGCCATAAAATTTCGAATGTATATTTCGTGAGTAACAAAAATATTCTTCCCCGAAAATTTCTGAAATAAATAAGAAAAGAAGTTATAAATCAAAATGTACAATACGCACAGTGTATTATTCGGTATATTCAAAATTTAAAACATAATAAAAATGACTAAATTAGATATATGATTCTAAAATTTTGCAAAGATTACTTATTGGCTAAAGGCTTTCTACAAACGGAAAATAAATCTGACACGCGCACTTTTACGCCCATCTCCCATATAACGCTTTATCTTAAATTCATGGAAAAAGTTGTGAAAGAATAAAGGACTATATTGAAATATCTGAGTTAAGTTTATTGGCAGACAGTATTTCGACACGCCTACTGTAACGCACACTTTTTACGTAATCTGCTGTTAATGAAATTTAAAAGCTCACCAAAACCGACCAAGTTACATATAGCTGTCTTAACAGGAATTAAAGGTGACACGCTCACTTTCACGTCCACCTCCCATATAACGCTTTATCTGAAAATCAAATTCACATAATTTCTCTAAGGACAAAGTTGTGGAAGAATAATAGAATATACTGAAATATCTAAGTTTTGTTTATTAGCAGACATTACATTGGCACGCCTACTACAATACCCATTTGTCACATAATTTGCTCTTAATGAAATTTAAAAGCTCATGAAACCGACAGAGTTAGATGTATAATTATAAAATATTGCATAAGTGACCTTCTCCGAGAAAAGGAACCTACTGTGACTAAAAACGGGTTTGAACTTAAGAGTTGATTCGGGTACCAAAATGGGTGTAGAATATGATGAAATAAGTTAGATTTCTGTTTAAAATTTATTTACCCCATAAAAACGTTGTTGCGTTGATCACAGGTTGCGTCATTAAAGTCGGCACCTAATCATAACGAACCAGACCAAATCGCATCTCCCAACTGAAGGTGTGTTCACAGTGATAATGCGTTATAAAACTTTAAATGCTTTCTTCTCAAAACTTAATTTTCATACACTAGGTTACTTTTCTCGGAGAAGGTCACACATATAGCTTTCTGATTAATTTAGTTATGCCAATATAAGTATAATTTAAGAAAATAAAAGTGACACGCCCACCTCCCATATAATGCTTTATCTTAAAATCATATTATTTTATATGGACAAAAATTAAAAAAAAGGTATAAAAATTGGAATAACGATTAACTTCGATATCGTTATTACGGTTTTTTCTTGATATGAGTAAATGTTAAAAATATTTTACCATAAATTTAAGTGAATATTTGTAGGATTTTACTTACTAATTACACAAGTAATAATCTGTTATCTATAGCGACAAATCGAAAAAGCCTTTAACTAGACTTGCTTTCTATTTTGAGATGTATTCATCCGATGGTCTCAAATATTGATGAACTAAAAATAATATAAAAATACATGAAGTGTCAAAATCTTAATTTAGTTGACAAAAAAGTTTCAGTTTAGAAAAACGGTGCCCAAAAATTCTTGTTGTCTTTAAATAACCTCTTTCAGATGACAACAAAACCACTTTCAAATACTTTAAAAAGCAATGCGTTTTTTTGCTGACAGTTCACCAACTTTTACTCAGCCATATTTTGTTTAGCATTTCAGTTTATATTTTGCTTTAACGTTAACGTACATACATGCAACGTTTTTTTATACTCGTAGATTTCGTGTTTTATTGCCGCGACCAAAGAACTGTAAAAAAAATTGTGGTAAATTTTGCAAAATAGCGCTAACTTGTTTGTAAAACCACCCAAACGCATATAACGAAAAGTCAGAAAGAATTTTTAAGTCTTCTTTGGCAAAGCATATTTTATGTTGGAGAAGGAATATTTAAAATGCCTTTCAGACTTGTAAACATAGTTTTAAAATTTCACAAGATGGAAAGAAAAAGAAGAAAATTTAAACTTTCTTAGCAATAAAAGTTTTTTTAGCGCAAAAATTAAATCAGTTGTTTTAGAAAGGATTAATATTTGAAAAAATAGTAGAAGTTTTAAATAGATTTTGTCAATTAATTTAGTTAATTTTTCTTTCTTTGCGATATGTGTGTATAAAACGGAAACAAATTAGTTGATTAACTATTTACTGTTGATATGTGTGATTTACACTGACATAAAAAATTAATTGTTGTTTAAAAAAATTTAGGTTGCAAAATCTTCCAGTCGTACTTACCAGTTATGTCTCTTACGTCTAGTGGCTAATTCTGCTACTTTTCATAATCAGAATTGACAGTTTTGTCAAAAACAAAAACGGATTTTTTTTTTAATTTAATCAAATTATTTTATTATTTTAATCAATTGATACATTAAATATGTTTTTCAAAATATTTTTAACTTAAAGTCTTGCTTGTAAAGGTTCTAAATTTGTTGTCAATTCTCTAAACAGATGAACATTAACAATTAATTTTTTTATTGTACTAAAAGGTGTCTTTGTAATTCGGCATTTTAAAATTTAGTGCAGTTTTTTATTAGCGGCCACTTTGAAATTTATCATCTGTCACATACATACGCTTATTAAGTTCATTGAAAATGAAGCGCTCTACAAAAGAACACCACGCTATAATTGTCAAAACTTATTACACAAATTTGAAGTTATACTGAGATATTTCGCAAGCTGCGAAGAATTTTCAGTCGAGCAAGTGCTCCTTACGTCCATTCAAAGAATTTTTAAAAAATTCAGAGGAACAGGATAAGTTATAGACAGTAAGAATTCTGCTCGTCAACGTACTTGTGTAATTCTTTAAGACATGAGAGTGCCTCCAAAACCCTTAAATCATCAATACGTCAGCATTCTCATCAACTTTAAAATGCGCGAAATTCAGTTTACTCAGGAGATCAACCCAGCAGACCATGGAAAGCAACGGCAATTCATTCAATGGATAGTAAAGCAAAGTTAAGTCAATGCCAATATTTCTAAAAATTCATTTTCTTCATTTCCATCTGCAAAGCCATGCGAATATACAAAATTGTAAAATAAATGCACCCATAACTAGCAACTTTTCGGTGCAGACTTTGATATGTAATTGCGCCCTACATTTTGTAAGATGAGACCGAAATTGCAATGATTGTAAATGGCTTTCGTTACAGGAATATGATAACGAAATTCTGGCATTCTCAACTGGATGACATGGATCTGGACGAAATGTGATTTCAACAAAATGCCACTGCTGCCACAATGGTCTTAAAGCAGTTTAATTATTGCAGCAACGATTTTCAGAACAAAGTACAGTACAGCGAGACAAATATGTGTAAGTGTTTGTTATAAGATTTTATTTCCCAGTTTTATTTTTTGATGATTAAAATCATGTAGTTTGGACAGAGAAATTTAAAATTTATTTTTTTGGACCAGATGTACCTAAATTCGATTATAGAAAATCAAACGCTGCACTCACTAATCTCGATCTTATGCCGACAAACACTTACACATATTTGTCTGGCATTGTATCTCAAAAAATCTGCTTTCAACTGGTCACCAAGATCAGGAGATTTAACGCCATGCTATTTTTTCTAAGGGGTTTCGTAAAATCTCGGGCTTATGTGAATAAACCAAAAACACTTCCTGAGCTCAAACCTAAAATTCAACGCGATGAAGTACAGCTACATCTCTATGGAAAATTCATGGAAATTTTCAACTATTATCAGAGCCGTGAGCGTTTTGACTGATAATTTATTCCATGTTTAATCAGAACTTGTTTTCTTTACAATCTAATAAATACAAGTAAGACCACTATATTCTGTTGTACCGAATTTTTTATACCCACCCCCAATTTTGTGTACTTTTATAGCAAAAAATTATTGTTTTCTTATTAAGAAAATTTAAATCAACTTCAGTATTTCAATAAAGAGTCCGTCATTCTTTCAAAATCTTTATTCATAGAGAAAATATATAAAAATTACAACTACCTCAATAACTGCGTGTTTTTATTTAAATAAAAAAGTGAATTTTTATTGACACACCTTTAATAGGATACACTTTAAATTTTTTCTTTTATTAATTAAAGAAAATTTTTTTAGAAATTTTAAAACACAGGTTTAAAAGAAGCACATTAAAACAATCCAACTTGAGTATAAAAATCAACAAGATATAAAAAGTTTGATTTTATAAAAAATAACTCTATTCAAAAGTAAACAAAATATAAATATCTGAATTGTGATTTTCTCACGTGCCGACGAAATTAATTTAAAATTTTATATTTTTGAGCAAAATATTTTCCCTGAAACTTGTAAAAAGCTTAGCATTCCAATTTAAAAAATATTTATATAGAAATGTTCAAGACTTCAGTCAACAAACAGTGAATCGACGAAAATAATACATCCAACCATAAAAGAAGATTTCATGCAGCATATGTGTACAACATTTAAACAGCCATCTGTGTACACAAATACAACTAAAGCTAGAATTTTAAAACGTATACCATTTTTTAACTGTGTTTGTTATACACTTTTTATTTCAATATTTAAAAAGCGAAATTGTATTACATTTAACGAAAGACTAACCAACCACATAACCAATAGACCGACAAACTGGTAGAACAAACAAGCAGGTTCATGGTTGAAAAGACTTACACAGAATCAAGTTGAAGGTACGAAAGTATTAATGTAAATTATTTGGAAAAATAAATAAATCTTTGCAATTTAATTTTCAAATTTTCTGTAGTTTTTTATGTTGGTTGTTATTTTCTCATATCTTTATCCGAAATCTATTAATCATACAGAATTCATTTGTATATAAATTAAAGGGTTTTTCAACAGGCACGCTACACAAGTAGACCGATAGGGACAGCAAACGACGCCATATTTTTTGCCGTTCTTTTGACATTTCTCTTCAAAAGGTTTCCCATTTTATGATGGAAAGATATATGAGACAAAAACGAGTCAAAATTATTAAAATTTACTACCGAAATTCGGAGTCAGTCGCCTCAACGTTAAGAGCGCTACGTCCCATTTATGGTCGTCATAATCGTCCTACCAGATCAACAATTAAGCGTCTAGTGGAAAAATTTAAATCCACAGGCACAGTACAAAATGTTAACATGCCAGTGAGACAAAAAAGTGCCCGTAGTGTTGAGAATATTGCTGCCGCTGAGGCTTCAGTTAAAGAAAGCCCAAATGTGTCTCTCACACATCGTTCTCTAGCGTTGGGCTTCTGTGCGACGTCGTTGTGGCGAATTTTGCGAAAAGATCTTTGCCTAAATTCTTACAAGATCAAATTGACGCAATAACTGAAGCCGCTTGACCACCAGAAGCGTCGTATGTTCGTGAATTGGGCTAAGCAACATTTTTAAAATGATTCGGATTTTCATCGAAAATTCATCTTCAGCGATGAGGTTCATTTCTGGCTGAATGGCTTTGTCAATAAGCAAAATATGCGTTATTTGTCAGACATCAATGTACACGTACTCCATGAGTCATCATTGCATCCCGAAGAAATTACGGTTTGGTGCGGTTTATGGGCTGGCAGCGTCATTGAGCCGTATTTCTGCCGTGATGATCAAGACTGGCACGTTACTGTGAACCGGAATCGCTACCGTTCAATGATAACAGAATATTTTTTTTAACAATTTGATGAGTTAGTTTGATAAACATCGTACGAATATCGAACGTGAAATTGCAGCAGTATCTCCCGATTTATGCTTGAAATCCATCGAAAATTGGGTTAAGCGTCTGGATTTCTGCAAGCGTGCCCGTGGTGGCCATGCAAAAGAAATCGAGTTCCATACATAATGGCATCGAACGTACTTTCACAAGAATAAAAAATTTCATTAATATTCAAAACCGTTTTTGTTTTATTTAAAAAAAAAACTTTTGTAGCGCTCTTATTGAAAAACCCTTCACTAGCCGAACCCGGCGCGCGTTGCTACGTCCCTTAATTAATAGAAATACATTCTGAATTTTAATTAAAAATAATATTTTATTGATTTTTATTGTAATGCAAGTGGGTATACAACACTTTTGGTTTTTCCTTTTGCTGTAAAAATGAACAAATTTTTTGGGTTCCCGCTCTGGAGCATGCGACGTACAGCTGACCATGTGCAAGGCATGGATTTTCCAAGTTCAATCTTGCAACACACAGAGATTGTTCTTGTGCTTTGTTGATGGTAATAGCGAAAGCAAGGCGAACTATGAACTGTAGTCGGTTGAAGTTGAAAAGCAAACCAGTGGAACACATTGGAATGCGTGGAATTAGCTGAAAATAGTAACTTTTTTTTATGGGCGTGGCACTTCCCACTTTTTATATCACGAAACTATAAAGTCATAAAGCTCAATATGTGTGCAAAGTTTAAGAAAAATCGGTCCAGTGCAAGTACCTCAAAATGATAACTCATTTTTTATGGGCGTGGCCCTGCCCATTTTTATTATTACGAAATTATTTTATCATGAAGATGCAATGTGTGTGCAAAGTTTCAGAAAAATTGGTCAAGTGCAAGAATCTAAAAATTATAGTTTTTTTTATGGGCGTGGCACTACCCACTTTTCTAACCACGAAAATGTATAGTCATGACAGTTCAATATGTGTGCTAGGTTTCAGAAAATCGGTGAAGCTGAGAATGATATTTTTTTTATGGTCGTGACACCGCCCACTTTTCTAATCACGAAATCATACACTCATCACAGCCCAATATGTGTGCAAAGTTTCAGAAAAATCGTTCCAGTGCAAGTACCTCAAAATTATAAATTTTTTATGTGCGTGGCCCCGCCCACTTCTTACAACCCATAAACACTCCCTGGAATGTGTGCAACAACTTGCCAAAGTTTGAGGCTGTTCGGCTTTACGGTTTCGGAGTCTATAGCTAACACACACACACAGACAGATAGAGTTTCACTTTTATATATATAGATAAGGTTGCACATTTCTGCTCTTAAGTAAATAACGGCAATGATTTTCTGTAAATCAAAGGCAACACTTGGGCAAAAAACTTATTTGCATTTGTCCGAACAACTGTCTGTCTGTTTGTTGGAAAATCAATTAAAAGTATGTGAAAAGAAAAAAATGTAAATAAAGTCTGTGTTCACTTTACTATGTAAACTTTATGGAGTGTTACTTTGTTACTTTAAAATATTTGTTAAAGTATTAAACGTATTTTTATTTACCAAACAGGAAATGTTACATATAAACGAACGTTAACTGTTCCCACTGTTCAAATAGAATCGTTTCAATTTAGGGCACAAAAATATATACTAGATATGGTTGAGTAAAAACAATTTACTTGCTTTACATATTTGTGCACACATATATTTGTTTGTACTTATATATATACTTGTTCGTTGGTTGCATATCTATATATATAAATTGATTTATTTATTGAGTATAAATAAAAGTCATGTTGAGGAATTATTTGAGGACGATACCGCAACACAATTCAAAGTTCCGAAGCATTTTACAGCTACAAAAATACGCAATAGATTCATTCTTGGTGCAATAAAATTTATGACTCTTATGGACTTAAATTAATTTAAAATTTGAAAACACACAAAACGTTTAAAACAGTTGTACAATATGGGTACGAATAAATTAAATTAGTTCTTCAGTCTTAAGTCGTAAAACATTTAAAATGCAAATAACATTTATCATTATTATCATTATGTCGAGCCTTAACAGCAAAAATAACACAATTGACATATTTTTCGAAACTGACTTTTTGATGCAGAATTGTTTTAAAGCATCCAATAACTCAACTGTTAAAATATTAAATAAAAAATAATAACCATATTCTGTTAATAAGAAAGTTTAATTAGTTGGGATTTACCAATAACAGTTTGGCTTGGATTAATTCATATCTAAACATATTACAGTAAAATCTGGAGTTCCACAAGGCAGCCATCTTGGTCCAATTTTTTTCTACCCTGTTTATAAATGATCTACCAAATGCTATTAAATTTTCTAATGTTCTTATGTACGCAGGTGACGTAAAAATTTTTCATACCGGTAATAACTGTGGTAATTATAATGTGCTGCAACAAGACTTAGATAGTTTCTTTGTATGGTGTAATACTAACTTAATGGATTTGAATTTAAATAAATGTAAACACATGCACTTTTCCCGTAAAACAGAAGAAATAAGCTCATTCTTCTTGAATGGTTACAAACTGGAACTTGTTGATTCAATAGTAGATTTGGGTATTCTATTTGATGTTAAACTTAATTTTAATCAGCATATTACCCTAATATCTAATTAAGCTCGTGGGGTTCTAGCTTTCATAAAACGTTGGGCCAAGGAATTTTCAGACCCTTACATCACTAAACAGCTCTATACATCTTTAGTACGGCCAATATTAGAATTCGGTTCAATTATCTGGAATCCTCAATATATTCTGTACTCTGATAAAATTAAGTCTGTACAGAAACAATTTCTGTTGTTTTGCTGACGACACCTTTTGCGGAATAGTGTTTCAAATTTACCATCTTACAAATCTAGGCTTGCACTAATTAAACTTCCTACTCTACAGAGCCGTAGAACAATGCTGAATGTAACGTTTGTTATTAAATTGATTAACGGAGATGTATGCTCTAGTTTCCTGCTAAACAACTTATCCTTCAATATTCCATCTCGTCCAACTAGAAATTTCAACCCATTGCATTTGCAATTTTTTCGTCGAAATTATGCTTATGATAATCCTTTAAGAATAATTTGTTGCGATTTTAATAATCTTTATCATTTAATTGACTTTTCTGTAAGTGTTAATATTATTAAGAAAAATATCATAGTGTTTTTAAATTCGTAATTGTAATATATTTCTGTCAATTTATTTTAATAGTCTGTAAGGATTTATACCATAGACTAACTTAAATAAATAAATAAATTAATGTATTACACATATACAAGCCATTCAGTTTAAACGTGAGCGACACTAAGTTTTTACTGTGAGTGCAAAAATAACGTTACTGACATTAAACGATGTAAGATGAACCGAATTATATACAAAACATATAAATGAAATAATTATAAAGAGCAACTAATATTTACACATGTAACTGTTACCTGTGGTTTGTTTTAATCTTAATATGGAAACGTAAATATCCTTTCATTAACGATCATTCAGCTCAGGTTAAAAATGTTTTTTGCTTCATTACACACATGTAAACTCACGTAAATATCTCTATGTGTATGTTCGTGATCGATAAACTCAAAAACTACTGGACCGATTTTGACCAAACTTTATATGCATGCTCTATGGGTCGTGAGGAGTGTTTACGTGTAGTTGAAGTTCGTCCGACAGATGGCGCAATATTTAGTTTTTTGTGTTTTTTTCCCGATAGAGATTAGCGCGATAACCCTAGGCAGTTCAAAATAAAGAAAAAATTTAGGGCCAGCCACGCGGACCGGGCCCAGCTAGTAATTCATAATTTACCGATATTAAACAGACTCATGATCACAACATACTCAAGAAAATTACCAAACTAAGAAAGTAATAACTTAAGACTAAACTATCAAAACTCATCCAAATATTTTCTATACTTACTGCTAATAATACACCTCTTATTTTCGATTTAGCGCTTGGTCTTACATGTAATTTGGAGTTTGAAAAATTCGACTTTATTCTGTTGCGAATAACTTTTATTTCCAAGCTTACGCAAAATATTGAATGGGATTGTTGAAATAAGTGTTTACTTAAAACAAAATTAGAAAAAAGAGTTAAAAAACTTTTACTCTAAAATTTGTTCGATGTTAGTTTTTTTCGCGGTTACTTGTAGTCTGGCTGACACAAAAATGTCTTTAAAAAGAATTACGGTAAAACTTATCTTACGTTATCTATACAAAAACAGAATGCCTGTGTTTTTTAGTTGTTGTGCTTGCTGCCTTATGAAAATACCTTGGTTTATAGCAAACAATTATTACATATAATAGTTTTTCATTTGTAAACTTCAGGTAAAGTTAAACTTTAAGTATTCGTTGACTTTAATCAAATCGTAATAATACAAGTAACCAATAATTATTTGAATTTTTATTTAGAGTTTCTTATTACATAGATCAATATTTAATAGTGAACCGCAAAAAAGATAATAAAACTAGATTGTGAAAAAAGTGATTTTAATTAATTAGACTATTAACTAGGAAAACTAATTTAAATGTCCTGTGCAATAAATTTTTAATATTGTTGTATTTTTTTTCTATTAATACATAATATCTGATCTTTTTACAAACTTTTAATATTTCTAATAATATTTTTGTTGTTTTAACCGTTTTCTAACTATTTTATCCTGAGTGTAGGCTTGATAAGTTGGAAGTAATCGTTTATACATTCCTGATCGTAAGATAATACTCGTATTAGACAATAGAGATTTTTTCGAGAAAATATATAGTAATGCCACAAAATTTCTCCGTCGCGCTCATTATTACACGCCGAAAAACATTTTCGCTTACCAGTTAACAATCGTTGGCCATTGAAATAAAAAAAAAAGTCCTGCATGAATGTCACTAAATCATAAAATTGTGCATTAAACCTTAAAAGTAATCTTGCCTGCTATGTCGCACATACTGTTAAATGTGAGTACTGTGTGTTGCTCTTAAAAACACAACATACACTTCTCCGTCAGTATTCTTTGCATTCAGTCATATGTTGTTTGTACTTTCAGAAGTTCATGAATAAGGGAGTTAATTGAGCAATGTCCGTACGTTAATTGCATTCTACTTTTAAAAGTCTCCATATATTGCACAGACTTTTGTGTGGTATCAATCAAATCAAATGTCTCTAGGGTTTTTAGTCTAACTGAGAAATCAGCATATATGATTACAAATAAAATCAATTTTTCAGCTTCCATTATGGCTCCTACAACAAAATAGCGTCAAACTAATTTATTAATATGGTTTAAATCTAGTTTAAAAAAAAAAACCCTTTCAAGCCCCTAACGCATTAACTGAAAGGGCATTTTCAGTAAGAGTGGACCGTGTAAAAATTAAAAATAAAATATAAGCCCAAATGTCGTATAACTGTAAATCTAGAATATAGGCTTAGCTATGATAAGATAATTATACCTTTGTACATGATGGTGAACGGTAACATTAGCATTCTTTCTTGTTGACAATAAAGTTCTCTTTAATGTATTAAAAAGGTTATTTAAATTTGTTCATTCTTCTCAATTCTGAATAAAAAGTAAAATAAATTTGTGTTTTTTTTATATTAATAAAAACATAAAATAAATAACCGGTTATTAAAACCGGTTTTAAGTGTACAAAACTCATAACCGGCTTCTTAAGAAATTAGGGTTTTTAAATTATTTTGAAATCGGTTTTTTCATATGCGGAATATTTGATTACTCTACAGTTTTCACTGTTTTATTATAAGGAAGAAATTTTTCAAGTTTCAATTAGCAATGCCAACATTTTACAGAAGCATTATTAGGCACTAATGGAGTAAATCTATTTGAAAATAGATTTATATTCACATCTTAAGTTATATGTGTTTGTAAGTAATTAGCATTTTATCACACGACAATAACATGATGTATTTAAAATTAATTAATTTTAAATGTGCAAACAATTCCTTTGATAACTTAAGATGACTGTCTTTATAATTACGTTAACATTTTGACATGAATTTATTATTAAATTACAAATATCAATAGATATTAACAGTGACTCAAATATGTAAGATGATGTATAATAATTTAAGTAACTTTTTGCAAAAATTAATTGATCTAACCGTTTATACTAAATTGTTATTATTTTGCCGAAATTGCCAAAATTGGGACTTAGAAAACCCGAACGTTGTCTTATAGATACCAATGAACCCGTTACTAGTGACTGTTTGGAACGGAGGCATCATTGGCTTATATTTCTTTGAAAATAACGACAACGCATCTTACAGATGGATACACCTATCTCCCAATGATATCCGATTTCTTTGTGCCCGCTGTTTATAGTATTGATGTGAACGATGTTTGGTTTCAACAGGATGGTGCAAATTGATGCACATCTCATACCGCAATTGATTTACTGCGTACAACGTTTGATGACCGTATAACTAGCCAAAATGGAAATGTCAGTTGGCCGCCAAGAAGCTGCGATATGACAACATTGGATTATTTTCTGCGAGGCGCCGTTACAGGCAAGTGTTATGCAGACAAACCAGAGACAATTCAGGATTTAAAGGACAGCATTCGTAACGCCATTGCCGACATTCAACCTCACGTACTCGAAAAATTGCTCGAAAATTGGTCCGATCGAATGGGCAGCCATATGAATGAATTAATATTTAATTTCTAACCGAAGCAATTGTACTTTACAACAAAAAAATTAATTTTGCAAAATTTTAAACCGTTTTTGTTTTATTTCATCTTTAAATTTTAACTTTTAAATGGCCCACCCGTTATATACCAGAGACTGGCAGGACGTGATTAACTTTGGTTGCCTGTTCAAAAATAAACTCCTGTTGCTCTGTTCTCAATCGTCAACATGTGCTACTTGCATTGCTATTTCACGATTGATAACCATTCAAATCCTTTTTGTTTAAAAGCAACAACCCAGTAAAAATAGTGCTTCGGACAAAACATGCTTGTAAGGGAGAAATGTAAAAGTTTCACTTATACACTAGCTTATAGCTGGCATGAAATTTATATGGAAAGCTCCCGCTTTAAAGCATTACTTTGTTGCGTTTTATTATTATTTTTTTTTTGTATCCTATTACACTATGTAAATGAAAGGCTTAAGCGTAGAGAGTTTATAATTTTCTTCTTTGCATGCCTGCCACGTGATAAGGGAAGGATGGATGTACGAATAATTGATTAGTTTATATGATTTTTATTTTATTTATTCACTGCATCAAAGTATAGATTTTTTCAAAGCGCATATAAACGTGCTTCGATAAAAAAAATTTAATTTTAGTGTTTTGAAAAACTCGTTTTTTTAATGGGCAGCAATAACTAGGTTTCAACAGTTCATCTAAATACATGATCTTTTATAAAAGCATATTTTTATACCCGCCACCAAAAAAATGGTGGGGGTATATTCATTTTGTCATTCCGTTTGTAACACATCGATTTTAGACCCCATAAAGTATATATATTCTGAATCAGGGTTTGATTTGATGACGATCTAGCTATGTCCGTCCATCTGTCCGTCTGTCCGTCTGTTGAAAGCACGATAGAGGTCGCACCGAAAAAGCTAGGGGGCTCAAATTTTGCCAGAATCTTTCTTATAAACAAGGTTTGTTTGGTATTGAAAATGGGCTAAATCGGAATATCAGGAAGAGAGTTATAGCTCGAAAAGCAAGAGTAGGTCGAAAAAACCGTGTCCTACGAACATCGAATAAAATGGAATTGTGTCCAAACGGATTAACGTAGACTCATGAAACTTCGAATATATATTTCCTGAGTAAAAACAATATTATTACCCGAAAATTATCTAAATCTATGCATTAGGAGAGGAGTTATCGATCAAAATGTAAGAAAATTTATACCGCACAGTGTATTTTTCGGTATATTTAAAAACAAAAACGTCATAAAAGCAACAAAATTGGATGTACGACTCTGAAATTTTGCACACTTTGCTTTTTGGTGAGGGGCTTTTTTTTAACGGAAAATCAATATGCCACGCCCACTTTTACACCCACCTCCCATATAACGTTTTAGCTAAAATTCATATAATTTCTCTATTAATAAAGATTTTGGAATAATAAAATACTATATTGAAACACCTAAGTTGTACTCATTCGCAAAAATAACTTTGACACGCCTACTATAACGCCCACTTTTTACGTTATCCACCGTTAATGAAATTTAAAAGCTCATAAAACCACCAATATTAGAGATATGATGACCAAATTCGCTAGGTATATCCCCCTAGGCAATGTCATTACTGTGCCAAAAAGTTTAGGTGACACGTCCACTTTAACGCCTACCTCCCATATAACGGTTTATCTTAAATTCATGTAATTTCTCTATTGACAAAGTTTATTGGAAAATAAAGGACTATATTGAAATATCTAAGTTGTATTTATTAGCAGACTCTTTATTGACACGCCTACTTTAACGCCCACTTTCATTGAAAGACTACATTTACAAAAGCATTTTTGTAGCATATCGAAGTATCGATGGTCCAAATTTTTAATGACAATGTTGATGCTAAATTGCTGGGCATGATGATGAGGCAATGTTGGCTGCTCTTTTGCCACACTATCGCAAAAACCAGCAGTGGTTCCCATTCAACGAACTAAGAAGGCAGGATTATGTTGATCAAAAGAATTACGAAGTGCATAAAATGCATTTTGTTTTGAACGCCCATTTTCATAAAAAAAACCTGAATATTAAACCTGAAAATTAATTTACAAATAATTAATTAATAATAATTAATTAACTAATTAATTAATAATTAGTAATAATGAATTTTCCTGAAGATGCTACACGAAGGAGTTGCGAAATATTGAGAATTTAAATACAAAAATTGGATATTTAAATATGAAAATTTAAAAAGAGAGATCAAATAAAATAAATAATTAAACCTGAATAACTTTAGCGCGTTGCTCATTTAGGTATCTTTCCACTGTTCAAATTAAGTTAGTATGAGATTGAGAAATGTCAAATGAAATGCAAAAAAAAAACTTGTTGCTTATGTGTGGTTCACCTTCAACAGGGGCCCCTAAAAATTAACCACCCTCTATAAAGAAAGTAATACATATTTTATTTTAAAGAGATTATTCCATAGTGATTAACAAAATAATAAGTAATGTACTTTAAATGTACACAAAATTGGTGGTGGGTATAAAAGATTCGGCACAGCCGAATATAGTGCTCTTACTTGTTTTAATATTTTATGATGAATCTGTACAGCGCATTTCAAAATTTTCTGTAAAAATATTATTTTTAAGAATTCCATTCATTACTAAATCATATTAGCTCAAGCAATGTGTTGCACCATGTCATATAAACTCGAACATATTAGCCTAATTCGCAACATTGTGCAAAAGAGTTTGCATCATATTTTTACTTTAGAATAATAAAGAATACACAAATATAGCCTATTTGCAATTGTGCAAGTTTGCAATGACAACTACACAAGATTGTAAATTGGTCTATTGTCTAAACATATCATTTCATCTTAGTTATGGTTTTTACGTCGATGTTTTGGATTTTTTAATACTGTTTGGTCATGCCTTGTTTTTAAGTTAATTAGAAAAAAAGAAACTAAATCAAATCAAACATGTGTTTGACTAAGAATTCTTTAAATTGCAAATAACATTTGTTTTTGAAGGTTTATGTTTTCTAAAGATATAAAAGGCATTTTGTTTCTTGGATTTTTTCTCAAAAAATGTTTACAACTTATTTTGAAAAAAAAAACTAACACACATATATATTTTGGTGTCCTTTCCTATTCGTTGATTCATAAAATCTCTTTGAAAATGTGCATGCAAATGCAAAAATAGTGTACAACTTTTTAAAAACACAGATTTCTGTACGTACCATTTGTCATTAAAGTTTAGTACTCCGTTTCAGTTGAGTAACTTTAGATATTCTCAAAGTATATCATACGAAATAATTCGAATGAAATATTGAACAGAATGCCAGGCTTAATAGACAATTCTGAATTCCGCAATAAACATTACACAAACTTATTAGAAGGGCATTCAATAAATAAGCAATTCCATCTTTATAATCTTATCTTTATAAATATAAAATATTCATCAATTTTGCGAATAGATTAAGTGTATAAGAATTACAAGCAGCAGTGAATTATGAAAAGACACCATTCATTTAATGTCTGAATATTCTGTATCTAATCACTTTTTATAAAAGAAATTTTTATACCCTTCACACAGTGTATATAAGGGTATATATAGGTTTGTCATTCCGTTTGTAATTTCTACAATTTTCATTTCCGAGCCCATAAAGTGTATATTTTCTGAAAGCTTATAAATAGAAGAGTCGATTAAGCTCTGTCGGTCTGACCGTCTGGCCGTGTGTATGTTGAAATCAACTTTATGAAGCCCCCTAACATCGCCTGGACCCGGGTGAGGTATTAAAATATCAGAAATATTCGGGAGTAGATCGGTATTGAAAATCAGAAACATCAGTAAATAAGCAATGATATATACGGATATGATATGATATGAGCAAAAACCCACGGCCACCTCGTTTTTCTTTAACACAACAGCAACATATGTACATACATACAAACGTGGTATACTGGTTAGAGTAATCCCAGCTGATCCAAAACAATTTTTTTTTTATTTTTTGTTTTATATGTTATATTTATTTTAATTATTTTTATTTTTAATTTTTTTTTTTTTAATTTTTATTTTAATTTTTTTTTATTTTTATTTTTTTATATTTTTTAATTTTTTTTTTAATTTTTTTTTTCTTTTTTATTTCATATTTATTATTTATATTTTTATTATTTTAAAATTTTTTTTTTAATTTTTTTTTTATTATTTTTAATATTTTTTTATTTTTTTAACATGCATACGTAAATTTATAATTTTACAACGGGATGTTTTTATTTATATATATTTTTTACATGTATGTACGTATTTCATATGGGATGGATGGTGATACAAACAACTGCTATTGTATGACTACACGTTGTGAGGGTATATAAGATTCGGCACGGCCGAATATTGCACTCTTTCTTGTTTTTAATTGTTATTCATGCACGTCTGTATATGCTATAAGTGCAATTGTAATGGATGAACTTCCCCTGCCATTTACTTCTTGAATAATATTTAATGTAAATATTACCCGTGACTACGCGTTAGTGTTCCATCCACGAACTTCCACACTGAAAAACTGAAACAGTTGCTTACTTTCCCTCTAAACGAGAGACTTCACATATCCTCACAAAACATTGTGTAGAGGGATTAATTGATCAGCAAGCTCGTCTGCTAAGAGGTTCATGGAATTACGTGCCGTCAACATGTCAACAAGACCAATTCTTGCATTTGAGTCAAAAAAGAGTAGTTCCCTCGCTTTATTGAATATAATCTTGCGACTTTTATCGTTTTTAAAGAAAAACGGTTCAATAATGCCAACGGACGATAAATCACCAATATTCTTCTCGGCATTTTTGTATACGGTTGTGTAGATTTATCTCCAATAAAGTGAAAGTGGGCGGTAAATTTAGTCATCAGCTTGTAAAGCTCATTCGGCAGTTCAATTATAACGACTGCAAAATAGACGCTATTTACAAAACACTTTTCTCACACAGCACAAATTTAGAATTTAGTCTTTTCACGGAAAAATGGTATTACTTACAGAACACGTTTTCTTTATAACATTTTAAAATCCAAAAAAAATAATAAGTCACACAATAAAAATAATAGATATATTATTACACCTGTCAATATATTTTCTTAGGATGATTTTATCTTTTTTAAGACTTTTTGCATTTTACCAAAAAAAAAAATACTTTCAACATTTAAAAGAAGAAAAAAGTGCACACACATTTCTAATGACATACATATACATACAAGTATTTGTATTTCAACTGTTAAGAATACTAACTGTTTACCTCACACTATAGGATGTGTAAGATAAGTATTCAGAGAATATGTCAAAAAAAAAAGAGTAATGATAAGGATGCTAATGATATATGTATACGGCTTTGCTAAAAGACTATATATTCACTGCTCTAAAAAATCCTTTTATTCATTAGCTTGTGTTAGTAAGTAAGTGATTTATTAGCATTACCACTTTCCTTGTTTCCTGCCGTTTTTTTTTTTTTTTTTTTTTTTGCTTTGTACCCTTCACTTGTGGTCCCAACGGTATATATAGTCTTATCATTTCTTTTGTAAACTCTACAATATTCACTACTGATAAATTTATCTGTGGTTTTCATGGGCAACCACGTATGACTTAAATTTTTCAGGAGAGCTACAAAACCGTGTTAGTGCTGAACGATTCTTGAATATATATAGAAGTTACGTTGTTATGTCATTAAAATAATCGGAATAGGTCCATTTTATTTGATAAATTTTGAAAACCAAGTAAAGGCCGTCTAAAACCAAGCAATATGGCATTATTAACTTAAAATCGCATATAATGAACATACGCGGTTGCCCATGAAAAACACAGACATATAAAGTATATATTTTGTTTAAATATTGTGATTAGGGGAATCCATTAAGCAGTTCCTATTTATCCATCTGTTCGTATTTTTTTGAAATGAAGAAATTCTAGTAGACCCCACATAATAGACAGATCTGAATGTGGTATCAATCTTTTGGAAATTTTTAAGTTTGAATTGCTGGTGAAATCCAACATAATCGCCTTATGATTTCCTGAGGTATTGTGTAATAAACATGACACCATTTGTGTTTTCACATATTTCTACTTTTTTCAGCCCTAGAATACTTTATAGAGACTACGTGATACGTTTCTAATGCCATTTGTAATAAAATTTGAACAAATTGGTTTCTAATCGGCAAAGTTATAGACAAAAATAATTTGAAGAAGCATATATTTTATTTTAATATATTAAGTTACTAAAGCTTCTAATTAATTTTTGGCCACGCTAATGACACAGAAATAGAAACTGTGGTCCTAGAAACTACTGCTGAGAAAAAGTGACAAATCAATTTGAAACTAATTGGGCTTTAAGCACAAAAATACAAATATTTTTGTGTTTTTTCTAAAATTACCAATCGAAAATCGATTTTTGTCACCTTTTGTACAATTGAATGAAGCTTTATGGGTATGGAAAGAAAAAGCTTGAGATGCAGAAAAAAATTTTAAATTCATGATGGCCTCCACTGCAAAATGGCGTAAAGTAATTTTATATATGAGTTAAGTTAAATCTAGTAATTAAGAAGCAACCAATTCAATTCCTTCAATATTATTATCAGCAGAAAGGGCTTGACAAAAAGACTATAGTTATCTATAAAAAAAATTAAAATCTAAGATGGCGCCCTAAACAATATTCCATTTATATGGGTCAAATATAAAATTACGCCTTTACGCCCTTTAACCTGCAGAATTCTACCGGTAGAATACAGTAAACTATGAAAAAGGTAAAATTCAAGATGGCGACCTAAACAATATTTCAGTTTTATGGTTCAAATAAAAAATTACGCCTTTGCGCCATTCATCCCCCACATTCATATCAAATGCTAGGGCTGTACCAGTAGAATACAGTAAGCTATGGAAAAGGTAAAATTTAAGATGGCGGCCTAAACAAAATGGCGGATAGTAATTCTTTTTTTTCAACTCATCAATATGGGTATCAAAAGAAAGGGCTTTGCTTGTAGACTACAGATAACTATGTAAGAATTCAAAACTAAAGATGGTGTCGGAAATAATAGGGCCAAATGGCGTCTAACATTAAATCGTAAATTAAGGGTAAGCTACGATCTGGTAACTTTACCTGTGTACATGCTAGATGAAGGGTATTATCGGATCCATTGACTTTTTATGGAAAGGAAAAAATGCTCTTTTCGTAAATCTTAAAACCCTTGCAAAAATGTTTGGTTTTTTTAAGAAACTTTAAATGAATATCAATATGTTTTATTCGCATAAAAATATTAAAAAAAATATAAATATTTCCATTAATTCAAACTGCACAAAAGCAGCAAATTCAAAAATTCAACAAAAAAAAATTTATTTTAAACATTTATATAAATAAAATGTCTTAAAAAACTGCTTGTCAAATCCTTCTTTGTAAGTTTTAAAACAATCAAAAATCTATAATTAGATAATATCACTCAAAATACCCAGTAATAAATCTTGAGCAAACAAGAGTTAATAAGAAAGAAGCTTTTTGAAAGTTGTCAACTAATAAATAAAACTTTTCACAGAGTAGTGCATTTCTAATGATTTAATATGACAAACAAAATACAAATATACAAAAATAAATAAATTAAGTACAACTTTTTCAAAATTGATGAACAACAATATCACACATAATTTTTAAAATATAAATGGAATTTCCTTCCACAAAGAATAAAAACTTTTAGATTTTAAATCTTTTTGCGTTTTATTTGCAACTCAAGTTCGAACGTTGTTATAAAAAAACTCGATATAAATCGTTTTCCATATTCACCCAAAAATTAAGAAACTCTTGCACAATTCCTGTAAATTAAGGGACAAGTTAAACAAAGTATTTTTTAAATTGCTATCGATTTTCAGATTTAAAATGAACCTGCACACTTACAAATAACAATGGAACAAACTATTTGAAATGTTAGTAACCAAATACAAATTCCTTTTTGAAGTGATTAATAATCCATAATATTTCAAATTGTATAAATTTACATGTTCATTTGCATTATACATACATTTATTACTTTCTACAGTAAATGTTTATTCATCATGTTTAACATTAATTTCATACTTGTGTGTTCAATTATTATTGACATTTGGCTCCTTGTACAAGTAATTATAACAATTCATTGGATATTGACCACATATTGATATGTCTGTCGTTTAAATTAATTTGAACTTTCGCATTCATTAACATTAGCATTGCTAAGATGTGTAATTCGTTAGTTTAAAACTTAAAAAAAATGGGTAAAAGTTAAGATAGTTTAAAAGAAAATATATTTTTAGCGTTAATTATATAACTATTCGTACCCCGTTCATTCAAAAACATTGACAATTCGAAATAAACGGCTGGTTCCTTAGGAAAACCCTTTGTTTAGTACTTTCATACGTAAATATTTATTATTTTATTTATACCTCGATCATTATAAAGGGTCCGCCATCTAACGTTTAATTTTTTTGTTCAACTAGTGCTTATTTCGTGAATGGTAACACTTAGCTCATGTCTGATTTGACAGATAATTAGTTTTATCCTTCCGCTGAACGAATATGGTTGTGTATACGCTTGAACAACGCTGGGAAATATTGTGACATTACTTTGCCCGATTTTGCCGAAAAACCCATCTTTTCAGATGAAGCTGATTTTGATCTTGGCGGGTATGTAAACAAACAAGATTGTCGCATTTGGGGCACAGAAAACCCGCACGCATACATTGAAAAGCCGATACAGCCAAAAGGAGTCACTGTTTTGGTCCAAAGGCATAATTGGGCCTTTTTTCATCGAAAATGAGCAAGGAGTGGCCGCAGTCAATGGAGATCGTTATCGGGTCGTGTTGACCGAATTTTTGTTCCTTCTAGTATAATAAATGTGAATGTTTGGATATTTTTTACTCTATCACACAAAAAAGGTCACACAGAACAACCTAGATTAACACATAGGCTACCATTTATCTGAATAATTAGGCGAATTAGCAGAATTATGCGAAAAATTTTGTTTTTGTATTTAGTTAGTCGGTTGTTCAAAGGTTGCGAGAGTCCCAACTTTTCACGTACTGGCGCAAAAAATTTAACCATCCAACATCTTCTGCAAAAGTATTTGTTATTAAATATTTTTTTCGTGCCGATAACTACGCACACAAAGTTGCTAGTACAAGCTAATATCAACTATTAGAAAATTAATTTTTTATAATAGTTATAATAATAATAATAACTATAATAAAAAACTCAACGAAGAAAAAAATATGTAGTAGCTGGTAGATATGAGTTAAAATTGGTAAAATTCTTTTATAAAGACCGTCAAAATACTTTTTATTTAAATAAGGAGAAATTCAATAAACTCATCAGAAAATCCACAAATTATTATTGATTCGTTACAATAACAAAAAATTTGCTTGATTTTGTCTGAAGCACCTCTATTGCTGATTACAATATTAAGCGGTTAAATGCGCTTTTAAATATATTAGAATTTCCATCGGCATTATAGGCGAAGTTTTTTTGTTTTGTCTGGTTATTTTTGTTATACACTTCCTGTCATTACAAGAGGTATGCGACCAGATATCCTCAAAGCATGCCTTAAATAGCGTATTTTATTGAATTCTATTTATATTATTAAATTGCGGACAAATATAAAAAGAGCTCATTTTGGCGGGGACATGCATAATAGTTTTGAACAACGACTTATGCTTGCAGAGGGCACATTTTTCTCCAAACTTAGGCACTAAAATTACGTATAATTACGTATAATACTGAATTTAAATAAAATAATAAAAATTTCCTAGTGGGTGCAGCGAAGCTCACCGGGTTAGATAGTATTAAATAATTTGGTAAATACTACATAACCCCATTAAACACAATAAATGTTTTCAATATATTCATTGTAGAGACAACAATCAAAGCAAAGAAAGATACCTTTTCTATTCCTCCGCTTGATTTTCACACTCCTTGGAAACATCTTTCGATAAGATTGTATTTCAACAAACAACGTCTCCATTGACAGATTATCGTTTGTTTTTCCCATTTATTTTTTTCTTTAATAAATCAACAAAAAAAACACATGAAGTGTATTTTTGCCTTATTTTTTCTACTTTTTTTTTAAGCAGCTGAAATTTTTTATTCATATCAAACACACATATTTATTTAACACTGTATACATTAAACCGTAGACTGACGCTTTAATCACTAACGTGTGTAAAATGAATCAAAAAAAAATTGATGAGACAATTTAAATTGTATTTTTATTAAGGTAAAATATAATTTAAATTTTGATGAGATTTTATGTAGGAAGATTCTGATAGTAGATGAAAATGTCCATAAGCAAGTTTAATAAAAAGTTGTATAAATTTTCTTTAATTTTCAAACATGTATGTATGTATGGTGTTATAAATTAGGTGTGTTAATGAAAAAGAAATTGCATTTTATTAACTTCTTGCAGATAAAGTTATTGAAAACTTTGTAGTAAATTATTAAAAATAATCAATAAGTCTGTTTTTTTTATATTTTAACTTAAACTTCATAAAAGAAAATTAAAAAAATGGTTCAACTCTAAAAGCAAGTAAATTTAAATTTAATTCAAATTAAAGCAGCGTTGTTAACTTGGTGCGCTTCGCACCATTTTTGGTTTTTTTTTAGTTTTTTTTGCGAAAAAATCCTTAGTTGGGATGCGAAAGCCAGTTCACAACAACTTTTTGTTTCAGTGTGAAAAAAATCTTAATACTATAATACAGCAACAACAAGTAATGGTGTTTAAGACGTACCAAATCATATGGACAAAGTAAACGGTCTTGTTGTTGTAGATTATTTGTATTATTTAAAAAAAAGAAACATTACATTATTTAAAATTTGCTGTAGTAAATGTTTTTGTAGTAAAAGTTGCTTTCAAATCTGTAAAAAATGTTTGAATAAATGTATGTATATAAAGTGCTGTAGGACAAAAATTCCTTCAGCAGTACAATTCGAATAAGGTGTCGAAATATTATCTACCCAGCAAAAAAAAACTATGGCAAAAAAGTGATTTTGCAAGGGTTTAACTACTGACAAAGTGTTTAAATTTAGAAAAAAACACTAATAATTTTTTCGTTTGCGTGTTAGTGGAGATCATGTGTTTAGAGGAATATATTCACTCCTATTCTGACTTTCGATAACGTCTCCGCATTCAGTTACGCTACTATCGAAAATTGGTATTCCAAACAAAAACTAAATTTAAAGAACAAGAAGAAGACTTGTGAATTAATAATAACTATATTTAACTATATTGTAAAAGGCTTGTTAGTGCTATATTTAAAGAGCAGTATTCGTAAAAAATATTTTAGGTTTATTAAAGGCTTATTTGACAGATGTTGGAGAGAAATTTGTCAAACAAGCCTTCAATAAACCTAAAATATTTTTATGAATACGACCCAAAATATATAAATATGAAAATATTTAAACTTCTTATAAAAACCCAAATTTTTTAAATATATAAATAAAAGGATAATACTTAACTTGTATTAATTTTGAATAATCACTATTTATGAAATTAAAAAAAATCTATTGTCTAGTAAAACGGAAACCAAGAACATTTGTTATTTTTTTTTTTTTTTTTAATTTTTTTGTTAAGTTCTGTTATTTATTTTATCCTAAACTGTAAAAGACTATTTTATTGTTATGTTTTTAGTACAAATTTTTTATACATTTTATGCAAAATTTAATCCATAAGCATTTTCAATAAAAAAACAAATTCTAAACCTGGTGCGTTTTTTTTTTTTTCTTCATTTTCGTGCGTTTTGAATATTCAAGGTTGACAACGCTGGTTAGAAGGCCATAAATTTTTCTAGTTACGTTGGCTACAAAAAAAAAAAATTTGAAGGCCGTTTTGTACAAATAATTAATTCTTTTGCTTACCTGCATTAACCCTTAAGTACGAACGTTAATTGATTCGACGCGCACATCTCTTTTATTACTATTTTTCTTAATATTGCATGCGTCGATCATGCGTACATTTTGTTTAGCGTTAGTTGCGGAGGTGTTTTTGCTATGAGCAATTTAAATATGTACTTAAGAGATTACAAAGTCCATTAAGATCGATTTTTTTTTTAAAGAAAAAATTATTTTAATTTATAAAAAAAGTTAAAGAAAAATTTGTCGTCGAATCGACGATCGTTAGTTTCCACGGATGTAAATTATGTTTAGTACTCTAGGGTTAATTCGCTTTGGATTAAGCTTATAATACCAAATTATAATTTGGCAGCTAAATAAAAAAAAAACAGCAGACAGTTGTCCGAGGCCTTCGGCCAAACCAAACACCACACATATGTTTGAGTGTATGTGTTTAAACAATTTTTCTTAGAGAAATTTAAATCTTAGGAAGATATCAACCAATATAAAATGTATATCAAACGAAAGATAACATCTTCATTTACCTACAAAAAAATTTTTAAAAAAAGTTATCTCGCAGTTTCCTCCTAATCAATGAAATACAGATTACAACAATAACAATCTGACATGACTCACTATACCGTAAGGTAAGACGTATTCTATGCCAAAAGTGATGTTAATGGAAGACGCTAACTATAAAACCAGAAATATTTTCAAGTCTAATAGAATACTATCAAAGTACTGGATACTTAAGATGTACGATGTCTTAAGAAAAAATTTCTTTAACTAACTTTAATTAGCTCATTTGACATTGTATTTTGCATTTATTCTTATAATTAAATATTTTCTAAAGAATTGTAATCATTTAAATTAATCTTTTCAAATGCAATTAATAATACGAGTATAATAACAATATGACATACTTACATACATACATACATATATTTATGTGAATATCGAAAGCTGCAAAATGCGTTTACTCAATATTAATTAATATTAGTTCACTTGAAATTTAAATCTATATTATTATTGTAATTATGAAAAACATAAGGCTTTAAAATGACAACGACAAGCAATATCAGAAACCAAACACACGATATGTTTGCATCTGTTCGATTATGGTTGTGTATGTGTGCATAAAGTGCAATAATACTGGCTATAATTGTTCCAACAACTTGTTAATATGGTTTGCTAATTTAAGCATCAAAACTATATACACATGGTATGGATTTTTGCATAAACATACACACATGTGTAATGGGGGACAGTGGTCAGGAGCTTATTTAAAAATCATTTATTTAGGGGTTTCCTTAAAGAAGTCATTTTATATATCTTTTGACATATTATTAATGTCGAAATAAAATAATAAAGTTTTATTAGTACAATTAAAATAAATTAATCATGGCAATGTTTTGCTTAAAAAAATTCCCTCGAAACAATTGTGTGATAAACTCTACTAAAGGGGCAGCCTAATAAATAATTTGAAGCATTCAAGTAGCAATTATACGAACATGCCAACATCTATTATGGCTAATTAGGTTCCTAACACTTGTTATGTTTATGTGGCAGGCTTGTTAAATCACTGGAATGGACATTTAAAAATTCAAGCAGTTTTTTTTGAAATTCCGTGCAATCTGCTTGAAAATCATGTTTCAAAAGCAACTTTTCACTTTCTCAAAAAATATTATTTAATACTTCTGCATTGTCATATTTTCCAAAGTCTTTGAATACTTAATCAGAGTTTAGCACGCGTGAACTCAAAAAAGCCAATTTAACTCATAATTACCAGTAGGGTCGTCACAACTATTGTTTGCAAAGCAAGCTTGAATTGTTTATTTTAAATTAAGTATTAAAAATAAATTAAACTTTAAAAGTGCGGCACAAAATTTATATAAAAAAAGAAAACAAATAATAGATTCTGCAAAATCTTATATACATTTGTACATTAGGGGTACAACCAAAATAATGTTCTATCACCACGCTGTAGCCGATGTTGTGCTGAAACCGAAAAATGTTTACTCAGGTCATTTTGGAACAAAAACGCATCGAAGCCGATTTCTGAACGCCCTTTAAGATTTTTTTTTATTTTTCAAAATTTTTTATATTATAATTATTTAACTATTTACATATCTTAATGTAATTATATGATTATAATCAAAATCACAATCTAAAAATGAATTTATGAAGAAAATATTTTTATTTTTCAAGAACTTACTGATCCCAAACTTAATTGCATTTGACGCGGAACCTTTTTTAATGATACCAAAAATCTAAAGATGCAGTTCTTATTGTTTTTTATGCACTGCATAATATGGATTGGGCCATTTTAATATTTTCAAAAATTTTATAAAAGTTGTTTCCTAATGTATATGTGGCCTTTTAAGGTAACATCTTAACACGAGAAAAGAAAATTTTCAGATTTGTTGATCATAAAAATTAAAATCTTCAAGATGCTTTGTAAACAACAATCGCCAAAATATATTTTTCTGTCCGTTGAAATCAACTTTTTGAAGCCCCCGGCATCGGCAAGACCCATGTAAGGTATCAAAATACCAGAAGGGAGCAGATTGGTATTAAAAGTTAGTATAATCGACCCATAAAATTTTGAGATATGACCAAATAAACACGACTGCCTCTGTTTCTTCGCCCTAGAATAATTCATAGACATGGTTGTTACTATTGATAGACTTGGCATGTCTCTGGAGATACTCGTGAAAAATTTTCGATAAATTGGTCACTAATCGGCAAAGTTATATCCAAACATTTTTAAAAATATATATTATAATATTGCTTGCAATGCCTCTGACAAACGTTAGCTTGTTATAACATTTAATAACATCACACGTTATTTTTTTGATTTACACAGCCTTGATCATGTATCTTTATAGTCAACACGTGCTTTAGGCATACACCTTGACGGCTATCTGAAATTAAAAAGTTTAAACTTTTGCCATAAAATTATAACTGTTAAAAAGCCCAAATATCTCTACAACAAGTTGACATTTACTTCATTATTAAGAAACTATAGTATCCTTACTTTTAGATATCAAAAAAGTGCTTCTGACATTTAATTTTTCAAATCTAGAATTTATCTCTGCAACAATCTTTTCTCTAATATACAATTTACCAGCAACTCAATCTAATTCAAAAATTATGTATTTAATTATTTTTCTTATCGCTTTAAAAAAAATCATGGTAATGATAAAATACTTTTTGACATATTTTCGTTACTTAGCATTATCTTTGCTAAAGTTTTCCCTAACGCTTTTGATTTAGGTTCATTTCTAATTAAAGTGTTTTCAGTTACATCGTACAAATTATTTAATTCAATTAACTCCTAAGTGGATGATGAAGTCAGCTAATGAAGAAATTTATACTTTCTGTACATAGTAAAAAGAAACCATTAATTTTGTTATGCTATCAAAAATAAAACATACAATTCACTTAACTCTACTTTACTTAAACGAACACACTAATAAAATCCGCAATATTTTAAAATAAAAATCAATGAGATTGTTAAGTCAAACACTTACAATTTATCATTCAATTACAACGAATTTCAATTTAGACATTCAGGGCAGTATTCGTAAAAAATATTGTAGGTTTATTAAAGGCTTATTTGACAGATGTTGTAGAGAAATTTGTCAAATAAGCCTTTAATAACCCTAAAACACTTTTTATGAATACGGCTCTCAATATTCAATTCCATTAAAATCTATAAAAAGGGGTTTTTCTCTGTGTTTAGAATTAATTTTGTTTAAAATTTAATGTAAATATTTCTACTTGAACTAAATCAAAAAAGTAATAATAAAAATATCAAAAGGAATTTATTGCCATTCAAGTTGTGTAACAAATTGTATAAATATTTTATATGCCTTTTGATTTTGTTACCAAAATAAAATTGACATTGTCATTTCAATTTATGTTTAAGAAATGTTTTAGGATAGTTATCCTAAGTGCCGATTTGTCAACCTTTTGTGAAAAGTTAAAGAAAAAACTGTTAAATTTTTAATAGTATATAAAAGTATTTGACCCATTTAATCATAATCTATTTGTAAATGGGAAGCTAAAAGTATCAACAATGGTTTTTTTTAATATTAAGCTTGAAATCACTTTTTTTATAAAAATAATTTTATCTTCCAATATTTCACCACCACATTGGGTAGCTTCTTCGGGGAAAGTATAAATAATTCGTGGAAAAATTTTTTTCTTTCCAAGAAACATACTGTAAACTGTAAAATTAAATCGCTATACATCATTGCGTATATCCATTATTGCTTTTATTCGATAACCATTTACATTACCTGCACAGAACAATTTAATGCTTGATTAATTAAGTACTTGATTTGTTTTTATACCCGCCACCAAAAAAATGGTGGGGGTATATTCATTTTGTCATTCCGTTTGTAACACATCCAAATATCTATTTTAAATCCCATAAAGAATTTTTTTTTCTGAATCGGGGCTTAATTTTATGACGATCTAGATATGTCCGTCTGCCCGTCTGTTGACAGCAAGATAGAGGTCGGACCGAAAAAGCTAGGAGGCTCAAGTTTTGCCAGCATATTTCTTATACACAAGGTTTATTTGATATCGAAAATAAGCTAAATTAGGAAGAGAGTTAGAGCTCTTAATGCAAGAGTAGGTCAAACAAACCATGTCCTTCCAACATCGAATAAAATGCAATTGTGTCCAATTGTGTCTATGAAACCTCGAATGTATTCAAATATCCATTTAAGACCTCATAAAGAATTTTTTTTTTTTCTGAATCGGGGTTTAATTTTATGACGATCTAGATATGTCCGTCTGTCCGTCTGTTGACAGCAAGATAGAGGTCGGACCGAAAAAGCTAGGAGGCTCAAATTTTGCCAGCATATTTCTTATACACAAGGTTTGTTTGATATTGAAAATAAGCTAAATTAGGAAGAGAGTTTTAGCTCTTAATGCAAGAGTAGGTCAAACAAACCATGTCCTTCCAACATCGAATAAAATGCAATTGTGTCCAAACGCATTAATGTAGATCTATGAAACCTCGAATGTATATTTCCTGAGAAAAAAAATATTTTTTCCTAAAAATTTGTACATATAACTTTCTAGTCAATGTCATTGTTATGCCAGAAAACTTAGGTGACACGCCCACTTTACCTCTTGCCTCCCATACAACACTTTATCTTAAATTCATATAATTTCTCTATGGACAAAGTTTTTGGAAGAATAAAGGAATATATTAATATATGTAACTTATACTTATTAGCTGAAGCTATATTGAAACACCTACTTTAACGCCTACTTTTATTGAAACACTAAATTTTCGAAAAAATTTTAGTAGCATATCGAAGTTGTACAAAAAAAGTGAGACATATTTTAGTATAAAGAGATTAGTTCATAGCGCTTACTCTTAATAGCAAAATAATAAATTTTGTGCTATAAAAGTACATCAAATTGGTGGTGAGTGTAAAATATATAGTGCTCTTTCTTGTTACATTTATTTCTTTATATTTAACACTATTTTGTTAAGAACTCTACTTAAAGCAGTATTTTTTAAACACTTATGTTCATATTGAAATTTAGCAAGCGAACTAAGTGTGCTAGATTGATACATATACATGCATAATATACATACTTACATATTAAACATTGTTGTTTATTATGAATAACGATTACAATGCAAAGCATTGTAAATAATTAATGCGTGTTTAAGAATACAGTTACATGTAATGTAAGTATGTGTGTTTGTGTGGCTTTGTTATTGCTTTTTCCCGTAAAGAGTATTTTCACACGTCTTCTAACATGCTAATTAACACAACATTATGACGCTATTTTATTAATCGTATTACATTAGATTACATAAAGGTGTTTTTGTAAAGGTTTAGTTTTGATTATGTTACACATGTACTGCATTTCCAAATACTCGTAGTAACAAGCTCATCTATAAATTAATGTGTGAAAATAAGTTTTATTACAGGCTGTAAATATTTTGTGTATCTTAATCAAGGCATTTTTATTCATCAAGTAACCGCACTTCAGAGAGAATTTTTGTCTATATATTATTTATGTATGAAGTTTGATTTAGAGAAATAAGAAAATTGGTTTTTATATTGAGATTGATAGCTGAAGTTCAAAATAAGTTAAGGAAGATATAACAAACTGATTTATTTATACTACCGTATAAATGAATATGCCTTGAACTTTTAATATAAATTTTAAAAACTTTTTAAAATAAAAAAATATATTTGAACAAAATTTAACGTTTTTATATTGAAGTTTTATTTTTTTTACGGAAAAGTATTGATAAATGCATTTTTTAAAAACTAAATTGTGATTGATAAAATGTTAGCTATAAGTTTTAAATCTAATACATATGCTCGATTTATAAAAAGTTTTTTAACCAACTAACCTTACGTTTTAATATGCAAGTAACGGTTCAAAAATTGAAAACATCTCTAAATGGCTACAAAAGTTGACACAGAGGTTTTTAAATTTATGACAAAACGATAGTCGAAACAGTTCAGTAGAAGGCTTCCGACATGGCTCCTTGCAAAGTTAATACATAAGTTTTGCCAAGAGTGTCGCATCGCAAAGCACCACATAGATTCAAGCTGGCACTTTAGTAGGCGCAATTTTTGTTTTAACTGTGAGCAAATTTTTCATAAAATCATCTGTCGCTGTTCGATCTTAAATATATAGAATAGCCGTATAGTGGGGTCAAAATTAATCCAACGGAGTATATTGATAATTCCCATATGGGGATAATCAGTAATAAATGCGTGGCATCTATTTTGTATTGTACGTCCCGACCAGTTCTAACTTTCTTTTTCCTTTATATAAATAAATATTCTTTGATTTTACTTGCCATTTAGCCCCTCTTCATGTTTTTATTTAAAAATATAATAAAAATAAAAATGTAGAAGTTGTCAAGCTTTTCTTCATTTGAATATAAAAATATTTTCTGCATTTACATACATTAAACAAGTTTTCTTCCATAAAATATTATTTTTCTTTCTAATTCATACTTGCATGCAAGGCATATCCATAAGGTAAATATATGCATCGCGGCAACAAACACAATAATAAACAAGTAAGAGCACTATATTCGGCTGTGCCGAATCTTTTATACCCACCACCAATTTTGTGTACATTTAAAGCACAATATTTATTATTTTGTTAATCGCTATAGAATAATCTCTTTATAATAAAACATGTATCACTTTCTTTGTAGAGGGTGGTTAAATTTTAAGGGCCCATGTTGAAGGTGAACTACACCTAGTCTTTAAATTTGTTTTCTGCATTTCTTTTGACATTTCTCAATATCAAACTTACTCAATTTGATCCGTGAAAAGATACGCAAATGAGCAGGTTTTTTATAAAAATGGACGTTCAGATCAAAATGCATTTTGTGCACTTCGTAATTCTTTTGATCAATATAATCGTTCAAATTCGTCCACAGTCGGGAGAATTGTAAAAAATATTTAAATTTCTGCAAAACAGGTCTGTATAAAATGTTAGAAAATCTGTGAATGCCTTCTTAGTTCATTGAATGGGTACCATTGCTGGTTTTTGCGATAGTGTAGCAAAAGAGCAGTCAACCTCGACTCATCATCATGCCCAACAATTGAGCATCAACATTGTCATTGAAAATTTGGACCATCAGATAGAGGAGTTGCGCCAAGGATGGGGGGGTGGGTGGTCATTTTGCCGATATTTTGTTAAATACATAATTGAACCATACAAATATTATCATTACAGAAAGAAATAATAATAATTCCTTAAATAATTTGTGTTCTATTTAAAATTAAGATCGGCCCTTAAAATTTAACCACCCTTTAGAACTTCGATATGATAGTAAAGTGTTTTCGTAAATTTAGTCTTTTAGTGAAAGTGGGCGTTAAAGTAGGCGTGTCAATAAAGTTTCTGCTAATAAATACAACTTAGATATTTCAATATAGTCCTTTATTTTCCCAAAAACTTTGTCAATAGAGAAATTACATAAATTTAAGATAAACCGTTATATGAAAGGTAGGCGTTAAAGTGGACGTGGCACCTCAAAATTCTGGCACAGTAATAACATTGCGTAGAAGGAGATGCGTAGCAAATATGATCATCATACATCTAATTTAATAATCTAATTATTATAAAATTTAATTTTACATTATAAATTAGTAGATGATAAAATTTATATATATGTATATATATTTTTTTTCTGTAATACATTGTATTTAACTTCTCTAACTATCAACTTGTCTCTGTAATTCCCTAGTGGCGCTGAGACCCCTAATAGAAATTGTATTATTGTATTACAAATATGAATTTTCAATACAAATAATAAAAAAAACATTTTGGCGGTTTTATGAGCTTTTAAATTTCATTAATGTTTCAATATAGTCCTTTATTATTCCAAAATCTTTATTAATAGAGAAATTATATGAATTTTAGGTAAAACGTTATATGGGAGGTGATCGTAAAAGTGGGCGTGGCACCTTAATTTTCTGGCACAGTAATGACATTGACTAGAAGGATATACGTAGCAAATTTTATCATCATACCTCTAATTTTGTCGGTTTTATGAGCTTTTAAATTTCATTAACGGTAGATAACGTAAAAAGTGGGCGTTATAGTAGGCGTGTCAAAGTTATTTTTGCTAATGAGTACAACTTAGATATTTCAATATAGCCCTTTATTATGCCAAAATCTTTATTAATAGAGAAAGTATATGAATTTTAGGAAAAACGTTATATGGGAGGTGGGCGTAAAAGTGGGCATGGCACCTTAATTTTTTGGCATAATAATGACATTGCCCAGATGGATATACGTTACAAATTTTATTATCATACCTTTAATTTTGTCGGTTTTATGAGCTTTTAAATTTCATTAACGGTAGATAACGTGAAAAGTGGGCGTTATAGTAGGCGTGTCAAAGTTGTTCTTGCTAATGAGTACAAATTAGGTATTTCAGTATAGCCCTTTATTATTCCAAAATCTATATTAATAGAGAAATTATATGAATTTTGGGTAAAACGTTATATTGGAGGTGGGCGTAAAAGTAGACGTGGTACATTGATTTTCCGTTAGAAAAAATCATTTGACCAAAAAGCTATGTGTGCAAAATTTCAGAGTCGTACATTCAATTTTGTTGCTTTTATGACGTTTTTGTTTTAAAATATACCGAAAAATACACTGTGCGGTATAAATTTTCGTATATTTTGATCGATAACTCCTTTCCTAATGCATAGATTTAGGAAGAATAATATTGTTTTTATTCAGGAAATATTTATTCGAAGTTTCATGAGTCTACGTTAATGCGTTTGGACACAATTCCATTTTATTCGATGTTCGAAGGACACGGTTTTTTCGACCTACTCTTGCTTTTCGAGCTATAACTCTCTTCCTAATATTCCGATTTAGCCCATTTTTAATACTAAACAAACCTTGTCTATAAGAATGATTCTGGCAAAATTTGAGCCCATTAGCTTTTTCGGTGCGACCTCTATCGTGCTTTCAACAGACGGACAGACGGACGGACATAGCTAGATCGTCATCAAATCAAACCACGATTTAGAATATATATACTTTATGGGGTCTAAAATGGATATTTCGATGTGTTACAAACGGAATGACAAAATGAATATACCCCCACCATTTTTTTGGTTGCGGGTATAAAAACACATGTATTTTGTTTTTGTATATATGTATGCCGGCATATGTCACACAATTTTTTTATTTTCTCACTTAATTTGAATAATTGTTTAAAACTTTAAAGCGAAAACTTTTTATTTATATTTTTGTATTTTTTTAAAACGTTTTAAGTCAACAGAAATTGCGAATTATTTATTGTATAATAAAATTAAAAAAATTAAGTTTGTCAAATGCAAGGCATATCCATAAGGCATATGCAACGGCGAATTGATACAACAAAGAAACTTTTTATGAGATATTTTATGTCAAGGCCAATTCGTATATCAGGGATGGAAAAGTTGTTTTACATATTAAATATAAAAAAATTTGATTAAAAAAGGATATAATTGTTTGAAACACATTATTAATGACGCAAAAGCAACATATATACATAAATTTAGCACCTTTTTTATCAAAAAAGTACACGTAATTTAATTGTTTAATACAGAATTTAATATCACATTTCCCTTCCCTGTATTAATAAGGCAAATTCAACCAATTTTAACAATTTAATTTAAAAATGCTTTTGAAAGTTTTATAATAAAAAAATAATTTACAATAATTTCAAAGATAAATACTTCGAATAAACATAAATATGTATATTTTATAGTATTATAATTTTGTTATATTTTCTTCAACTGAAATGCACACAGATATTATTTTAAAAGGTTCTAAATTTAAACCACATTCGTACAAAAATACAAGAGAAGTTAAACCATCGTTCTAGCAAAAAAACAAAAAAATTATTTTACAGGGGTTCAACTGGTAACGAATTGATTTAATTTAAGCGAAAACATTAATGATTTCAACATTAGGGTGTCATTGATCATTATGTGTTGACATGATTATATTAATAAACTGCACTTCATTCTTATAAGTGCATAGTACTCAAAAAGACTGAAAATCTAATTCACTTCGCACTACTTCCAAATATTTTTGCTGGGAGGTTACATCAATCAACATTAAATATTAAACATTTAAATCTTACTAAAATATCTGTGAAACTTTTTTTATACGTTTAGGGATATTCGCATGTATTCCGATTTAAGGTCACCTTTTAAATATGAAATGCTTTTAGAGTTTTTGCACACCATACCCAAATGTACGTTTACACATCTTAAATTTGTGCTGTAAACTAAACGGAAACGGAAGTTACGTGTTGCAGAGCATTCCATTACGAACAATATTAAAAATAAAGAAACAATGGTAGCAAAAACCACTTCATAAATCAGCAGCAATATTTACCACAAGTTACTTTGTGTATGGTTTTTGTATAAAGCTTTCTTTTTACCTCCTTACTGCATACTAAGCACATATAAGTATGTGTATTTGTATGTATGTGTTTATAAATATTCATGTTCATATCCTCTTAACACAAAGAACTTTTAGCTTTCTTCAACGTGATAATCAAGCTAGAACTTTTCTTCGGTTCTTTTGTTTTTGACATTGAGCTCATACGTTGCTTTTAATGTCTTCGAAGAATTTGTGTTTGCTTTTGTTGTTACAGGCAATATGATGACCTCCTTTTTATATTTAACTGATGAATATTTCGTAAGCATTAACGTTATTTTAAAGTGAACCATGTTGAAGTAAAAAATATTTTGTTCAGTTTTAAGATGAACTTGTGTTGATTTATGATTCAGTTGATTTATGATAAAAAAAAGTTATAGTAATAGCGTATTCAATCGATATAACGTTTAATTTTGTGCTAAATTTTCCAAAATATTCCTTATTTCAAATTCGATTAAAAAACACTGGCAACAATACATGTAAATATGTATAAATCAAACGCAGGTCAAGTTTCATTTAATCAGAAGCTGGGACCACAACAGAAGTCATAGTAAATACTTTGTTATATGTATGTAGATATCGAGTTTTGAATAAATTTAAATTTAACACATGCCTTCGAAAAATGCCAAAAGCATTGTGCTCTTAATGAATCTGTGGTTCTATGCATTTCGCACTTACTTCTTTAACTGTTTCATATATGTTTTCAGAAAAACTTTAATACTGTTAAATCAGTAACAGTAAAATTTGTTATGAAACATGTTATAACAATTGAAAAAAATTCAATTATAGAAGAGTGAATAAATAACAACATTTAAATAAGCAATAAACACTATAGAAATGTAACTTTTGCCTATTTAATTTAAGACTTGTTCATCACTACGGCACATTTGAAAACAAAAGATTTCCCATTATTTCCATATAAAGTGCACTGGTACAAGAATTAAAGCCCGCAGATCATCGGTAATGTCTAGATCTTGTACTTTTTTTAGGCAGTTTAACAGTAGTGAATTTTACTTTATTGAAAATCTGATTATGAGCGAACACAACTGAAGGTTTTGAGGGTCTGAAGATTTATACCAACATTATTTGCACCCTATTAGGTGTACAGTATTGTGTGGCATTACATATGAAAATATTATTGTTACCATAAAGGGAGAGCGGTATCGATATATGATAGAAAACTTTTTACATCCTACTCTTAAAAACAGGACTAAGATGTGCTTTTAGCAGTATGAAGCCACTGCCCTACTATCAATGGTACTTTTAAGAGAGACAAATTTTTAGAAATTTCAAAATTAATTGACCTGCACGTTCTTCAGATTTGTCAGCACCTGACTTTGTTACTTCGGGTTACTTAAAGTAGTGAGTATATGCCAACAAGAACAATTTTAAACTAGTGATACTTATATTTAATACATTTAAGTATTTTGTCAGATATTATAACAATGTATTTTAAATTAAATTTTCTTTAATGGCTACTTCGCCTGAGACTGAGACTGCTTTCTTGTATCCAGGGATATCATTAAAAGTAAAAAAACCAATTAGTTGGCTTTAAAGTTATTTATGTAGATTAAAATCTTGCTTTGAAACTTAGCGTGGAGTCCTATAGATAGAACAGCTTCCCTTATACCAAATACTACTATATAAACACTTAAGTGTTTAATATAGTCAATGAGTAAACTTACTTTAAAGTATGCCAAAGTAATGGACAATTCAGCCTCTTAAAATCTTTATAACCCGATTGATAAGTCAATGATTTCAAATGGATCGATTAATTGAATTCTTTCTGGCTTCATTAGAATTTAAATCCTTACTACTTGCTCGCTTTTAGAGTAAAACATGGTCCCCGAAATTTAAGGCAATCTACTAAATAAATTTTTACAGACTTCTTTCAAAAGTGTCACAAACTTTACAGTTTAATAAACAGAAATTCAGTATATATTATATAACACTATATTAATTTAAAACGTCTTGTATTAATTTAATAGAGTATAACTTTTTTCTTTATTCTCATTTGAAAAGTAAAGTTCTATTAGATGTAAATAAAGATGAATTTAAAAAAAAAAACTGATTTCGCATGACAGTTTTCTAAGTTATGGTGATTTTTACTATATATATTTGTAACCGCAAAGACACAAAGGTTTTTAAACGATGCAATTAAAAATAATTTCTTTCTGCTTTAAAATAGGTTATACTGAAAAGAGGGGCGTTTAAAATCCTAAACCTATTACAGGTAAACACGTATCCCCAATTGATATGTTTTGTGCATTAAAGAATTAATAATACCCTAATTAAATCATAATTTAAATCTCAACTAGGTCAAGATCCTAGTCCCTTCAATGTAATTCCTTGGTTATTTTCAAATTGAGTTCAGTTTGAATTGGTATTCCAAGTTCGTTATTGTTTCCACGTTAAAGTTCTCGCGTGTAATACACAAGCGAGATGGGTTTCATCTCCATGTGGCCTGTTATTGTACCAGTCAGTATCAATTTCATAAATTTGGATCACCCCGTATTATGTTCGCCACCTTAACAGAGCAATATTTTGCTACCTTTTTCCGTATTCCTCCATCACCAAAACTTTAACTTGATTTTTGTACCCCTGAAAAGGTTAGGCATTCTCCAAGGTAATTGAATTTAAAATTATCCCATATTGAATAATTTGTGCATTCTTTATTTGCGATTATACCATGTTCGCTTGGTACCATATTCCGAGATTAAGCTTTTTCGTTTAGGTATTGATAAATGATTGGCTATCCTTAAAGTTACTAAATGGAGCTTTGTTATTAGTCTATTTCATCTATTTAGTGCCTTTTGTAATTGAAATAATATCAGCCTGAAAAATAGTATGGCAGACATATGGCAGTATGGCAGACGGAAGTGTTTATCTCTGTTTCAGTCTGCGTCAGATAAACTCAGTCCAATAACTTCATCCCATTAACGCTCCTCATGTGTTTTGTTAATACAGTTAACGCTCTCATATTTCGTTGAGGTTTTGATACACGTTATCTCTGTGAAGTTTCCTATTCGTATAGTAGCGATTTTTCTTTGATATCTGGTTCTATGGTCTCTCACCAGCCATAGTCATTAATCTAGTAGCGGCTGCTTTATATATCACCTGTTTTCTATCGGCCGAATTAATAGTATATTCTCAATATCCATTGTTGATGTGGTTCTTATGGCACCGCATATACTAATACACTGTCTTTGAATCTTTTGAAGATTCAATGTTCACCAAACTGTTGAGGCATATATTAGGATCGGTCGTAGTATGCTCATGAATAGCCAGCCAGTGTGTCATCTTTAGTCTTATGACCCAATTTGATCCTATCTTCCATATTTCCATCTTGTTCGGGCTAACATTGAGCCTTCGCTTCTTTTTAGAGCATATATTGCTCTCTTGCATAAAAAATCTAGATGTTTCCCTCATCAGTATTCCGACATCTTTTGCAAAACAAATAGGTGTGAAGCCATTCTATATAAATCTAAACTGAACATGTATGGTAGTTATCCATAGCAACCCGACATATTTTAACTATTTACTTTCTTTCCCTCTCAATTTATCAACCAGTTCCTTAAAATACTGCCAATCAACGCAATTATGTCATGGTTTAATCTAAAATCATCCAAAAAACCAATAAAACTTGAGATTGTTAAAAGTTCCTTTCATGTCTATAAAGTGAAAATATATTTCTATTTGTTGAAAAACTAACTTAATGCATTCGCCCTCAATATAGGCGAGTTGTTTTAATTTAATTGTATCATCTAGTATTCGCCTATTAAACATCTTGTGGACCTTTCATATTTTTAACAATATGAATGATGTTAGGCTTTAGAATTTTCCTAACTTTCCTTTGCCTTTTTGTTAACTATTTTTACAAATATAAAAGTTATAGGCGAATTGTTTTTAAAGGTTTTATTTAATGAAATATACTTTGAACTTCTGGTGACATTTAACACTAGTCAAATAAATTTAACGTTTACGTTCATACCAAGGCACTTCTTTTAAATTTCAGCTGTCAAAATGCATAAATAAAAAACAATTTTCTCTCTTTTTAAATTTATTTCAAATGTCAATCTTCATATATAAAAAATATAAACAAAATAATTCTCTCCGAACTGCAATTACCTGATGAATAAATATGCCTTGGTTCATACGATGTATTGTGAAGTGAAATTTTTTTTAAAAATAAAACTGCTCTATCATAATTTAACTACAAAATTATATTTGTTTTATAAAACTTGGTATAAATATGTGTTATAGTCATAGGCTAGTAAAACTTGAAAATAAAAAAAATCGAAGCAAGGGGAAGAAAATTTCCCTAAAAAGAATAAATCCTAGCTCTGAAAAATTCAACTTTTTTAAGTTTTTCTATACTTTTGTTGCACAAATTCATCTTTTATCGTCAGCATAAGTTTATGGGTAAAAGGGTTATTCCCCATAATAACCCCCCAGAACGGCTCTGTGAAAAAAAAAAATTTTTTTACAAAATATTTATTTTTTAGCTTTAACTTATTTGTAATAGAAATAATAATTTCTATTTAAAACAATAACAACAAATTTTTTTACAATAACTTCTTATTTTCACTAAGTGATGATGAGTGCCATGGTTCTTCTTCGTATGTTTCTTTAAAGACCTCTTCCGAATCTGAATTCTCTTTAGTGTCAAGTACAGGTGAAAGCATGAAAGTAATTGCTTCTTTCGTAAAGGGTAATGACTTTTTTGCAGTTGGCCTTAAGCTAGTAATCAGAACTGAGCAAAAGTCTATTAGAAATGTCTATGTTGCACTGAACCCTTAAAACCTTTCTAGCGAAATTATGCCTGTGAAGCCGAATATGTTTGTTTCGCGCCTCAGCTGCTTCTTCTGATAAAAGCCTAATAGGCAACCTCATTCATAATAGTTGTGCCATGCATTAAAATCTTGTGCATTGTAGGTGTCATAGAATGCCAGGGATATAGGGTAACATAGAGTTTTGCAGTGTCTAAGCAATAATCGGCAAACCTGTGCAAATGTATTTTGTGACCACTGGATATTAGTTCGATAATAGCTTTGATTCGGTAGATGAAACCAAATTCAATTCTAGTTATTTGTGCAGCTAATTCAGGGTTAGAAAAAATCTTCCGCTGCTGTTACTATCGTTGCTGTTACCAAATCCAGTTTTCGGTTTATTAGTCCTAATTCACTAAAAAGTCTAATAAATTATATTAAAAAAAACAGGTACAATTATAAGAAAATATTTTATAACTGACAGAAAAGGTTTATTTGTCACTTGCACCTATGCAAAATGAGCAAAAGTAGAAAAAAGGTGATATTTTCAAAAATCATTAAAAACAAGTAAGAGCACTATATTCGGCTATGTCGAATCTTTTATACCCAACCAATTTTGTGTACATTTAAAGCACAATATTTATTATCTTGTTAATCATTATGGATAATCTCTTTATAATAAAATATGTATCACTTTCTTTGTAGAGGGTGGTTAAATTTTAAGGGCCCATGTTGAAGATGAGCCACAAAAACAACAAGTTTTTTTTGCATTTCATTTGACATTTCTCAATTTCAGACCAACTTAATTTGAACAGTGGAAAGATACGCAAATGAGCAACGCGTTAAAGGAGTTCAGGTTTTTTATAAAAATGGGCGTTCAAGTCAAAATGCATTTTGTGCACTTCGTAATTCTTTTAATCAACATAATCGTTCAAATTCGTCCACAATCGGGAGAATTGTAAAAAATATTTAAATTTCTGCAAAACAGGTCTGTATAAAATGTTAGAAAATCTGTGAATGCCTTCTTAGTTCGTTGAATGCGAACCATTGCTGTTTTTTGCGATAGTGTGGCAAAAGAGCAGTCAACATCGACTCATCATCATGCCCAACAATTGACCATCAACATTGTCATTGAAAATTTGGACCATCAGATAGAGGAGTGGCGCCATCGACCATTTGGTCGATATTTTGTTAAATACATAATTGAACCATACAAATATTATTATTACAAAAAGAAATAATAATAATTTCATAAATAATTTGTGTTTTATTTAAATTCAACATCGGCCCTTAAAATTTAACCACCCTTTATAACTTCGATATGCTACTAAAATGCTTTTTTTAATGTAGTCTTCCAATGAAAGTGGGCGTTAAAGTAGGCGTGTCAATAAAGTTTCTGCTAATAAATACAACTTAGACATTTCAATATAGTCCTTCATTTTCCCAAAAACTTTGTCATTAGAGAAATTACATGAATTTAAGATAAACCGTTATATGGGAGGTAGGCGTTAAAATGGGCGTGTCACCTAAACTTTTTGGCACAACAATAACATTGATTATCATTATTATTATTATTATTATTATTATTATTATTATTATTATTATTATTATTATTATTATTATTATTATTATTATTATTATTATTATTAAAAATTGAATTTTTATTTTGTCGAACTTTTCTGTTTAAACTATTATTTAAATTTTTAATCAGGCTTGAGTTCATATTAATATTCTTTATTTTTACAAAGAATTTTTTTAATTGTGATAAATGAAAGAATAAATCTTGAAAAATTATATTTTTACCGACACTAGCCGAGTGGAATGCATTTTCGAAACCAGCTACGATTTCATCATCAGCACTCTCTGATCGGTGGTTACATGTTGGTTGTAAATATCATCTATTTAACTCACGGGACTTATGTTAATTGAATTCGGTAACTAATTTTTAGTTTTTCCTATTTTATATATTTTTACCACAATGAGTTAGATTGAAATTTTAACCAAACAGCAACCCTTTTTACTTTTGTTTGTTATTATCTTTCATTTATCACTATTTTTGTCCTGCTCTAGCCACCAGTTAGGTTGCGATAAGAACAGATAATTGTTTTTAACAATCAATGTTTATAATCATTTGTTATATTTTCTGTGAGGTCAGTATACAACGAAATGTTGACTGACTAACAGTGAATGAATGATTTTTTGCACCGTGCCCTGTGTTTATATAAATTGAATTTTTATTTTGTCGATCTTTTCTGTTTAAACTATTATTTAAATTTTTAATCAGGCTTGAGTTCATATTAATATTCTTTATTTTTACAAAGAATTTTTTTAATTGTGATAAATGAAAGAATAAATCTTGAAAAATTATATTTTTACCGACACTAGCCGAGTGGAATGCATTTTCGAAACCAGCTACGATTTCATCATCAGCACTCTCTGATCGGTGGTTACATGTTGGTTGTAAATATCATCTATTTAACTCACGGGACTTATGTTAATTGAATTCGGTAACTAATTTTTAGTTTTTCCTATTTTATATATTTTTACCACAATGAGTTAGATTGAAATTTTAACCAAACCGCAACATTTTTTACTTTTGTTTGTTATTATCTTTCATTTATCACTATTTTTGTCCTGCTCTAGCCACCAGTTAGGTAGCGATAAGAACAGATAATTGTTTTTAACAATCAATGTTTATAATCATTTGTTATATTTTCTGTGAGGTCAGTATACAACGAAATGTTGACTGACTAACAGTGAATGAATGATTTTTTGCACCGTGCCCTGTGTTTATATAAATTGAATTTTTATTTTGTCGAACTTTTCTGTTTAAACTATTATTTAAATTTTTAATCAGGCTTGAGTTCATATTAATATTCTTTATTTTTACAAAGAATTTTTTTAATTGTGATAAATGAAAGAATAAATCTTGAAAAATTATATTTTTACCGACACTAGCCGAGTGGAATGCATTTTCGAAACCAGCTACGATTTCATCATCAGCACTCTCTGATCGGTGGTTACATGTTGGTTGTAAATATCATCTATTTAACTCACGGGACTTATGTTAATTGAATTCGGTAACTAATTTTTAGTTTTTCCTATTTTATATATTTTTACCACAATGAGTTAGATTGAGATTTTTTAACCAAACAGCAACCCTTTTTACTTTTGTTTGTTATTAGCAAAATACCGCTATGTGCGCTGGCCAAAATTTTTAATGATTAAATTTTGTGGTTAAAAACTTAACAATTTTAAAGAAATCTTTAAATCATTTTAAATAAAAGGTAATTTATCTTTAAATTTGACTTACATTAGTAGGAAACCTCAAAATAAAATAAATATTTTTATTATCAATTACATATCTAAGTATTTATATTGTTGTTAAGTTTTATTTTTGAATTATTCTTAGATCTTTTGTTGCTTCTCCTGCAATTGCTTGAAATTTGTTGTATTAGTTACAAATGAAAAGTAGCAACAAAAATATTCATCAAAATCATAAAAAAAACTTGTTCAAGTTGTTGTGCCAAATTGTATATTATTGTACTTACCATTGAACAACTAACAATTTAAGAAATTTTCAAGATGTTCTTTGAGGGGAGTTTCTTGTTCGTGTAGTTTAAGTTTGAATCTTGCACAACAACTTTCGATGAAAAGCACCCTTTTTGTTGTATTAAGTTGTATTTACTGCATACAAATAATAATAGAAAATATTTTCAATTTATGCACGTACAAAGAAATATATTTATCTTCTATATTTCTCTTTTTTGAAGAACAAAAAACAGTTTCATATAGTTATGTTAAAAACCTGTAAAACTATTCATAATGCACAATGGAGCAAATTGTCTTTTGACAAATATTTTATATATTTATTTTGCTTATTACTGTCATTAAGCAAATCTATACACAAAAGCAGAAGTATTAAAAAAATATTATGTTTGGAATTCATCCTTTGAAATAATGCCAAATAGATTTCAATAACTACTGCTAAGTTTTGCCAATGGCTTCTTTATTATACCCTTCACACAGTGAAAAAGGGTATATTTAGGTTTGTCATTCCGTGTGAAATTTCTACAATTTTTATTTCCGACCCTATAGAGTATAAATTTTCTGAAAGCTTATGAATAGGGGAGTCGATTAAGCTCTGTCAGTCTGTGTATGTTAAAATGGACTCAGGTGAGGTATTAAAATATCAGAAATATTGGGGAGTAGATCGGTATTAAAAATCAGAAACATCGGTACATAAACAACTGAGATATGAGCAAAAACCCACGGCCACCTCGTTTTTTTAACACAACAACAACAACGACACAAATACATACAGACGTGGTATACTGGTTAGAGTAAACGTGGCATCAAACCCCCTAGCTGAGCCCAAAAAACATTTATTTTTAAATTAATTTTTTTATTTTTTTTTTTTATTTTTTATTTAATATATTATTTATATTATTATAATTTTTTTTTAATTTATTTTTTATTTAATTTTTTTTATTTTTTTTTTGTTTTATGTATATTATATACATAATAATTTTTTTTTTTAATTTTTTTTTAATTTTTTTTTTAAATTTTTTTTTAAATTTTTTTTTTTTGTTTTTTTACAATGGGACGTTTTTATATATGTATGTTTTTATATGTATGTACGTATTTCATATGGGATGAATGGTGATACAAACCACTGTTATTGCATGACTACACGTTGTGAAGGGTATATAAGATTCGGCACGACCGAATATAGCGCTCTTACTTGTTATACCCTTCACCTGTGGTGCACAAGGGTATATATAGCTTTATCATTCCGTTTGTAATTTCTACAATTTTCATTTCCGACCCCATAAAGTATATATTTTCTGAAAGCTTATGAATAGGGGAGTCGATTAAGCCCTGACCGTCTGTCCGTCTATCCGTCTGTCCGTCTCTCCGTCTGCCCGTCTGTCCGTGTGTATGTTGAAATCAACTTTTTGAAGCCCCCGACATAGGTTGGACCCGGGTAAGGTATTAAAATATCAGAAATATTTGGGAGTATATCGGTATTGCAAATCAGAAACATTGGTGCATAAACAACTGAGATATGAGCAAAAACCCACGACCACCTCGTTTTTTTTTCACAAAAACAACATTACAACAACAACATACATACATACAAACGTGTATACTGGTTAGAGAAAACGTGGCATCGAATCCCAGCTGAGCCAAAAAAATTTGTTTTCAATTTTTTTAAAATTTTTTTTTAATTTTTTTTATTTTTTTTTTTAATTTTTTTTTTTAATTTTTTTTTATTTTTTTTTTTTTTTTGTTTTTTTAACATACATACGTGAATTTATAATTTTACAATGGGATGTTTTTATATATGTATATTTTTATATGTATGTACGTATTTCATATGGGATGAATGGTGACACAAACTTTTGTTATTGCATGACTACACGTTGTGAAGGGTATATAAGATTCGGCACGGCCGAATATAGCGCTCTTACTTGTTTTTAATTAATTCATACAAATGTGTTGAAAAATGCAACTATATGAATGCAAGCTTACAAAATTACACTATCAATTGTTTAAAGTCATATACAAATAAAAATTATAGTTTTCACTATTCTTCCCTTCACACGAACGTGTAAAAGGCTTTATATAAATTTGTCATTATATTTATAATTTCTACAATCTTCATTTTAGACCCTATTAAGTATAAATATTCTGAATTTTTAAAACTAGAGGAATTTATTTAGCTAAGTCCGTCTGTCCGTATGTATGTTAAAATCAACTTTATGAAGCCCCCACGTAAAATTCAGAATCATATATCATATTAAATTATCGGATATGATTTCGAAAATTTTTCTATTAAAAATAAGTTATGTGGGCATGTTTAAAGCTGATATATGAGCGAAGAAACACGATTGCCTCTGTTTTTTACACAAAAAATTCATATTTTGCAATTCCTTTTGTTTGTGACGTATGTATATATAAAATATGAACCTCTGGCGACATTTACAGAAAATCTTGGCTCAATGGATCAACTACCGATACAAAATTTTTAAAAATGTTCAAATGGTCGATTTTTTAAATAAATTTTGGTGATAGTTGTCAGTGGTACATTTATGCCTTAACCTCAAACATTTAAAGAATTATCCTAATAATTCGGCTAAATGCTCGCCACAACTTTAGTAGCATACTTTAATCCGATGGGTCATATTTTCAGTGACACTGAGACATAATTAAGGTTCAATTTCGTTAATATTCCGAATTATCTCATTATATAATAGCTCTTATATTTTCCCTGGCTTAATCATGTACATTTTTTTAAGTAACCCCAAGTTCAACTATGTCAAATAACATGACCGTGGCGATCAATTAACATCGCTAAGACCGCTAATGATAGCTCGCTCAAAAGAGTCATTGTTTCGTGGCAGTATGGCAAATGGCATCATCGTATTGGAACTAGATCCATATCCTAAATTACTAGCCACAAGCAGCTCGTTATAATCACACAATAGCGAGCATCATTTAGGGTAACTGCTTGGTCCGACCCTATTAGCCAATAAGCAGCAACAAATAGTCACTCTTTATGGATACATCGGCTTTTCAACAATCACTCGTTGATTTTAATTTGTCCCAAAGTGACAATTTTGTTCTATTGTTCAAATTTACTGAGGTGAACGTGTTCCTGGTCACTACATATGCTTTCTATTATAAAATACTGTATGTTCGATTAACCATTGGGTGTACTGACGATGCATAAAATGGTCCGTAGGCTTCAGTTCTTAAGTCAGTTGAACCTTGTAAGTGTGTAAATTCAAATCATTATTCAAAATTCACATCAGCGATGTTCGTGGGATGTTCAATTGCTGGGCACGACGACGATGAAGTTGGCGGCTCTTCTGTCACACTATCGCAAAGAACAGCAATGTTTTCTGCAGAACGAACTGGGCGATTATACACAGGTGTTTTCACATTTCCTATAGATGCGGTTTGCTAAAATTTGCGCAATTTACACAATTCTTCCGATTCTGGACACATTAAGTCGATTATGCTGACAAAAAAAAAAAAATTACGAAGTCCACATAATGCATCTTGATTTAAACACCCATTTTCGTAAAAGACTTCAATCTTAACGACAACCTTAATGAGCTGTTCCATTGTGTACTTTTACATGGTTGAATTAGTCAAACTCTGAAATAAAGTAATGTCAAATTAAGACGGGAAAAAATCTGAAAAACTGTGACTCACAGTTAACATCGTGCATTATGCTTGGACCAGCCTTTATTTACGTACTTTGTACATACGCTTCAAACACAAAAGGCATGACATGGAGATGGAAAATTAATAGAGATTTAACGTCACAGCCTGATTTCTGATTAGGTTGGGAAAATATTTTTATATATTGTCTATATTAAATTGAGAAAAAAATTTCTTAATGTTAAAGTGGAAAATTATTAAAATTTCTTTCTATTGACTGATATAATAAAAATTAATTATTTTTTATCCCACTGTATATTAGTTTGAGTTTTGGTCTTTATTCCACACCGACATACGGTACAGCATTCAGTGTAGTGGAAAACTTATTCATGTTTTTTGAATATCTTATTGCAAACATTTTATTACTCTTGTAAATATGAATAGAGGGAGAGAAATCTAAGTTTATGCTGAATGCAAAGAAATCTTAACCGTTGTTATTAGTGTATATGTATATGTATGTATATGTATGCAACGTATCGATTTCATTTCTATCAGTCAGTTAGTCAGATATTTACATAATACCTTCAACAATTACATTTCTATTCATATGTTGCCAATATTTGCTCTAAGTTAAGGAACAAGAGTTATGTACATACATTTGACCATATCAGTTAGAAAAAATTGTCGTAAAATCTACAGGATCACAAATTTTCCTAAATGTTAAACTCTACTTGGCTGACGCGTTTATCATGCTACAGTTTATTTTTATACCCTTATAGTTTGGTCAATCAGTTAGTAATTTTTACAATATTGATTTCCGACTCCATAAAGTATAAATTTTCTAAAAGTTTTTGATTCAAGTCGAATGGAATTTGTGTAATGGATGAAATTAACTTTAACTCAGACGCCAACACATGTTGCACAATTTGTATATTGTATCAATTGTTGGGAAATGTTCGAAAATTAATCGCCTCTGCTTTTCCCACATTTTTACATAGACACGTGCCTAGGGTTAACCGTACAAATTTTTGGAGAAATCAGTCAATAATCGACAAAGTTATACGCGAAAATATTAAGAAAAAAAGTATATTCTTTGATATATCAAGATACTAAGGCTTATAATTATATATTGGACTCGTTAAAGACACCAAAACAAATGCATCGGCTTGAAACTTACTTAGATATAAGCAACAGAGGACAATTGTTTATATGTTTTGCCTGAAACTCACAAACGGTAACCGATTTTTTTCAGCTTTCGGACAACCGAGAGGGTCAATATGGATAACAAACTAAAAAATTTGATTAGCAAAACAAAGGGTTTTGAATAAAACACAAATTATTTAGGAAATTAATGTCATTAATTTTGATAATATAGGTATATGGCTCCCGCGACCTCGGCGCCACACCTTCATCCGATGGTTCAAATTTTCGATGACGCTGAGGAATACTTAAGGTTCTATGCCGTAAATGTGCCGAATTATCTCATCCATTAGCTCTTTAAATTGTTGCTGGCTTATCTACGTACACCTTTTCTTTCAAATATCCTCAAAGAAAGAAGTCCAACGGTGTTAAATCACATAATCTTAATCTATTGTATTGTAATATAAAATATTACACATGAAATTTTAATTGAATGTAACTAAGATCCAGATCTGTGCATTTAAATATATTTTTGCAGTTTCTGGTTAAGCTCGACTAAATATATAATCGATTTCTCTATAACGTTATATAGAATCAAATAATAAAAAACTAATTTTTTATAACGATTATGCAATTACAAAAGGTACTTTAATATTGCGGCCTTTTGGGATATGGAAAACAACGGCGATAGTTCTCTCTTTTCCAGCTATGGTGCATTTTTATGACATTCTTTAAAATTAATAGAGAAATTACTACTACTAACACGTGAATTGGGCAATTGTAAGTTCAAGGCATAAACAGACCATTATTTTAATATAAGAAAAGTATTGAAGAATTTAAATCTTTATAGATTATATAAAATGTTTTTATCTTCTGCATGTTAATACATCCTTTAAATAATTTGTCGATTTTAATATTCCCATCAGAAAATTTCAAAGCCTTTTTATATTAAAACCCTTTTTTTACCTTTTATATGTCAACATTGCATAAGGCTTGCAGCTATATAAAATAAATAACTATTTTTAAAAATGTCTCCATGCAATTCACATTAATTGCATTTGTGTATAGAAACTTAACATACAATTCCATTAAATGCCGCCCTATATTTTTCTTTGCTTTCGTACAGCAACATTATTATATGAATTATGGTGGCTAAAAGAGTGAAACTAAAGGTCTTTAAAGTAAAAATAAATAGCAGTGCGCTAAAATGAGTTTACAGCTTCCTTCAGGCTACCAACTCATTTCAATAAATTAAATCGTTCCCTTTTGTAGGTGAATTGTTAAGGGATACTTGAAGAGTGCAAGCAGTTATTTATCCTTTCTTTTTTGTTTTTTTTTTTTTTTCGTTTTACTATAACAAGCTCTTTTGTTTTGCAGTGTGAAAGTTTACTTAAGGTTTTGCCTTTATTCTACTTCAACCAAGTAGAAAATTAAATTCACTGAATACCCATCTGACTGAAAGAGAATAAATGAAAAATATAGCTGGCGATATTCGTAACTACACTGTGTGCTTGAAAAATATCAAGTAAAACTGGCTATTGAGTTTCCTACATCATACAATTTCTTATGAAAAACGTTAAAAGGGACTTTATATTTAAAAATTCACGCAGTGGTACATTCAACCGAATTTGCTTTCACATATCAATATCAAATTTGATATTAAAAAAAATTTAAAGGTTCTGCTCCAGAGAAAGTGTTTTTGGGATCCCATAAATATTTTTTTTCTGTAAGTCGATTGAAAAAATTTTGTCCGTTCTTCAGTTCGTGAGTATGTTGAAATCAGCCCCCGACATCGCTCAGACCCGTGCGTAGTTTCAAAATATCAAAAAAGAGTTTCGAGGTTAATGAAACTAAGGCAATCTCGTTTTTTCTCAACACATTCATACAGAAGTGGTATACAGGTTAGAGCAAACCTGGTATTGAATCCCAGCTGAGGCAAACAATTTTTTTTTTATTATTTATACATACAAATATGAACTTATTTTTTAACTTTACGATGGTATGTTTTTAAGCGGATAAATTCATTATAAAGTATAATAAACTTTTATAAGTATTTCATAATATTGAGTAGGAAATTTATTAAAACTATTACCCCCATAATATTGATATCATATGCAAGGACTTGACCAGGCAAATACAGTAAACTATGAAAAAGTTATAATCCAAGATGGCGTCCTAATCAAAAAAGTGAATATTATTTCTTCAACCCCATCAATATGCTTACTAGCATAATAAAGTAAAATGGCGTATGACGTTATATTTGAAATCTAAGCTTATAGGGCCCATACGCAACACCATAAAATTGTGCAATCAAGTGTATGTGCAATTAAGCTTTACGCACACACTACACCAGCATGGTGGTACAAAATTCATTTTTTACCCAAAAATTGTGTGGAAAAGTTTGTAATGAATAACGAAAAAATTTGTGCTGCAGTTATTATTACTATTATCCTAAAACGAAAACGAATTAGGAGCAAAAAAAAACGTGTTTGGATGAAGAAATGGCAATGAATTGGCATTTATATTTAAAATATTGTATATTTTTTATGTTTATACCTTGACGATTTAACTTTTATGAGCTAATTTTGCCACACACGACTTAATCATGCTGGTACAATTAAAAGGATATCAAACTATTTTTGATAAAGCACCATCTGCTGGTACAATCACACCACAACCTCATATTCGGTCAATCAGCTGGCACAGTTACTTGATTGCACAATTATTATGGTGTTGTGTATGGGCCCTATTAGTTGCGCTGTGGTCACTATGCTTATGTAAAATATAATGAAGGGTATTACCAGATTCGGCATGGCCGAATAAAGCATCTAACTTGTTTATATAAAATTTGACATTGGTAAAATACTGCAAAAATAAACAGCTAATCGTTACCTTGTAAAGTGTAGCCTGTTTTCGACGAACTTTTGTTTTTATAGTGAGTTAGAACGCAACATGTATTTTTCATGAGCAGCTAATACATGTCTTTTTTTTAATAAGCTTTTATTTATTCTTAAACTAAAGAAATTTCACAAAAAATATAACAAGCTTTAACTACCAACAAGTGTTAATATAGATAAAATCATAAAAAAACAGTGTTGCGGCTTGATCTGTAATTACACATATTGTAGATAATATTTTCTTCAAGTGTAGTTTATGTGTAATATTTTTCTAAAACTAAAGTAATTTGTATACCCGCCACAAAAAAATGGTGCGGGTATATTCATTTTGTCGATTCGTTTGTAAGACATCGAAATATCCATTTTAGACCCCATAAAGTATATATTTTCTGAATTGGTGTTTCATTTTATAACGATCAAGCTATGTCCGTCTGTCCGTCTGTCCGCACATAGAGATCGCACCGAAAAAGCTAG